>MU968450.1:26320717-26862880 GCA_034641835.2 Pinus albicaulis
CCTTCAGGTGAAAGGCTGATCCAATCACTGAATATCTCACCCTCCAGTGAAATACTGCAACCCTTCACTGCGAACCCTCACTGAAATAATGCAGTCAAAGAGAGGGACTATGCTATAGGTGATGGAAAATATGTTGGCCAAGTGCCAAGCTGTGAAATAAGCACCAGAATCTCCCTCACTAATCTCCCAAAGGAAGGAAAGCTTCATCCTCTGAAAAACAAGCTCTGGAGTTGGTGTTCTCAACCCTCCACTGCAACACCTTGCAACACAACCCAGCTCTAAACAGAAATTGTGCTGTAGCTAAAGGAGGTAGCTTGGCCTCAGGCCTGGATGTGGATAATTTAAGTGCAAGCTCCCTCAAAAGGACTCTCTATAAAGGAGAAGGAATTCCTAAACAGGAATGCCTTGTGCTGAGCAACACAACAATCTCAACTAAACAGTTGAAGAAAGCACAATAGTCATGTAGACCACAAAATCAATAATCCATAACATGTCTTGCTATGGTTGCCTTGCCCTCCTTATTGTTGGGGTTCCCATGTTTTGGCAGATTTGGCAATACCAAAAGATGAGACAACATCAAACCACTTTGGGGCCCTAGGATCTAGCCCTCCTGGACCCGGAGAGGGATCTCTCCAAATAGCAAGAATGATGTATCTTTGAAAGCTCAAAATGAGATGTTAGGCTAGTTATGAAGCACAAAGGGGGTTTTAAAATGGTTTGGTTGAATGGTTGCTGGGTTGGTTAGGAGATCATAGGCTAAGAAAGTAATGGGAGGGAAGGAACAAAGCGGTAGGAAGTTTCAGCTAAGAGGATAGGCCAAGACAGTGCCATCCATTGGGCTATGGAGTCATGAAAGGAAATTACTTGCATCCACTAGCCAAGGCATTCAAAGGGCAAGTCATCTGCACTAAAGGATCTTTTAGGCAGATGGTGGAATGGAACATTAAGGAGAGAAAGTGGAAGAAGGAAAGACAACCAATTTTCTGTCTATAGATCAGGTCAGAGGTCATTTAACTCCATACCTGCTTGGACGTACTCAAAGACAACTCTCAAAGGTGGACAAAGGGGCATCTTATAGATCGGACCAGAGGTCATTTAACTCCAGGTCTGCTTTAGCAACTCCAAGGGAAAACAGAGATAAGATTACAAAGAAACATCTAAGAACAGCTTCATTCAATTCATACATCAGAGAGCAGGCAATAACATCCACTACACTGGTTAAATTAACTGAGGACCATTCTTAGATAACACATTGAGTAGAAAACATAAAGGTAGGGAGAGCAGGAAACATAGGGTACCTAACAAGGGTGAATCCTATGTTATACTTCTGTTGCCTACCAGAAGAACGTGAAACAACATGTAAATGAAATAAACAGAGTTAAGAAGAACATCACCAATAGCAATAGACCAGGATCCTGTGAAATGTGCTTTGATTAATTGATGCAAAACCAGTCATGTACAATAAGCTCAATGGCTGTTACAGTCCAGACTCTCTCCTCCCAGCCTATTACATACAACTACTCTGCTATTCCCTCCCAAGACTGTTCAAACAGTCGAATGAATCCCTCTAACAGCAACGGCAGCAGCCAACAACAACCTTTACATTATGTTCTTGGGAATTCTTATAGGAGAAGAGGAGGCAACAGAAGTAGGTGAACACTTAAATGAGTCTCATTAAGACGGAATGGCGGAGGAAGTCGAGTCCATTCTGCTTAATGGCGTTGTGCTGTACTCTGTAGATTGGTTGGAGACGTTTGTTAGGTCGAGATTGACCTCTGATATGTTCTTTAAGTCCTTACGGTGGTCTGGGACTCTGCGTTGCCATTCTGGAATAAATGAACTAGATGAGAAAACTGCAAGGCCGCTCGATACCTCCATAACTGTTGCCTGACTGTCTTGAATGGGTTTCAGTCAGTGTAATTAATCGTTTCAGGGCTCGAGGAGATAAGAGGAATGCTGTAGGTAAACATCTTTCCTGGAGGAAATGCGTTATGCTAATATTAAAACGTGGATATGACCTTTGCGTGCTTAAGTCTTCAAACCGTGCCCTTTTCCTTTGAATGCGGGGTTTAAACATTAATTTCCTTCATAACAGGCACCAACCCCCCTTTGAATTTATTCGGCTAATCCGCTGGTACATGCTGAAAGGGCCATCTCTGTGCCCTCTGCGCAAATAAATAAACTTGTCATAAACCCGGGCAGTGGCGGCGGAGGAATGCTTTGGAGGCCGGAGGAACGGTGGCAGAACAGTGGGGATAGCGGAAACAATGAGAAGTGGCGGAAGAAATGATTATAGTGTAAAGGCCCAAAGGCTTTCACTTAAGTGAATCACAAAGAGAAAAGGGAAAAAACAATGGGGCGGAACCGCGGACGTAGGACACAATGGTACGGATCGCAAATCGCAAAGGCGGAAAATGCGATGGCAGAGAGTGGCACTAAGCAGAAAACTGCGCTTTGCGCTTCACGATGGATGCAACTGGGATGAGCGCATATCGCAAAGTTGGAAAGTGCGACGGAGCGGAAAGTGCGATGAGCGCAGATCGCAAAAAGTGAAAAACGCGATGGGCATTAAAATAAAAACCGAAATCTGCTATCTGCGCTTTGCGCTAGGCGTCGAAGGGTTTAAAACTTGGTTCCAGGGTGCGGGCGCATGGAAGAAAAGGGGCTAAGGGTTTTAAACGGGGAAGGGGCTAAGCCTTGCTGTCGGAAAGTGGGTTTTGGCCCTTTTTTAATGCATCTCAAGGCCAAGGAAGAGTAACAATAGGGGAATAAAGGGAAAAAGGAAGACAAGGGTAAAGGAAGAATTGAAGGGAAAATGAAAGGTAAGAAGGGAAATAGAAGGGAAAACGAAATAGAATTTAGGTAGGAGGTGAAGTAAGAGGGAAAAGGGCCTTTCGGGCATTCTTCTTCACAACGGAGAGGCTTTATGATGGAAATCAGCAGAGGGGATTCCATCGAAGGGAAAAAGACACAAGGAGGCTTCAAGGAGACCGTGTTTTCAGGGGAAATGCATTCCTTGAAGACTCAACAACAATCTTAGCCCCCTGTTTTGCTTGTCAAAAATTTATAGGGGGGCTAACAGTGGCTCCACATGGGGATGGCTTCTTCTTGAAGGAGTCAAGAAACCTGAAAATGATCTCTTGGTGTAGGCCAGATGCCTGCTTCTATAAGCCATCCTTTCTTCTTCGCTTTTCAGCTGCCACAAATCCTGAAGACATTATATCAGCAATAAAATTCTCCAAACAACTACCTACCCACACTACCATCCTAGCATTTTTTCTTTTGGGGTGCATTTGGACCTGCAGACCCTTTGCATCATCAATTTTTTACAATCAGGAAAATAAACCTATTCTATCTCTACCCTTATTACTCCATGAGACCAGATTAGGCTGTTGGCCTCATAATATTCTCTACCTAATCTACTACCTGTTGGGATTAAACTGTCCAACAGGTTTCTTCTTTATATTCTAGGACAGAAATCGAAACAACTAATCTACTTGCTCATAGGCTGAGCTTTATTGAGCTTCCTACCTACCCTACTTTGACTGGAAATCTCTGATACTTTAGGTGATACAATAGTGCCAATGCAGCCAATCAAGCAGTAGTGAAAAAGGATATGAGCACTGGCTGCCTGTCAGAGATAACCACAGGATGCTCTGCGTGTGGTTCTTCAAAACTATGGTCACCATCAGTAGTGACCATTCCTGATGAATCTGGCCCATGCTAAGGATTAATGCTGGAGCATTCGAGCATATCAGGGCCTCCATGTACTCTGCCACAAGATCAACGAACAGATGATGTACGTTTTCTTCCTTCAGGCCTTCCATGATTGGCAGGCTGTCTGCGTCCTGGCAAACTCTCCGATTCTTGTATTTTCCATCGCATCTTCAGTGTGGCTCATGAAAACCAGATCCTCTTCTTCTTGTATTTCGAAGAGCAGCGGAATTTTTTCTCTTTTGGGGGGCGGGAGACTTTCCAAAAATTCTCTGGGGTCTCTGAACTCATATGATATCTCTTGTGAGCTCAGAAGTTCGATCTCAGCTTCATACCTTTCAACAATCAGCTCCAAGAGGATTTTCTTGATCACGGGTCCGCCTCTAGAGCTGTGAGGAATAACCCCAGGAAGGTCCTCCACCTTATATACTGCCAAGTCACTAGCAAGTGTATCACGACACGCTACTATGAAGTCTGGAAACATTTCCACAAACCGTTCAGGGTCTTCCATTAGTGACGTGGCTTGGTCTTCATCACGGCTGATGTTGTACTGCGACATGGTCTCCCAGTGGAGTCACGTGAAACCAAGATAGTCAGTGGCCAGATGATTACCAGCGGAGTCTTTTAATCATTCAGGAATTGTGGAGTCGCCAGGTGGATGATTTACAATTTCACTGTCCACCACAGTGGTTTACCAAATCAAAGCTGACTGATCTATCCCCAGTGGAGTCGCCATTATGTTGGGGTTCCCATGTTTTGGCAGATTTGGCAATACCAAAAGATGAGACAACATCAAAGCACTTTGGGGCCCTAGGATCTAGCCCTCCTGGACCCGGAGAGGGATCTCTCCAAATAGCAAGAATGATGTATCTTTGAAAGCTCAAAATGATATGTTAGGCTAGTTATGAAGCGCAAAGGGGGTTTTAAAATGGTTTGGTTGAAGGGTTGTTGGGTTGGTTAGGAGATCATAGGCTGAGAAAGTAATGGGAGGGAAGGAACAAAGCGGCAGGAAGTTTCAGCTAAGAGGATAGGCCAAGACAATGCCATCCATTGGGCTATGGAGTCATGAAAGGAAATTACTTGCATCCACTAGCCAAGGCATTCAAAGGGGAAGTCGGGGAAAGTCATCTACCTTTAAAGAAGGATCTTTTAATGAGATGGTGGAATGGAACATTAAGGAGGAGAAAGTGGAAGAAGGAAAAGAAGACAACCAATTTTACATCTATAGATCAGGTCAGAGGTCATTTAACTCCAGACCTGCTTGGACATACGTAAAGGCAGCTCTCAAAGGTGGACAAAGGGGAAGCTTATAGATCGGACCAGAGGTCATTTAACTCCAGGTCTGCTTTAGAAACTCCAAGGGGAAAACAGAGATAAGATTACAAATAAGCATCTAAGAATAGCTTCATTCAATTCATACATCAGAGAGTAGGCAATAACATCCACTACACTGGTTAAATTAACTGAGAACCATTCTTAGATAACACATTGAGCAGAAAACATTAAGGGCTGGCAGAGCAGCAACATAAGGCACCTAACAAGGGTGAATCTTATGCCAAGCTTCTGATGTGAGCCTGAAGAACATGAAACAATGTGAAAATGCGATAAACAGAGTTAGGAAAAACATCACCAATAGTAATAGACCAGGATCCTGTGAAAAGTGCTTTGATTAGTTGATGTAAAACCAGTCATGTACAATAATTGGACTTATATATGACCTCCGGACTTCTCTATGTGACTCTATTACATACAAGCTACTCTGCAACTCCCTCCCAAGACTATTCTAACAGTCAGACTGAATCCCTCTAACAGCAACGACAGTAGCCAACAACCACCCTTACAATATGTCCTTCGGATCCTTATAAGAGAAGAGGAGAAAACATAAGTAGGTGAACAATGAATTGATCTCATTAAGACATAATAGCGGAAGTGTTCACGCCCATACTGCTTAATGGCACTGTGCTGTACTCTACAACTGGTTTGGAGATCTCTGTCAGGTCGAGATTGACCTTTGATATGTTCTTGAAGTCCCTCTAGTCGTCTGGAATTTTGAGCTAGCCTTCTGGAATAAATGAACTGGCTGAAAGATCTGCAGGGCCACTCCATACCTCCATAACTACTACCTGTCTTTCATAAACAAGCTTCAGTCGGTGTAATTAATCGTTTCAGGGCTCGAGGAGGCATGGAGAGGGCTGTAGGTAAGTGTCCGTCCTGGAGAAATGCGTTCTGCTGATATTAAAACGCGGATATGACCTTTGCGTGCTTAAGTCTTCAAATCGTGCCCTTTTCCTTTGAATGCGGGGTTTAAACATTAATTTCCTTAATAACAGGCACCAACCCCGTTTTGAATTTATTCGGCTGATCGGCTGGTACATGCTGAAGTGGCCATCTCTGTGCCCTCTGCGCAAATAAATAAACTTGTCATAAACCCGGGCAGTGGCGGCGGAGGAATGCTTTGGAGGCCGGAGGAACGGTGGCAGAACAGTGGGGACAGCGGAAAAAATGAGAAGTGGCGGAAGAAATGATTATAGTGTAAAGGCCCAAAGGCTTTCACTTAAGTGAATCACAAAGGGAAAAGGAAGAAACAAGGGAGCGGAACCGTGGACGTGGGACCTGGTGGTACGGATCGCAAATCGCAAAGGCGGAAAATGCGATGGCGGAGAGTGGCACTAAGCAGAAAACTGTGCTTTGCACTTCACGATGGATGCAACTGGGATGAGCGCATATCGCAAAGTTGGAAAGTGCGATGGAGCGGAAAGTGCGATGAGCGCAGATCGCAAAGTTGGAAAGTGCGATGAGCGCAGATTGCAAAAAATGAAAAACGCGATGGGCATTAAAATAAAAACTGAAATCTGCGATCTGCGCTTTGCGCTAGGCGTCGGAGGGTTTAAAACTTGGTTCCAGGGTGCGGGCGCATGGAAGAAAAGGGACTAAGGGCGTAGCAGAAGGGGCTAAGCCTTATTACAAGGTCGGAAAGTGGGTTTTGGCCCCTTTTTTAATGCATTTCAAGGCCAAGGAAGAGTAACGATAGGGGAAATAAAGGGGAAAAAGGGAAGACAAGGGTAAAGGAAGAATTGAAGGGAAAAATGAAAGATAAGAAGGGAAATAGAAGGGAAAACGAAATAGAAGTTAGGTAGGAAGTGAAGTAAGAGGGAAAAGGGCTTTTCGGGCATTCTTCTTCACAACAGAGAGGCTTTATGATGGAAATCAGCAGAGGGGATTTCATCAAAAGGCAAAAGACACATGGAGGCTTCAAGGAGACTGTGTTTTCAGAGGAAATGCATTCCTTGAAGACTCGGCAACAATCTTAGCCTGTTTTTGCTTGTCGAAAATTTATAGGGGAGCTACCATATATACAAGTGGAAGCCTTCTCACCTTGGGTCCCACTAATTAGGGTTTCCTCCACCAAGGAATCTTCCTCCCACTGTCACTGCGTTGTCTCCATAGATGATCTCCACCTTCCATTCCAGAGTTGTTGACTTGGTCAAACTTGACCTTGTCCACATGTAATTGCCCCTTTTCACACATGAGGGTGTGAAATACAGCCATTATAATGATCCCTTTTCACATCATAAGGGATTTTATTTATATCTTAGAAATGTATGGGCCTCCTTACCCATTTATTCATCTCCTAGGTGTCAAAAGCAAAAATCAATATTCCAATTAGCTGCATGCTAATTTTGGAATATTACAAGCTATCACGGAGCTCATTCCAACACCGGGAAGGCCTTCACAACTTGCTTCCCAGGTCGCCAATTTTTCAAGTGCGGAGCATTGTGCCCTTGGACCTCCTTCATACGCCCTTGTGTGCAAAAGTCAACAAAAGACCCTAATTTATGGAAAACATATATTTTTTGGATTTTTGGGCAAATCACTCCAAATTTAGGTGTTAGGAGTTATTTTTAATTTATTGCCTTGGATATTTTATGCCTTGGGCCTTGCATGGTCTCTTTGGGCATAAATGTTATTTATGAGTATTTATGACATTTTGGGAACCCTAGTTAGGGTTTTGATCCTCTTTTCTTGTTAAATACAACATTGAGGCCTCATTGTACATGTTGGATGATTATTGAGAGTGATACATAGACTTTGAGATTGAAGAGAAATTTGTCTTTGGTTTTTGTGGATGGCTTGGCTTGCTTGACAATCGAGAAGGCTTACTTGTAGGATCCCTAAGCATAGTTAATGGTGATGTGTTCCTTATTTAGTTCTTGTTTTCTCATGTTATCATTTTGTTCCATATTTCTATTGCAGTAGGACAAAATTTTTAGGCTAAGAAATGTTGTTTAGAGGCACCTTAGCTCTGTTTGTTCTTTATTGCTTCTATGTTTTCCTCTGCTAGGTCAGTTTAAAGAATTCTTATTTGCTCTCTAGACCCACTTATAATTTTTTATCTTAAATATGATTCAATGAATCAAATGCCAAAGTAGTTATATGGTTAGCCCTTCTCTTTGCCATTACTTAAACATTGTTTTTAAGGTATTTTACTCTAAAGTATTGCTTACTAGGTTTAGCTAAAGAGGTCTATGATTCACCATGCCCTTTTTCTCATCTTAAATAGTTGAAGTCTTTATAGCTTATTAGCAAGTTGGAGTTCTACCGATCCATGCTATATATTTTATCTTAAATGTTTCTGGCCTGATAAATCATAGAAGACTTACAGTTTTATACATAATTCCATGCAGTTATTGCCTTTGTACTTAGGTTGTAATCAAAAGTATTAGTATGTATTATCTTTGTTTCTTTAATATAGCGTCAAAGTGTTCTTTATTAAAAATAACAGCCAGAACTACCATTCTGCATCTATATTATAATTGATATTATTTTCATGCACAATGTCACAGAATCCATTTGATTTGTGGAATGTTCCCATCTGATATGGTATCACTCAGTTTCTAGAAAGTATGTGGGAAAATTTGTGACAACCACGATAATACAGTGCAGAATCTAGCCAATCTGCATCCAGAGAGTGCTCTCTCTTTATGACTTATCTTTGTTCTTGGAAGGTTTTAGGCTAGTTATAGATTCAAGAGTTTGTTTTGGGAAAATGGTGGAATCCACAAACTAAGGGCAAGGTTGAGAGCTTTCAGTCCATTGGGCTATGGAGTCAAAGGATGGCGGAAAATGGTGGAATCCACAAACTAAGGGCAAGGTTGAGAGCTTTCAGTCCATTGGGCTATGGAGTCAAAGGATGGCTTTACTGGATTTCTATTCTAGGCACAAGATGGTATTACAGGGCAAGATAGCTAGACAGAGAACAATCCTTAAAATTTAAAGTGGATGGGATGATCTTGAAGGGGTGAAAGGCAGCTAAGAATCTTTCACCATGTTCAAAAGGGAGAAGTGAAATGACTACAAACAAAGAGCAATGAAGAATTCTTTATTATAGTAATCATCAGTGTTTAAATTAGCAAAGCAGGAGCATTTAAGAATTCATGCTTATAGCTAATTTAGAAGAAAACATTAAGAACAATCACATTTGAAAACAGAGTACAATTAAGCAAATTCCGTTTCAATCTTTTATGTAAATTATTCAGAAATGGATATGATGGTATTAAAAACTAATATAAAATTTCAGACAAAAGGTAGAAACACTTATTGAACTGTAGTCCAACACATGAATCCTGCAACAAGTCCAGTGCTTTCAAATCGTCATCCAGCAAGCCACAAGTAAATTTCTCCAAAAGCTTTTATTCCGAAAATCTCAATGTTACAACAGAATAATAGAATCCACCCCAAATGCTTCCAAGAGTGGAGTATTTATACAAATTCTAAACTAAAATATCTTGAAACAAATATCAAAATTGGTTCACAAATCTCTCCAACTATTTACATAAATAGAACTAAAGTAAAGGACACTCAAACTATTTGGCACTATTTTTGATGGATAAGTGATGACAAAGAGGAGAATTCAAATTTGATCCAACTCTTATTTGATGATGAGGCATCCAAGTCACTAACTGCTTCCTTTCTTTGTGCAATCTGCTCCAACAATTCTGCAAACTTGGGGTCCAATTATATCTTTGTATTTCTCAATCCGTAATAGATATGTAAAAAGTGAAAGATTTTATTGTATCTAAATATGTTGGTGAGATAAACCTCTTTCAGTTTCCCAAAATTCCTCTCCAGCTATGCATAATAGTCTCTGTAAAAAATATGTGTAAAACAGAGTTTTACAGAGTCTGAAAAATGGTCTGTAAATATGCGCATGTATCTCTCATTATAAAACCACTGTGCAAAAACTAAGATAGGTTTTTGTAGATGGGTCTCTTAGGAACAAAATCCTCCTTCAGTTTTGTATGAAGTATTTTTTATTGGCCACAATATTCTCTGCAAAATGATGACTTAACAGGAATTTTCTGCAAAAAGTGCTTTCCAACATTGTTTAATATTTCCAAAACCATAATGGCTGTTAGAAAAGTGAGAGAGGTTTTTGTGGATGGGAATCTTATGAACATAAAACTCCTTCAGTTTTTCAAAATTAATCTTGGATTGATCACAATAGTTTCTGCAAAACTATGACTAAAACATGCAATTTCTGCAAAAATGTTCCTTCTTGTTGTGTTTTTCATCTTTTTACTTTTTTGCTCTTTTGACTGTTTTACTCTCACTTTTAGAAAAAATTCACTATTGGTGAAATTTATTTTCATCTCTTTTTACCATTTTACTGCCTCTGTAATTACTTTTACTGTTTTACCTTTGACTGCTCTGTAACTTCATTTTAACTTTCACTCTGACTTTTACCTGATACACTTTAACCACTGATACTCTTTAACTGTTATGCTTTTCCCATCCCTGTAATTTTTCATTTCACTTTTACCATTCACTGTGCACATTTCATCATTCTAATCTCTCTCTGACTTTGTATACAAACTGTTTGTTGAATGAAGATATTGAATTAAAATCTGAGAATTTGGAGTAAACAATTTTGTCAACTAGTATTGAAATTGTTGGTCCAAATCCATATTCCGATGGTAACCTGCTAAAATCAAACAATTTGTTAATGAAATCCAGGTCTCTATGAGGAGCGTTCAATGGGGCAACGTTTAAAGCCACAGGAGCTTCCATTTTGGTTCTTGTGGATTCAAAATGGAAATTTGGCTAATGGTGAGGAATTGAGTGAATTCACGGGAGAAACAGGTCAATTTGCATGTTCGGGGGGAACAATTCACAGTTTAAAACTCAGGGAATGATCTTAGGAATAATATTTAAACACTGATTTCAGTGAAAAACAAGGAAAACAGAGTTTCATTTGAAGTTCGGGGCGTAATAGGATAAATACCTGTTTTTGGACGAAAATTGGCTTTTAACAGGTATCAGGCGATGGCGGGAGTGTACTCGAACACAAGTGCAGTGGAATCTTGGAGTGAATTGGTCAATTGCAGTGAAAATTTGAAAATCGCAGCGGGAGCTCTGTCGTTTTCAGAATAACGAAAATAACAGGAAAAACACGAAAAATGGCTTTATTTACAAGTCAAAAGGGTTTTTATTTTTTCAAGGCGTGACGTCATTGACGTACGGGAGTGACGTGTGCAAGGTCGGGTGGTAAGCGGTAAGCGGGAAGTCCCCGCACCGCTTTTGGTCGAGGGCGGTATTGATCGCGGGGGGAGCGATTCCATAGGATAATCGCCACGTGGATGGTTGACTATTCAGAAACCACCCATCCCCCGCTGGTTAAATTGCTGACAAGGGATGGGCAGTGAGATCAACGCTGGCCATTGATCTGCGGGAGGCTGATCCAATGGCTAGCGCGATGGGAAGATGGGCGGAGGTTTCGCGTGGGCCCCGTCGTACTTTAAAACACTTTTAAATGTTTTTAATCGCTCCGGGGGCTTTTTAACTGGCGGAAATAGTTATTAATTAGTCCAGATGACATAATTAATCCTATATGCATAATGAACAGGGTTGCGGCGGGGTTTGCTTAACCGGAATGCCACGTGGACAGACCACGGTGGCACAAATCTTTCGCAAAGTTTTATTGATGTTTTTGGTATTAAACACACATATTGTATGTCTAACGTTTTTATATATATTTTATTATATGATGAATTAATTAATACAATTATTTCACCATAAGGGCGGGATTAATGTTATAAAGATATATTTCACCAAAGCGTTTATAAGGCGGGGTTTTATTTTCAATGTGCGGGGATATAATACTTTGGTAAAACATTATAATAAAGGGGTTTTTGGGGTATATATAAAAAAGGGAGTTATATACTTAGGAAAGGGTATTTCACTAGGGAGTTAATATAGTAGAATTAAATGTTAATATGACAAAGGACAAGGAAAATCAAAACATCTTTGTACATCTAAGAAAGTGATAACTTGTGAAGTAAATTGCAACATTTTATCTTCAACACTTAAACTTAGAATAACAAGTTATTTTGAGGAATTTTTATGGAATGTTGTATCAGTTTCCTAAGTAAAATAGGATTTTACTTAGGAAAAAGTTAAAGATGGAAGATAATAATGATGAATTATTTCAAGTGCTTAGGTCTTTTTTGATCATTAGGCCGAGGGTCCGGTCCCTCCAGAAGTCAAGGAAATGCCTTGAGCCCTTTTGATCTCCAAATACCTTAGTACTTTTTGGGGGAAATTAGTAAAACTCTTGAGGGGGAAAAATGATGAGGGAGGTTAATGAATTTGACTTTGCTTGCTGTGATTTTTCAGTGTATTTCCTGCTTTAGTACTTGTGATGAAAGTAAATGATTAAAAACATGTAGCAACATCATTCATCAGATAACATTTTGCAGCACCATCTACCTACCCTATCTACTTAACACTACCATTTTCTCTTCTTTATTAGGGTGCATTTAGACTTGCAAACCCTTTTCAATCTTTTCTTTTTACAAGGCAAATCTATCTAATTCTACCCTTATTACATCCAAGGGCTCAGATTAAACTGTTGAGCACCTCTTATTAACTCTACCTATCTACTTATCTTCCAAGATTAAACTGTTTGGTCAGATATTTATTCTCTAATCTATAACATGAAATTGAAATATGAGTAAGCCAAGTTTAAACAGTTTGACTTATTCATGAATTGTGGCAAAGGTTTGACAAGCTGCCCACAATTGATTTATTACAAAAATGAAATAGCAGTGGCATTTGGATTTGCACACTTTCCTTGGTCTATTTTTGCTTGGGGTTCATTTCTTTCTCTTTTTTGACCATTTTATTCTTTTTACCCTTTGATCTTTCTTTTAGGGTATACCCTCTTTACATTTTTTAATATTTTTGATTTTTTGGTTTTTTTTTTAAGAATATGGAACACCTTTGCTCAAGTAAGAAGGTTTGAACATATTCCATAATTCCATCAAGACAATCATGAAAGATGAAACCTATTGGTATAGGAGTCTAACACTGGCTCCACTTGGGGATGGCTTTTCCTTGTGGAAAGTCAAGAACAGCAGGTCAAATGCCTAAAAATGTCTTCAAACTGAAAGTATGAAATCTTCCTTCTTCTGGTAGCTTTATTTTACATATGATAGTGCAACTTCTGAAGCTTAGGGCCTTCTCCTCGGGCTTCAACTCCAGTAAGTTACTATCCATTCAAAACTTAAAACTTTGTTTCCCAGTTGGAAATCTTTTGCATTGTTCCAATCCCAAACATGCATTTGCTGTGGTTGAAAATCTTGAATTGAATATAGTCCTTTTTCTGCAACCTGAAACCTGATTTGAAACTTAAAACAACACACAAAAATTTTCAAACCAACTTAATGAAAAACTAGCTGAAAATTGAAAACTAAAAAAATGCTCAAAATTCTGAGCTTATTAGCACTTATCTACTTACTCTAATCTACTAAAAATCTTATTGAATCAGGTAATACAAAAATGCCAATGAAGCCAATCAAGTAGATGTAAAAATAAATGGATAACTTGATTGCTTGTGATCAAAATTGGAAGTATGTTATGATCATGTGCCTTTATAATCAACGATAAGATGTGAAATGGCAATTGATGTATTTGATCCTTATAGAGAAAACATGTTTGCAAATTTGAGCTAAAAATATTCTCCATATAATCTAATATAGGATCAATAAAAGCATGATGTATGTTATTTACTTCTAGGCCTTCAATGACTAATTGTTCAATTGAATTATGAATATTAGTCCATGAACTTATTTCTTCAGTCTTGTGTTTGAAAGAATAATCATCTTCAATATGCAAGTCAAAAGATAGTACCATTTCCTCTTGCTTTGGAGAAGGAAGATTTTCAAAGAATTCTTTAGGATTTCGGAAATTGTATGACTGAATTTGAGAATGCAAAAGTTTGATTTCATTTTCATAATTTTCAGAGATGATCTTGAGAACACATATTTTCAGTTTAGGAGAATATTTTCTTGATTTCAAAATAAGAAAGAAAGCTCTTAGAAAATCATCATCAAACTGAAGTTCTAATATCTCATCCCTCAAAATAGCTAGTGATTGTCTTGTGAAATTATCAAAATTATCATCATACTGATCATATTTAGGCAAATCTTCAGAATAAGGAATGTCATCAATTATAAACATTGGATCAACATATTTCTCTTCCAACAATCCCAATACATCTTGATTAGATTGGTAGCATTCTATTTGAAAGTCATTATTTTTCTCAATAGGAGTACTATCAAGTAATGAGCCTTTTTGGGAAGGTAGAATAACATGAGCATCAACTTGTTCTTCTATCCCTTCATGGATAAAAACCTTTGTACATTCATCAACATTAGAAGAAGTAGAAACAATTTCCCCATTATGTAAATATTTTAAGGATGATTGCATGTTTAGAAGCAAATTGATTTCTTCTTCGGTGAAGGGGGGTGGGAATCTCTGAATTCTTAGATTGGAATGACAATTGTTTTTTCTCTTATCTAAAAATTGATCATGAGGTTGATTATTTTCTTTAACTTCATTCAAAACATTAAATGAAACATCATTTGTTAATACAGAGGAGTTTTGTGGATCTTGATTTATCTCCCGACTTATTTCATCTTTGTTTAACTCCTCTTGATTATTATGATATTTAACTTGAGAATGAAAGTTTTGGACTTCTTCTAATAAATCTTCAGGAGACCAATTTGCAAAATCTTCATCAATATTTTTAAGGTAATGTATAAGATCTTCAGCTTCATCACAACAATTTTCAGCTAATGATAAAGATGGAAAATCTTCTTTGTAATGCTCATAAAATACCTTATGAAAATCTTTTAGAGAAAACAAACTTGCAGGTTTGAGAGCTTCATACCATTCCCTTGCTTTTCCTTCTAAGGTTCCCATGAATATCTTCATGAGGCAATCATCATGCCAATCACCCTTCAATCTTGATGAGTGTATATGAAATTTAATGAGATGTAGTAAAGGATCATCAATATTCTCATCTTGAAACATGGGCAGATTTTCACCCCAATTTACCTTCGGTAGTTTGTGTGGAAATCCAGGTATGTGATTTCTGCTCATGGGAGCATATCTTCGTTTTATTCTTGGATCATCTTGAAAATCAGCCATAATGAAAAGCCACTTTATCTGTACAACCAAGTTAGATCTTTATATAAAATACAATACATATTGAATCTTAACGAGAAAGAACATAATGTCTTGGATTAAGATCCAAGTTGAAAGCCTCATCTTTCCATATTGTTCTTCCAGGTTCATTCCTCCAATGGAGTCTTGATTGTGAAATGGATTTGGAGTCGCCAGGTGGATGATTTTAACCTTTGTGTGTCTGATCCCTGTCCACCATCATAGATCAGATCTAAACCTGTAAAACAATTCTGAAGAAAAAGTCAGTTCTTCAGGAAACCAAATTTTGAGTATTTTCAAAACAACTTCTACAAACTCTTCAAGAAATTTAAGATTTTTAATTAAAATTTTCTCAAAGATTTATTAAACTAGAGAGTCTGATTAAACATTTTTGAAACTAAAGTCCAGTATGTAAGCTAAATCAGAGATAGACTGAAGCAGCTTTTATTTAATTTTGCATTTGCAGAGAAAAAGCAATTTCAAAGGCTTCCTGGCTGATCTTCAGACTCTGTCTATAGCTTATAAATGAACAATAAAATTGATTCAGATCCCCAGTATGGTCGCCACTATGTTATCACTCAGGTTTTCCTAGAATTTGTGTAAGAGGAAAGTATACCCGAGGTAACCACAAACCAACCTTTTAGATGCAGAATCTAGCCAATCTGCATCCAGAGAGGGCTCTCTCTTTATGATTGATCTTTGTTCTTAGAAGGTTTTAGGCTAGTTATAGATTCAAGAGTTTGTTTTGGGAAAATGGTGGAACCCACAAACTAAGGGAAAGGTTGAAAGCTTTCAGTCCATTGGGCTATGGAGTCAAAGGATGGCTTTACTGGATTTCTATTCTACGCACAAGATGGTATTACAGGGCAAGATAGCTAGACAGAGAACAATCCTTAAAATTTAAAGTGGATGGGATGATTCTTGAAGGGATGAAAGGCAGCTAAGAATCTTTCACCATGTTCAAAAGAGAGGAAAGAGATGACTACAAACAAAGAGCAATGAAGAATTCTTTATTATAGTAATCAACAGTGTTTAAATTAGAAAAGCAGGAGCATTTAAGAATTCATGCTTATAGCTAATTTAGAAGAAAACATTAAGAACAATCACATTTGAAAACAGAGTACAATTAAGCAAATTCTGTTTTAAACCTTTATGTAAATTATTCAGACATGGATATGATGGTATTATAAACTAATATATTTCAGACAAAAGGTAGAAGCACTTATTGAACTGTAGTCCAACACATGAATCCTGCAACAAGTCCAGTGCTTTCAAATCGTCATCCAGCAAGCCACAAGTAAATTTCTCCAAAAGATTTTATTCCGAAAATCTCAATGTTACAGCAGAGTAATAGAATCCACCCCAAATGCTTCCAAGAGTGGAGTATATATACAAATTCTAAACTAAAATATCTTGAAACAAATATCAAAATTGGTTCACAAATCTCTCCAACTATTTACATAAATAGAACTAAAGTAAAGGACACTCAAACTATTTGGCACTATTTTTGATGGATAAGTGATGACAAAGAGGAGAATTTGAATTTGATCCAACTCTTATTTGATGATGAGGCATCCAAGTCACTAACTGCTTCCCTTTTTTGTGAATTCTGCTCCAACAATTCTGCAAACTTGGGGTCCAATGATATCTTCGTATTTATCAATCCGTAATAGATATGTAAAAAGTGAAAGAGGTTATTGTGGATAAATATGTTGGTGAGATAAACCTCTTTCACTTTCCTAAAATTCCTCTCCAGCTGTGCATAATATTCTCTGTAAAAAATATATGTAAAACAGACTTTTACAGAGTCTGAAAAATGGCCTGTAAAGATACGCATGTATCTCTCATTATAAGATCACTGTACAAAAAATGAGATAGGTTTTTGTATATAGTTCTCTGAGGAACAAAAACCTCTTTCAGTGTTATAAAATATATTTCTAATTGGCCACAATATTCTCTGCAAAATGATGACTTAACAGGAATTTTCTGCAAAAAATGCTTTCCAACATTGTTTAATATTTCCAAAACCATAATAGCGGTTAGATAAGTGAGAGAGGTTTTTGTGGGTGGAAATCTTATGAACATAAACCTCCTTCAGTTTTTCAAAATTCATCTTGGATTGATCACAATAGTTTCTGTAAAACTATGACTAAAACATGCAATTTCTGCAAAAATGTTCCTTCTTGTTGTGTTTTTCATCTTTTTACTTTTTTGCTCTTTTGACTGTTTTACTTTCACTTTTAGACAAAATTCACTATTGGTGAAATTTATTTTCATCTCTTTTTACCATTTTACTGCCTCTGTAATTACTTTTACTATTTTACCTTTGACTGCTCTGTAACTTCATTTTAACTTGCACTCTGACTTTTACCTGATACACTTTAACCACTGATACTCTTTAACTGTTATGCTTTTCCTATCCCTGTAATTTCTCATTTCACTTTTACCATTCACTGTGCACATTTCATCATTTTAATCTCTCTCTGACTTTGTATACAAACTGTTTGTTGAATGAAGATATTGAATTAAAATCTGAGAATTTGGAGTAAACAATTTTGTCAACTAGTATTGAAATTGTTGGTCCAAATCCATATTCTGATGGTAACCTGCTAAAATCAAACAATTTGTTAATGAAATCCAGGTCTCTATGAGGGGCGTTCAATGGGACAACGTTTAAAGCCACAGGAGCTTCCATTTTGGTTCTTGTGGATTCAAAATGGAAATTTGGCTAATGGTGAGGAATTTAGTGAATTCACGGGAGAAATAGGTCAATTTGCATGTTCGGGGGGGAACAATTCATAGTTTAAAACTCAGGGAATGATCTTAGGACTAAGATTTAAACACTGATTTCAGCGAAAAACAAGGAAAACAGAGTTTACTTGCAGTCGGGGCGGAAAAGGATAAATACCTGTTTTTGGACGAGAATTGCTTTTAACCGTGTATCGTGCGATGTATGAGTGTACTCGAACACAAGTGCAGTGGAATCTTGGAGTGAATTGGTCAATTTCAGTGAAAATTTGAAAATCGCAGCGGGAGCTCTGTCGTTTTCAGAATAACGAAAATAACAGGAAAAACACGAAAAAATGGCTTTTTTTACAAGTCAAAAGGGTTTTTATTTTTTCGAGGCGTGACGTCATTGACGTACGGGAGTGACGTATGAAAGGTTGGGTGGTAAGCGGTAAGCGGTAAGCGCCCGCACCGCTTTTGGTCAAGGGTGGTTTATATCGGAAGGGCAACGATTCCACAGGATGATCGCCACGTGGACGGTAGACTTTTCAAAAACCACCCATCCCTCGCTGGTTAAAGTGCTGACAAGGGATGGGCAGCGGGGTGAACACTGGCCGTTGATCTCGCGGGAGGCTGATCCAACCGCTAGCGCGATGGGAAGATGGGCGGAGGTTTTGTGGCCCCGGGCTGCATTTTAAAACACTTTTAAATGTTTTTAATCGCTCCGGGGGCTTTTTAACTGGTGGAAATAGTTATTAATTAGTCCAGATGACATAATTAATCCTATATGCATATGAACAGGGTTGCGGCGGGGTTTGCTTAAGCGGAATGCCACGTGGACAGACCACGGTGGCATAAATCTTTCGCAAAGTTTTATTGGTGTTTTTGGTATTAAACACACATAGTGTATGT
The DNA here is from genome assembly GCA_034641835.2 of Pinus albicaulis. Lineage (NCBI taxonomy): Eukaryota > Viridiplantae > Streptophyta > Pinopsida > Pinales > Pinaceae > Pinus > Pinus albicaulis. The sequence continues at coordinate 26,339,576 of MU968450.1, forward strand.
CTAACGCTTTTTATATATATTTTATTATATGATGAATTAATTAATACAATTATTTCATCATAAGGGCGGGATTAATGTTATAAAGGTATAGTTTTAACCAAAGGGTTTATAAAGCGGGGTGACTTTTTAATGTGCGGGAATATATACTTTGGTTAAACTTTATACTAAGGGGGTTTTTGGGTATATATAAAAAAAGGAGTTATATACTTAGGAAGGGTATTTCACTAGGGAGTTAATATAGTAGAATTAAACATTAATATGACAAAGGGACAGGGAAACTCAAAACATTTTTGCATATCCAAGAAAGTGAAAACTTTTGAAGTAAATTGCAATATCTGATCTCCAACACTTAAACTTAGAATAACAAGTTATCTTGAGGGATTTTTATGGAATTTTGCATGAGTTTCCTAAGCAAAATAGGATTTTACTTAGGACAAGGTTAAAGATGGATGATTATAATGATGGATTATCTCAAGTACTTAGGTCTTTTTGATCATTAGGCCGAGGGTCCGGTCCCTCCAGAAGTAAAGGAAATGCCTTGAGCCCCTTTGATCTGTAAATACCTTAGTACTTTTGGGGGAAATTAGTAAAACTTTTGAGGGGAAAGTGATGAGGGAAGTTAATGAGTTTGACTTTGCTTGCATCGTGGATTTTTCGTTGTATTTCGCTTTAGTAATTTCAGGATGAAAGTAAATGATTAAAAACATGTATAAAGATCATCATCGATAAAACTTTATAAAGACCATCTACCTAAATTCTATCTACTTAACACTACCATTTTCTCTTCTTTATTAGGGTGCATTTAGACTTGCAAACCCTTATCAATCTTTTTCTTTTTACAAGGCAAATCTATCTAATTCTACCCTTATTACATCCAAGGGCTCAGATTAAACTATTGAGCACCTTTTATCAACTCTACCTATCTACTTATCCGCCAAGATTAAATTGTTTGGTCAGATATTTATTCTCTATTCTACAACATGAAATTGAAATATGAATAAGTCAAGTTTAAACAGTTTGACTTTTCATAAATTGTGGCAAAAGTTTGACAAACTGCACACAATTGCTTATTTATAAAAAATGAAATAGTAGTGGCATTTGGATTTGCACACTTTCCTTGGTCTATTTTTCTGCTTGGGGTTCATTTCTTTCTCTTTTTTGACCATTTTATTTTTCTTACCCTTTGATCTTTCTTTTAGGGTATACCCTCTTTACATTTTTTAACTTTTTTTTGATTTTTTGGTTTTTTAAGAATATGGAACACCTTTGCTCAAGTAAGAAGGTTTGAACATATTCCATAATTCCATCAAGACAATCATGAAAGATGAAACCTATTGGTATAGGAGTCTAACATGATACACCCTAGACCTATTGTTAAACACTTCAAGACCTTTGTAGACTCCATAGTCCAATGGCTTAACAATCTCTCACTCTATCTAAACTACTTGACAACCTACCCAACCAACCAAACAAACAAACAATCCTTAAACCTAATAACTAGTCTAAAATCAAAACCCAAAAGCTATCAAGTTACACTTTTCATACAAACATATAGATAGCCCTCTCTGATTCTAGGAAGGCTAGGTCCTAGGACTCCAACAACTTTTTTGATGTTACCCCCGGTATTACTTGGTTCCGCTAACATAACAAATTATGTGGACCTAACAAGATGGAACATATATATAAATGGATCTGATAATATCATGCTCATACAGGGCTAAAAATGGAGATCTATGCTCCTTAACACTTTTCCAAGACAACCCCAGAAGGGTTTTCGGAAATACACAAAATATGAATGGTGGATCTAAAGCCCTAGGGCTGAATATGCAATGCAACTAAAGTACATAGAAGGAGGTGGTTGAATCTGATGTAGATCTGAAAGAACTCCTCCAAAAGGACTCTCTCAATGAAGGGTTGATCCCTTCAATGCAAAGCAAATTACTACTACTAAGGAAACAGTTGCTGCTGGAAAATGCTACTTATGAGGAGAAGAACCATGTGCAAAAGGTTGTTAGAGTGCTTAGAATGATCCAGGATTTTAACCATGGATTCTACTCAAAAAACCCAAAAATGGTTTGGCCAGATGTTAACTTTTGAGTTTTGGCCCTTTTTGGGTTGCCCACTACAACAGCTCACTAAAATAACGCAGATCTGGACTAGAACTGCGCTATAGGGGATAAAATAATATTCTCCTAATGCCAAATATGTCAAACAAGCCCAAGGGGCTCCTTTACTGGCCTCCCAATGGAAAGAAACCTTCCTCCACTGTAAAACTAGCTCAGAAAACACCCAATACAATCTTCCACTGCTGCACCCTGATTCTCACCACATCTCTCAACAAAAACTGCATTGTACCACAAGACTGAAGCTTGGCCTGAAACCTAAATGTGTAAATATACTACAAAATCTCTTCCTATGAGGCCTCTCAAGGATAGAGGTGGGATTCTCGATCAGGAACACCCTGTGCTAAACGGCAGTGCAATCTTAGCTAAACAGTTGAAGAAAGCTTATATGTCTAAACAGACCATATAATAAAAACAAAAACATATCATAACATGAATAATATGCTTCCATCCTCTTCCTTATATAAGAAATGAGCTTCCATACCCTAAGCCCCATCCATTAATGACACTACTTCCATGCAATGTGTCTCCATATAAAATTTTGATGTCCCTCATTGAATGCCACTCCTCCATGACAGCGTTGTTGATTTGGTCAAGGTTGACCCATTCCACATGCTTTAGCCCCTTTTCACACCTAAGGGTGCTTTATTAAGCTGAAAATATGATCCACTTTCACATGAGAAGTGGTTTTATTCCTAATAAAGAGATTTATGGGTCTCCCTACCCACTTATTCATCAAACAAGAAAGAAAAATTATATTTTGATATTCAAATTAGTTGCATGCTAATTTAGGAATATAACAATCCTCCCCTCCCAAATATTTCTTGTCCTCAAGCAACTACAAGGATAGATCTGAAAAATATAGGGAACCTTCATTCCCATTTGAAGCTCCACCCTCCAAGCTATCATCCATATAAAATGAATCACCCTCCAGAATGGTAATTCATAGAAAAACTCCTCACATGTGAGAGGCTCCTCCCAAATAAATAAGTCAGTCATATGGCTCCCTTCATTAAGAAAAAAGTGATGTAATGTAGCAGCCATATAATTTCCCATGCTCCCCTTGAAGCATGAAGACATGTGGGAAGTTTCATTCCCAATGGACACATCTGACCAATGTGTCATCCCTCCAATCATGTCCCCAACAAGAATAAGAACATCATCAACATATGGGATCACAATCAAAGTCATGCTAGCTGCCATGTGTAGTAATGGAGAAGGAAAATGGTCCCTCAACTGCAACTAGCGTAGTTTTACTCCTAACCGCATTAGAACATGGCATGATGAGTGGTTTCCCAACCACTTATTTACTGCCCCAATCTCCTCCCAAGCTTGGGGAAGGTGTATGGTGTATGGTGCAAGTTCAGCATACCTTGCATAAGATATCATCTCCCCGAGATCTCCTAGGGAGTGGCCATCATCAATGCTTCTTATGGCCTCAAGTAGACCATGAAGTCTAGAAGGAAAATTTCCCCCCCTTGGAGAAATTCCCTGCACATGTATGATAAGGAAATGAAAATACATAGTAAATGAATCATGATGTACAGAAATACAATATTTACCATGTACTTGGTTCAAGCTAGTAAGGTGGCTCATATATGGGCCTCCTCCCACCCCCAATGAGGAAGGAAGTGGTTGTGATAACTCTATCAAATAGTCATGTCTCTCCTCATCCTCCAAATAATCCATGCATTTCCTCATATGATGTTGCATCTCCTCTTTGAAGCCTTCCCAAATGAATCCCTCCAAGATAGTATGGTATGCTCTTATAAAACCAGTGGGTTTGGAGAGCAACCCTTCATATGCTGCATCTAGTAGCTTCTCCTTCAGCTTAGAGGCTCTAGTCAAGAAGACTCTACTCTGAAAATAGATGACCCCATCTACCACTATATATCTCCCATCAGATAGTTGGTCATCAAGCACTCTGCATGAAAAGAGATCCTTAGAGTATTCCACTAATAGCTGGGATCTCTAATAAGGGTCAATACTCAATAGTGACAACACTGCTGATCTATCATGTGAAGCTTCTGTCATGTTGCTACTCTCTTCTTTAAAATCTCCTATGCCAAAGTCACACACCGAGATGCTGCAATCTTTCCCTTGCTGCTCCTTTCTCAATGCAATATCTAAAGTGGGAGTGGGTAATTATGATGTTGGGAGAATGTCTCCCTCCTCCTTAAGTCTACCCAAGACTCTCAGCGTTGTGTCAAGTCCTCCCAAGGTTCTCACCCCTCCAAGATCAATGAGTGGTGCAACCAGATGTGAAGCATCTCTCATCATCTCTTGATCTGGTGGTCTCCCAGGTGGAATGCCTCCATGCAATGAGACATCAATATCAAGAGTAGACTGCATATATGAATGGACAAATTTTTCCTTGCCCTCACTATGCAAATTAGTCTATCTATTCTGTGCATCAACCTTCTGAAATAGATAGGCGTTTGTGCTCCTAATCATATGATGTTGGCCATACTCCCTACCTTCTCCTTTCATCTGCAAGGTCTCACAATCTATCAATAATGGCACATGTTGTTCATGGATTGTGCCTTGATCTCCACACATAAGATCCTTTGGAAATTTTTGCAATGATACAAGAACTCCTCTCATTAGATAAATCACTCCATCTACCTCTCCATGAGGTACTAGATCTGCTCCTAATGTGACAGCGTTGTTACCTCTAGCCTTCTCTTCCCCTTCATAGTGAATGGAGGTTACCTCATCATCATTAAGAGGCTCTTTGTTTTGATCCTATTTTGAAAAGTAGATCTCCATGTCTTCCTTTTGAGAAGAGAGCTCTTCCTGAAGTGGGGATCTTGCCTCTAGCAAGGTATTCTGCAAGTTTTTAATCCCCTCAATTGCATTCTGGAATGGAGTTGGGTTTATGGATCCTTCCAACTCATGCAAAGGTTTTGTTTTTAGGCTTGGTTCGCTCAACCAAGGATGTTTCAGAATATTTTGCATCAAATATTTTCACTAACCTCCTAGTGAACTTTGCATAAGTAGATACATTTACATGATTCAAGAAAGAAGTTTTATAAAACCACCAATCATAAGCCTTACCTTCAAGATGCAGCGCTGCTACTCTAAGGGCTTCATCTTCTGAAACTTGGTGCAACTAGAAATACGTGTCTAGCTCCTTTACCCAAGCCCTTGCTGTATATTTAGGTGACCCATCAAAAGTAGATAGAAAGAATCTACCCAAATCATGTTGCTTGCACCACTTACTTCTATTATGATTGCTAGGTCTTCTATTCTCATTGATCTTGCAAAACCCTTGGAATTTTAGATGATCTTTGAACCTCTGAGATTGAGATTCATACTCTTGAAGATAGTCACCAAGAGTCTCCTCCTTTGGTACATCTCCTTCCTCCATCTCTCTTGCTATGAACATAGGCATGGTATAGAGTTGTAGATATGATTGTGTGGCTGAATTCTCACACCCATAATATGAAAATACGGAGCTTTCTTCATGTGAAAATATTCTTGAGGGGACCTCATGTCTTTCCCTCCTCGTTCCCTTGATTTCTCTTTTAAGCTCATGCATAGTTTGGAGAAGAAGTTCTAAAAACTTCTTTCCCTCCATTTATCCAAATAATGGAGACTTGCCTTTGTCTCCTCTGTAAGCCTTCTATTTTCTGTGAGAAGCTTCTTCTTCTTCTGAGAACATAGATGCAATGTCTTCACAGGCTGAGGAAAATTATGCTCTGATACCACTGTAATATTCCCAAATGGGAAAAGTAGTAATATAGCTCATAATAATGGAAATAGCAGCAAATGTTAACACATTACTAATGAGCCAAATAATAGATCCATGGTATTATGTATAACAGCAATCAAGATCTTGGGGATCCAACCCCTCAAGATAGGCAAAGAAACCTCCAATGCCAAAATGTACCCAAAACATGTAATACACTGCTACATAAAGTATTAAAGCAAGCACAGTGTAGTTTTAATGACTAATACTACAGTTGGAACATATATATAAATGGATTTGATAATATCGTGCTCACACAGGGCTAAAAATGGAGATCTATGCTCCTTAACACTTTTCCAAGACAACCCAGGAAGGGTTTCCAGAAATACACAAAATATGAATGGTGGATCTAAAGCCCTAGCGCTAAAGATACACTGCAACTAAAGAACATAGAAGGAGGTGTTTAAATATGATGTAGATATGAAATAACTCCTCCAAAAGGACTCTCTCAATGAAGGGTTGATCCATTCAATGGAAAGCAAACTACTAATGTTGAGGAAACTGCTGCTGTTGGAAACTACTACTTCTGAGGAGATGAACCATGTGTGGAAGGCTATTATAGTGCTCAGAATGATCTGGGATTTTAACCATGGATTATACTCAAAAAACCCATAAAAACCCAAAAATGGTTTGGCCATATTTTAATTTTGGATTTTCAGCCCTTTTTGGGTTACCCACTGCAACAACTCACTAAAATAACACAGATATGGACTGGAACCGTGTTGTAGGGGATAAAATCATCTTTTTATGATGCCAAATATGTAAAATAAGCCCAAGGGGCTCCTTTACTAGTCTCCCAATGGAAGTAAACCTTCCTCCACTGCAAAACTAGCTCAGAAATACCCAATACAATCTTCCATTGTTGCACCCTGCAACTCAGCACATCTCTCAACAGAAACTACACTGTACCATACGACTGAAGCTTGGCCTAAAACCTAAATGTGGAAATATACTACAAAATCTCTTCCTATGAGGCCTCTCAAGGATAGAGGTGGGATTCACGGTTAGGAACACCATGTGCTAAACAGCACTGCAATCTTAGCTAAACAGATGAAGAAAGCTTATATGTCTAAATAGACCATATAATCAAAACATAAACATATCATAACATGAATAATATGCTTCCATTCTCCTCCTTATATAATAAATGAGCTTCCAAACCCTAAGCCCCATCCATTAATGACACTACTTCTATGCAATTTGTCTCCATCTAAAATTGCGTTGTCCCTCATTGAATGCCACTCCTCCATGACAGTGTTGTTGATTTGGTCAAGGTTGACCCAGTCCACATGATTTAGCCCCTTTTCACACCTAGGGGTACTTTATTAAGCTGAAAATATGATCCACTTTCACATTAGAAGTGGTTGTATTCCTAATAAAGAGATTTATGGGTCTCCCTACCCATTTATTCATCAAACAAGAAAGCAAAATTAGATTTTAATATTCAAATTAGCTGCATGTTAATTTAGGAATATTACAAGCCACTTTATCGTGAAACAGGAGTTGTTGATTTCAGAGACAAAATGTGACTTGATATATCAATGTTTAGGGATAACGATCATGAGAACGAAGGTTTATGAGTATTGCAGAGGGATGAGTATTCATTGGATGACTTCTCTTGAACATATCGGTGACACTGAGATGACTAGGCAGCATTGACCTGAAACCGAAGTGAAGGTATGATGAACCATAGGTATGAATGAACCATCAAGAAGATTATCCAACCTAAACAGTCATAATGATGGAGTGAAGTGTCTTGTTCAAGAGCGACCTGCTACTGTAAAAGTTATGTTCACTTTCCCAAATTTTCCCCGGTCATTTTTCGACCAGTACCTCTTTATTTTTTAACAAGCTTGAGGAGGATAACATATGCTTGATCTATAATTCAACCCTTCCGACGAACAATGTATCACTATTTAATAATTTAATGAGTCTAGTGATGAATGAAACTCTATTCTCATCATGATTGACAAGCCCGTCGCTATTTTATGTTTTAACGAGCCTAATGACAGCGACAGCCCAGTCCTTTTTCATGTTTAGAGAGTGTGAAAAAGAGGACAAAAGAAAACTCCATAAGTACTTTTTCGTAAAATTGTCGCTCAGATCGGAAAAAGTGTAAAATAATATCTGAGATAACCTCCTAGCCATGTTTGACTAAGTTTTTCCTTTTTCGTACATAATTTATCTCAGTCTAGAAAAGGGTTAAACTTATACTAAGTAGATATCAATTCATTTACTTTTACGAGATTGAAAAGACAAGTGCTCGGAAATATTTTCACATTATCATAGTCTGAAAAGAGCTAAAAGAAGACTCCAGGGGTTCCTTTTTTGCTATTACCAAAGCTCAAAAAAGAGATAAAAGTGCGCTTCAAGTCCTTTTTCATTTTTATCAAAGCTCAAAAAATAAGGATAAAAGTATGCTTTGTGGTCAAATCATTCTTGAAATAAATATGCATGACTAATGTTCTCATCAGTTGCAAACCTGTTCAGAACAACATCAAATGTATTAAAAATACTTGTTTCATGATAAAAATAGAATAAAACCATAGTCACAGTAATAAATATGAATTGAAAATAATAAAATGATTAATTAAAAGAGTTTTACTATTCATTTTTACCATTTGAAAGTTACCATTTTCATTTTGGAGCTCTAAACCTGTTTTTTCCCCCGAACTTCTGTTGTTGATTGCGATTGATTCTGTGGATGGTTTTCATCGTCGTTTGATCCAGGTTGGTGACATCAACCTCCTATTTATTTTAGTAGTCACTTCATTTCATTTCACTGCAATATTTTAGGGATTTCGGCCCCTTAGGGTAAATTATTTTTCCAAAGATGGAAATGCACCCTTGAGCATCGAAAATTGTGTTGTGCAGCACCTAAAATGAAGCCTAGGTGCATATGAAATGCATTGTCTATTGTTCAAGACTGTGTTGGGTGCAATTCACATTCTTGATTCTTGCATTGTACCCAAATTTTGTCTAAATTTTTGCATGAAAAGGGTCCTAATGAGTCTTATGGTTATGTTTCAGGGATTCATCGGACTAGAATGATGATTACTTGGAGAGAAAGAGAGCACGAAGAACAAAATATGATTTCCCTTAATGACCTAGGTACTGTAAGAGCCCTAAGATATTGTGGGTTATTAAATTACTTCTGCTTGTCAGGTATGAGGCAACAAATACAACTTTTGGAGTTCCTAGTTCGTGCATTGATCTAGGTGGATATAGGTGGCCACCCACCTATTCCATTTGGACCCACAGCATCAATTCTTTCAGTTTTTCAGCTTCATCACAGCTTACTATCTTTAGCAGGTTTTTGGGTCCTGCACTCCCGGACCCGTTTTGGGGACTTAATGATCCAGGTGGATATTGGTGGCCACCTGTAATATTCCCAAATGGGGAATACAGCAATATATGAAAGTTATGCAAGAAAAATAACGCAGATCATCAAATTAAGAGCAGGAGGCCAATATGGAGACTCTTTATTTACATTTACATCAACAAAATATATCTATAAGATGGCCCATAAGATGTACAACAGGAAATAGAAGTCTCCAATAGAAGAAAATCCCTCAAAAAAAGGTGTTTCAACCATGTATTAAGACTGAAAAAGGCTTGACACCATTATTTTAATGAGCTGAAACAATTTTTTACTACACTTCAGATCTAGAGCAGATATGTGCATGAAAATTCATATCTATAACACATCCATACACTAGATAGGTTCTTCTTTCAGATCCCCTTGGGATTTTCAGCAAATGACCATGTACAAGGAGTAGATCTGAGATCTAAATCTGCAGATCTGCAGAAATATTCAGATATTCAGGAATATTCAGATATGATCTGATATGTACAAAAAAATTTTCCTCTTCAATGGATCTCAAAGGTGAAGGGAAGATTCCCAACACTTGAAAACCACTCCTCCAAAAGATGTACCAAAAGACCTTGCAACAACACCTACAGGAGTAACACAGTTTTGGAAGCAATACTGTATTGTAGGGTTTAGAACATGATTGGCCACATGCCAAGATCTGAAAATGATGCTCCAATGTTCCAATACTCTCTTGCCAATGGGATAGAAGCCTTCCCCACTAAAAAGGAGCACTAGAATGGTCTAGAGATGAGTAGATCTAGCCTCCACTTGCTATAGCTTTCAAAGATAACCAAACCCTCAACAGGATCTGCGCTGTAGTTGGAAGAAGAAGCTTAGCCTTCAGCCAAATAGTGGACTATGCAATACAAGACCGTTCTAAGAGGCCTCTCAAGGAAAGAGGTGGAATTCCTGATCAGGAACACCTAATGCTAAACAGCATTTGCAATCTAGGCTAAACAACCAAAGAAAGCTTGTATGTCTAAACAGACAATACACCAAAATACAATATCATTCAACAACCCCCTCCCATGCTGCCATCCTCTTCCTTTTATAAGTTGAGAGCTTGTAAAACCTAAACCACCTTAAATGAAATAGCTTCTTTCACACAAGCCATCTCCATCTAAAATTGCGTTGTGCCTCATTGATGGCCACTCCTCCAAGACAGCGTTGTATATTTGGTCATGGTTGACCCAGTCAAAATATCCAACCCCTTTCACACCTAAGGGTGCTTGCTTACATAGCCAATATTTAACCTTTTTCGCATTTGGCATTGATTTATTCTTTATTAGGAGTTTTATGGACCTCCTTTACACTTTTATTCTTTAAAAAAAGAAAGAAAACAAAAATGAATATTCCAATTAGCTTAGGACTAATTAGGAATATTGTATTCCTCCCCTCCAAAATGTTGCTTGTCCTCAAGCAACTGATAAGGTGAGTTCTGTAGCTCTTCTCCTCCTCCATTGGTGACACCAACATGAGATAAGCTTCCTTCATAAGGTAAGTGTCCACCAATCCATCCCTCCATGAATTGCTCCTCCAAAGTTCTCATGAGATGCAAATAGTCCATCCCATAAGGAGACAATAGTTTACATGAAACAAACATGGTTTTCCCAAAGTTCTCCCTAAAACATGTAGCATAAAGTACATGGAGAATATCCATCCCATAGGGCACATACATACCTTCCCTCCTTCCTCCATACATCCCCATAAAATGTACAAGTATGTCATCAATGTAGGGGATCAAAACAACATATATACAAACAGAAATTTGTGCATATGAAGGTGGGTCATAGTCCCACATGTGGAACCAGAGCAGTGCATCTCTTGCCTGCATTAGATCTAGATGTGGTAAGGGGTTTCCCCACCACTTACTTTCTTCCCATGTTATCTCATTATAGCTGAAAGTGTGAGATATATTTAGTGCCTTAGGAATGCACCCATCATGATACAATACCTCCCTTTGTCCACCAAGGGAGTGGCCATATTCGGAAATAGCTTTGGCCCAAACTTTGCCATGAAGTTTATAAGGTATAAAACTCCTCTTAGGAGCTATCGCCTACATATACATAGTAAAATAATTCATACAATCAAAAAATAAAACATAATTTATATGAGTATGCTTTTCACCAACAAATCTCCTCATATAAATGGAGTGGTGCATAGATCTATCCCCTTCCTCAAAAAGAGAAAGATAGGGTTGAATTATCTCTTCCATAGAGTTATGTTGCTTCTCCATCTCCACATGGTACATGCATCTTTGACATTGCTGATATAGTTATCCTTCAAAGCCCTCCCAATAGTAGCTCCTCAAGATGATGTTGTTGAGCTTCATGGAATATGTGTGGCTGAAACAGAACTCTTCATAGGCCCTTTGTAGTAACTTCTCCTTGAGCTTGGAGGATCTAGACAAAAAATCCTACCATGATCATAGATGACTCCATCTTGGAATAAATATCCCTCATCATGTAGCTGGTCATCAAGAATCATGCATGTGTGAAGATCCTTGGAATAATCCACCAACAGTTGGGATTTCCAATATGGATCTAGACTCCTCAACAATGACAGCGCTGATGATCTATCAACTGAAATATTTGTCATGTGTTTGCTCCTTTCTTTGACATTTCCCATGCCAAAGGTGTGTGCTAGAAGTTCATCCCTTCCCTTCTTCTCCTCCTTGACATATCCCATTCCAAGAGTACATGATGGAAGGTTCCTATCCCCTCCTTGCTACCCTTCTTGCATATGCACATGCTCAACTAAAGATAGAATTTTTTGGAAGTTAGTCTCCCATGGAAGGCTATCATCTATCCAAAACCTCCTTGATCTTTCCAAATCATCCATGTGTGTCCACCATCTTCTGTCATGTGTGGAATATTTCTCTCCAAGTGGGATCATCTTCTGAGTCTTCGTAGCCAAGGACTATCCTCCTTGCCCCATGATGGTGTCTTCCTTCATTCTTGCAGCATCTTCTCTCAGCGCAGTATGAGATGAGAGAGTGGACAATGGTGATAAGGGGAAAATATTTCCCTCCTCCTTGAGCTCTTCCAACATTCTCATCATTGTAGTATGGTCTTCTAATGCTCCCTTCCTTCTTGGATCTATAATGGAGCATCAAGGTGTGAGACATCTTTCACTGAATCTAAATAAGGTGGTTTTCCACAAGATAATGATGTCTCATGGATTATCCCCATGTGCATAATAAATGGGATCATCATATCCCTTCTTCCACTGTGCAAATTCATCTCTATTTTTTTTGTGGAAGTTTCATGATAGTGGCGTATCACTCTTAAGGATGCAAGAGTGCTTCTGATTGGAGAAATTTCCCCATCCTTTCCTCTACGTAATAGTGGATCACCTACTGCCATGTCAGTGTTGTCATCCCTCCTTTTTTCTTATTCTCCTACCTTCTGCAAGATCTCACAGTCTAAGGTGATTTCTTTAGATGTAATTAACCCATGTACACCCAACATCTCCTTGGTGTCAAGAGTCTTGATCACAAAGGAATGATCTATCATAGTGTGTGTTCCCAAGAATGTATCCAATGTTGGAACACACTTCCTCCATTGTTTTGTCTCATTTCCTATCAACATAGACACATGTTGCTCATGATCTTCATGTGTAAGATCCCTTGGAGATTCTTGCAAAGATACAAGAGCCCTTCTAGTGGAAGTAGTTGCTTCACCTCCATCTCCAAATAGAAATAGATATCCTCCTGTTTTCACAGCACTGGAGGATCTTTCCAGCTCTTCCTCTTCCTTCTCCTCATCAATGGAGAATACCTCATCATTAAGAGACCCTTTCTCTTGATCTCCTCTTGAAAAATGAATCCTCATGTCTTCTCCTTGAGAAGAAAGTTCTTGCTGAAGTGGGGCCTTTGACCTTGGCAAAGCATGTAGCAGATCTTTAACCCCCTCAACAATGTTCTGAAAAGGAGTTGGCTTCATGGATCCTTCCAACTCATGCAAAGGTTCTGAATTCTTGGGCTTTCTTTTCTCACCCAAGGAAGCTTCAAATTGTTTTAAATCAAATTTTTTCACTAACCTCCTAGTGAAATTTGCACAAGTAGAGATATTTACATTCTTCAATGAAGAAGATTCAAATAACCACCAGGCATAAGCCTTACCTTGGAGATGCAGCATTGCTACTCTTATGGCTTCTTCTTCTTAAACTTGATGCAGCTAGAAATATGTGTCTAGCTTCCTTACCCAAGACTTGGTTGAGCTCTCGGGTGATCCATCAAAAGTAGGTAGAAATAATCTACCCAAAGTGTGATGCATGCACCCTCTTCTTCTATTGTAGTTTTTGGATCTTCTCTCTTCTTTAAGTTGACAAAACTCTTGGAAGCTTAAATGCTCCTTGAATATTCTAGACTGAGATTCATATTCTTGGAGATAATCACCAATATTATCCTCCTTTGGTGTTTCCCCTTCTGCTTCTTCTCTTTCCAAGAATGTAGGCATGCTACAGTGTTGTAGATATGATTGTGTGGCTGAATGCTAACACACATAGTATGAAGAACTGGGGTTTTCTTCATGTGAAAATATTATTGAGGGATCTTCATGTCTTTCCCTCTTCATTCCCCTGATTTCTCTTGTAAGCTCATGTATAGTTTGGAACAGAGTTTTTGAGAACTCCTTCCCTTTAATTCTTCCAGATAAAGGGGTTTGACCCTTGTTTTCTTTGTCATAAGTGTAATCAAATCTTTTCTTCTCTATTCTCTTTAGATACCTCTTCTCTTTGTTAGTAAGAGGTTATTCTTCTTGAGAAGACATATTGGCTTCTTAGAAACCACAAGTTGTGCCAAGATGATGCTCCGATACCACTGTAATATTCCCAAATGGGGAATGCAGCAATATATGAAAGTTATGTAGGAAAAATAACGCAGATCATCAAAGTAAGAGTAGGAGGCCAATATGGAGACTCTTTATTCACATTTACATCAGCAAAATATATCTATAAGATGGCCCATAAGATGTACAACAGGAAACATAAATCTCCAATAGAAGAAAATCCCTCAAAAGAGGTGTTTCAACCATGTATTAAGACTGAAAAAGGTTTGACAGCGTTATTTTAATGAGCTGCAACAATTTTTTATTACACTTGAGAACTAGAGCATATTTGTGCATGAAAATTCAGATCTATAACAGATCCATACACTAGATAGGCTCTTCTTTTAGATCCCCTTGGGGTTTTCAACAAATGACCATGTGCAAGGAGTAGATCTGAGATCTAAATATGCAGATCTGCATAAATATTCAGATATTCAGGAATATTCAGATCTGATCTGATATGTACAAAAAAATGATCCTCTTCAATGGATCTCAAAGGTGAAGGGAAAATCCCCAACACTTGAAAACCACTCCTCCAAAAGATGTGCCAAAAGACCCTGCAACAGCACCTACAGGAATAATGTAGTTCTGGAAGCAATACTACATTGTAGGGTTTAGAACATATTGGCCACATGCCAAGATCTGAAAATGATGCTCTGATGTTCCAATACTCTCTTGCCAATGGGATAGAAGCCTTCCCCACTGAAAAGGAGCACTAGAATGGTCTAGATCGTAGTAGATCTAGCCTCCACTTGCTACAGCTTTCAAAGACAACCAAACCCTCAATAGGATCTGAATTTTAGTTGGAAGAAGAAGCTTGGCCTTTAGCCAAATAGTGGAATATGCAATAGAAGACTCTTCCAAGAGGCCTCTCAAGGAAAAAGGTGGGATTCCCGATCAAGAACACCTAATGCTAAACAACATTTGCAATCTAGGCTAAACAGCCAAAGAAATCTTGTATGTCTAAACAAACAATACACCAAAATACAATATCATTCAACAACCCCCTCTCATGTTGTCATCCTCTTCCTTTTATAAGTTGATAACTTTCAAACCCTAAACCACCTTCAATGAAATAGCTTCTTTCACACAAGCCATCTCCATCTAAAATTGCGTTGTGCCTCATTCATGGCCACTCCTCCAAGATAACGTCGTAGATTTGGTCATGGTTGACCCAGTCAAAATATCCAGCCCCTTTCACACCTAAGGGTGCATGCTTACATAGCCAAGATTTAACCTTTTTCACATTTGGCATTCATTTATTCTTTATTAGGAGTTTTATGGACCTCCTTTACACTCTTATTATTTAAAAAAAGAAAGAAAAAAAAATGAATATTCCAATTAGCTTAGTACTAATTAGGAATATTACACCACCCACCTATTCCATTTGGACCCGCAGCATCAATTCTTTCGTTTTTTCAGCTTCAGCATAGCTTACTATTTTTAGCAGGTTTTTGGGTCCTGCACTCTTGGAGCCGTTTTGGGGACTTAATGATCCAGGTGGATATTGGTGGCCACCCACCGATTCCATTTGAACCCCCAAAAATATTTCTTTCAATTTGTAAGTTACAGTGCAATTTACTATTTTTAGCATTTTTTCGGGTCCTGAACTTCCGAAGTCATTTTGAGGCCCTAAACAACGCTTTTTGGGAAAACTAGGAGCAATATGGGCCCATGGACTGATGTTGCTCACACTGAAAGTTGTACTCCTTGGATATATATTTCTAACAAGCTATTGAGCGCGTCAAATGGAGATCAAATGCCAAAGTTATGTCCCTGGGAAGTTGAAACACCAACTTACCCAAACAGGGCCCATAGTTTTGGCGCTTCATCTCCTAGGGTTAGGTTTTTGGATGTTTCGGGTTTTACATTGTTTCTCAACAATAAATAAGCCTTCGAGCCTCACTGTAACATAGTTCAAGGGGTTGGTAGCTGACACATCTCTTCTTAGAGATAAGTGCTACCAGTGCCCTAGCTCGCTTGTAACACAGTGGGGAGGCCTATAGCCATCACATCTCTTCTCAGAGATACGCTACCAGTGCCCTCGCTCACTTATTTCAATTATGTCTCATTTTAACACAGTTCAGAGGCCTGTAGCCACCACATCTGTTCTCATAGATACGCCTACCAGCACCCTAGCTGTTTATTTCAGTCATTTGTTTTATTAATAAAATGAAGCATTATTTCTGCTGCATCTATGTATCTATGTTTATATGTGTATTATGTTGCGTTCATGCATAAAATCCAGATCAGTGGTATCGGAGTGGGTTTTCTCTTTCTCTATTTTTATCTTCATATCCCCAACACGGCCAGGGTATAAGGAGTTCAACCTCGCAAACCCCGATGACCCCCCATGGCGAAAGGAAAGAAAGACGAGGGAGCAGGAGATCCTATCAAAATATTACTCGAGGAGGCCCTCGAGAAACAAAGGAACACGATGATGGATAACTTTTCCTAGATCCTTCAACTACTGCCCATTGGTGGCACATCTACATCCAGTACATCCGCCAATAGGTCTGCGACATCTTGGAAAATTCCAATACCAAGCTCAGCAAAATTTCCCCCCATGGAGGAACTTAATGCAATGTAGATCATTTCTTCCTAAGGAATTAGGAATGATCCAAGTGGATACCCACCTATTCCATTTGGACCTGCAGCATCATTTCTTTCAGTTTTTCAGCTTCAGCATAGCTTACTATTTTTAGCAGGTTTTTGGGTCCTGCACTCTCAGAGCCGTTTTGCGGACTTAATGATCTAGGTGGATATTGGTGGCCACCCACCTATTCCATTTGGGCCCGTAGCATCAATTCTTTCATTTTTTCAGCTTCAGCACAACTTACTATTTTTAGCAGTTTTTTTGGTCCTACACTCCCAGAGCCGTTTTGGGGACTTAATGATCTAGGTGGATATTGGTGGCCACCCACCGATTCCATTTGAACCCCCACCATCATTTCTTTCATTTTGTAAGTTACTACACACCTTACTATTTTTAGCAGTTTTTCGAGTCCTGAACTTTTGGAGTCATTTTGAGACCCTAAACGACATTTTTTGGGAAAAATGGGAGCAACATGGGCCCATGGACCGATGTTGCTCACACTAAAAGTTGTACTCCTTAGATATATCTTTCTAAAGAGCTATTGAGCGCATCAAACAGAGATCAAATGCCAAAGTTACGTCCCTGGGATGTTGAAACACCAACTTAACCAAATAAGGCCCACAGTTTTGGCACTTCATCTTCTAGGGTTAGGTTTTTGGACGTTTCAGGTTTTACATTGTTTCTCAACAATAAATAGGCCTTCAAGCCTCATTGTAACATATTTCAAGGGGTTGGTATCTGACACATCTCTTCTCAGAGATAAGTGCTACCAGTGCCCTAGCTCGCTTGTAACATAGTGGGGAGGCATGTAGCCATCACATCTCTTCTCAGAGATACGCTACCAGTGCCCTCGCTCACTCATTTCCATTATGTCTCATTATAACACAGTTCAGAGGCCCATAGCCACTGCATCTATTCTCAGAGATACGCCTACCAGCTCCCTAGCTGTTTATTTTAGTCATTTGTTTTATTAATAAAATGAAGCATTATTTCCACTGCATCTCTGTATCTATGGTTATATGTGTATTATGTTGCGTTCCTGCGTAAAATCTAGATCATGCATGGGATCCAGAAATTAGGAATTTCACATTAGGAACAAAGTGGTTCCTATTACAATGGATGACATATATTTTATGACAGGCTTGTCGAAGAGAGGCTTACCCATTTCTCTCTCAGGGTCTTCTCTCGGAGGAGAGACAGTGAGAGACTATGTTTTGCAGTATTTCTATCTAGGGGAAAATCCAAGCAAGGATGGTAAAATAAAAATTCATGACGTTCATGATTTAACTTTGAGAACCATTTTATTTACGATCTCAAATCTTTCTGACACCGTTACACTACATGTAGCGAATAGATCTTATATGCAGTATGTGCTAGAGTGCATGGAGCCAATAGTTTCCAACTGGTCTGAAGTTTTATTTTCCCAAATAAAAGAACAACTAAGCAAGGCAAAGGGAGGAAGGAAGAAAAACTTCAGTTATCATTCGATCTTCATTTATTTTGCCTTAGAGAAGATTCCACTGATCCAACCTCATCATGTGACGTTGGGTGTGTCTAACCCTAGAGATTCAAGGATGCAGAGATGGGTAGAACTGATGGCTAGACATGCACGCCAATTTTCCATCATGTTCTCAACTACATTCTTTGCCTGGTTCAGGCGACAGTTCATCACCATCAATGAGTATGCATATTCAGGCGTCGATTTCCGAGGAGATCTAGGCTTAGCTTTACCAGAAGGGGCTCAGTGGGGTGCAATTGGTAAGAATGTTATGACCATGTTTTCTTATTTTGGTGTTTTCCCAAGACTAAACTAAAATTTTAATGTAATGCAGATGTTGGTTGAGTTCAACCAGTGGAGGAACTAGAACATGGAGTGGATGAGCCAGCAGATAGGGTTGTCGGGAGAGCAGTCCTTCAGGATTTAGAAATGGCTAAGACTCTTTCTAAGCTTCGGTAGCACATAGAGGGATTGACATTCTGGATTCTAGATTTCCGGATCGAAGAGTTACCCATGCGGCTGCAACACCACACTATTGGCATTCCTAACCGATGGATGTGGTTATTGCGTAGGATAGATAGATCGATAGCATGTTACCATGAGCATCACTAGTTTACTTTTGACGTGTTGCATACATTTTGAGGTCAGATGACCAATGTGTCTTGGGAACAAATTTTTGTAAAAACCTATGACTATCTATCTATTTGATTTCAGTGTTTTCCTATGTTTACTGCGTAATCCTATTCAATTATGTGAATGTATCTTTACATGTACTGCAAATGTATGTCTATAACATGATTAGCTAAAGAATCAGTCAATGTGTTCAAATTTCTGTAAATGTGTTGATATTGAATAAAATCAAAGTGTCTTTCCAGAAGTCTAACTCTTAGGAAAAAACGATGCAATGTTGGATTTCTAACAGTATAAACACTAGTAAGTTGTAATACCACAATTTTTGAGTCTAACATTATAATGATACAGTTAATACCAAATGAAATGGAATCCAAGAGAAGTTCGATAAACACGCTATACTCAGCGATATTTTTTGTCGATCGACCAATACAAATCCCTTGAAAACTCACTAACTCATCGTTTGGAGCTAAAATGGCCCACGTTGCAGAGGATAGATTTTGCTTACTATGACTAGCACCGTCAGCATACCCAACAAATGGTTCCAAAGATTCAGACATATGTGATAAAATGTACAGCGGATTACTAATGTCAAGAAAAATCTAAAAACAAACTAAGATAGTGAATTCAAATCAACAACATATATATACAATATAATAATAAAAAATTACTATGCTCATGATTAAGCATAGTAATGTTTCAGATACAACCCATTTCTAGGCTGCACCAACTGAATCCCATCGTAATCTACCAACTCATAGGCACCTTTAACAAGAACTATTTTGACAATATAGGGGCCATGCCATAATGGCTCAAATTTCCCTGTACCTATTACATCAGCTTCTTGATCATAAAGAAGGACCAAGTCGCCCTATGATAAAATACGAGGCTAGACATTTTTGTCGTATTGCGCCTTTTTACGTCTCTTATGTGCTTTGTTGACTGATCGGGCTTCACGATGCATTTCATCAAGATGGATGATGTTAAAAATATGCGCTTCTTCATCTTAGGTGTCAGGTAACAAGTCGATTGTGAGTTTCAATGATGGTATTTCACATTGGATTAGCAAGATAGCTTCCAGACCATACACCAATTGAAAGGGAGTAAATCCAGTTGCGTTTCTCACCGAGGTTCGGTACGCCCACAAGGCCGAGTACAGGATCAAATGCCAGTTTCATTTACAAACTCTTATCATTCATTGAAGCATATGTTTAAGAATCTTGTTGATAGCCTCAACTTGTCCATTTGATTGTGGATAATAAGGAGTAGAATTATCATGTGACAATCCTAACTTGGCAGTCAATTCAGTCATCATGTGGTTGCGAAAATGCTTCCCATGATTTGTGACTATAGCCTGTGGGACCCCAAACCATGCAATGACATGATTAAAGAAAAACAATGCAATTGTTTGTCCTATGTTCTTGAATGTAGGCATCGCTTCGACCCATTTGGTAAAGTAGTCTACTGCGACAATAATATAACCATGCCCCCCAGATGAACGAGGGTTATAGGTCATGAAGTCAATACCCCATTTTGAAAATGGTCCCACAGAGACAACAGGATGCATTGGCGCTGGCGGTTTGTGGATTTTATGACCAAATATATGGCACGCATGACAACTAGTTCTGGCCACGAGGATGCAGTTGTGAAATATGGTAGGCAAAAATTAATTGGCGCGGAGTATCTTCTGCGCAGTAGCATATCCAGGCAAGTGTCTACCACAAGCCCCAGCATCACAATCATTTAAAACCTTTTCGGCCTCCTCATGAGTGAGGCACCTTCTTAAAATTGTATCGACACCACGACGATAAATTGTATCGCCGACGATCATATAATCTTTGGCTTGGTATCGAATACGTCGCTGGTCACAATGAGAGGTATCAGGCTGAAAATTTTGGGTCTGGAGATAAATGATAAAATCCCCATATCAAGGATCAGATGGTTCGATCAGAAATAGAGGCTCGTTAGGAATTGATGGTTCCGACGTAGTAGCAATACTATCAGAGGGAAGGTCACAGAGAAGCTCAGCCAAAACTAAAGACTTATTTGACTTGGATTTGATGAATTCCAAATCAAATTCCTTCAAAATAACAATCCATTTTGAATACTTGCCTCCTAGCAATTAACGTGATAAAATGTAAGTCATTGGGTTTCAATCTGAAATGACAATGGTCTTCCGAAACAGGATATAGTGGTGAAATCCTTTGACAGCTTGAACAGCCGCCAAGGCAAGATTTTCTACGTATGAATACTCCACTTCCATATCATTGAGATTATGACTCAAATAATAGATCATATGTTCTATCCCATTTTCTACTTGTACCAATACCATAGCAATGGTCATATTAGTCGTGGCGATATATAAGAAATAATCACTCTGATAATTGGGGGGATACATTAATGATGCCCGGACAAGAGTATCCTTGACAGCATCAAAAGAATCATGTGCAACTTGGTCCCAATGGAAGGGAAACCCCTTTTCAAGAGTCGAGTAAATCCTTTAGCCATTTCATCGTAGTTGGGTATGAACCTCCTTAGGAATTTAGCCTTTCCTTGAAGTTTTTGTAAATGAAGCAAATTTGAGGGCGCAGGCAAATCAAGAATGGCCTGGACCTTCAGTGGGTATATTCGAATTCCTTCTTTTGAGACGAAGAATCCGAGAAAACGACCAAAACCAACACAAAACACACATTTATGTGGATTGAGGCATATTTTGTAGTGTCTGCAACGTAAAAAGATAGTTCTCAGATACATTGGGTTATCAGTCTGATTCCGTGAATGTGTGGTTAAATCATCTAAATAAGGTTGAACAATGTTCTTGTCATGGAAAGCATAATCCATTGCTCTCTGAAAATTTTCCCCGGCGTTCTTTAAATCAAACAGTAGTTTCTGGTAAGCGAATGTGCCCCAGGGACAGATAAATGTTGTCTTATATTGGTCCTTTGGGTGGATATTGATTTGATTGTAGCCAGAAAATCCATCCATAAATGAAAAAGTTACGCATCTGGCACAATCGTCAATAGTCTGGTCAATAAAGGGATTTTTATAGTTCTCTTTTGGAAAAGCAATATTGACATCTCGATAATCAATGCACACTCTGATGGTTCCTTGATTTTTCATAACAGAAATGATGTTGGAAACCTACTCAGTTAGTGGAACAGGTTAAATGAAACCAGCACGCAAAAAAATTTCAACTTCTGCTTTAATGGAAACGGCCTTCTTCAGATGAACAAGACGAAGGCGTTGACATACTGGCTTGACATCAGGGTACATATTAATAGTATGTTTAATGTTATTAGTGTCAATACCTGGCATTTCCTCGTAAAACCAGGAAAATATATCTCAAAATTCACAAAAGAGAGAGAGATACGTTCCGCGTTCTGATGGAGAACAAGACACGCCAACATGAATATTTTCTACTACGCCGGGTTTAGTCGAAATATCGATAGAAATGGTTTCTTTTATATTTGATAAATTTCGCTCAAAATATATTTCATTAATAGGAAAATAATTCGAAAAGAAATTTTTGATCGATGGTTGATATAGTTCACTAAGATTGTTTTCTTCATAATCAGGAAGAGGGGAACGATGATGATAATCTTCCCATGGTTCTCAGTCTGACATCATGGATTCCAAAATATTCTCATTTGTCATGAAAGTTGAGGAAAAAGGATCAGATGGAGTACCAAAATCTAATGAATGATCAACCCAAACAGCCGACGACGATGATTTTAGATTCACCGCCCAAGCCAGATAGATTGATTGATATGCCATCTCAATGGGGTTGGGCGACAGAAACTCATCCAATGTAATAACTTCGGAATCACCCATACTCTTCCTTAAGCCAGATCGAGTGGAAGAGATCATGTAGCAGATCTCTATGCTTGCAATTTTTGTCGACGTCGCAACGAAGGTAATGCAAAGGTTCCCCTAAGAGTGGAATCCTTTAAGATTCCTACACCAATGTTCTGAAGTGCGAGTTGGGGTGCGTGAACTAATGGAACGCTTCCAGTTACTTGGGAGGTGGAGGCAAATAAGGATAGCTAATTGATGACTATGATAGCACCTTTATGTGGAAAGGTGATCATTTTAAAATATGTAGAAACAATGGCAGTCATAGCATATACCTATGGCCTTCCAAGTAAAATATTGTAGTCAAGGGATTCTTCAACAACCTCGACTTCAACATTTACTGTTTTTCACCCTAGCTCAAAATGTAGGTTATTAATAATACCGCAGGGCTTGTGTGTATGTTTGTTTGAAAGCTTTCAATGTCGTAGATGATTGAGACAAACGTGGTGAGCCAAGCGATTTCCAATAGTTTAGAGACATAATGCACATAGATGCTCCCTCATCAATAATAGTACGATGAACAAGGTGATTGAGAACATTTACTTGTATGAAAAATGCCAAATCTTCTAGTAATTGTGGCACATAGCCTGTGTGATTAAAGACTACAAGATTTGAATCTGTCGGATCAATTCCACCAATTGTCGACAGCAAAGCCTTTTTTTGGAAGGGACAATTTTGAAATACCTCAAGCGTTGACATAGATGAAGCGGATTGAGCCAAATCTTCAACTATATTATAATTTTGAACAGGTCAAGCTCAAGGATTATATGTCGATTTATGAACGACTCCCTTTGGTGGCTTTATTATCAATTCAGGAATAGCAGGATGCGATACCGATTCCGTAGACGGATTCGTGGTCGACGTATTAGGTTGATCAGTAGCCTGACTACCATAATATTTATTACATGTTGATATCAAAACATCATTTAATGGCTTTGTGATAGATAGCATAATCACTTAGGAACTAGAAGATGGATCCGTAGCAACCAAATTTGTGTCCGGATTTGGAAATGGGTTTGTCAACACAGCTAATGCATGGGAAGTTCTTTTTTTAGAATTTAGCGTGGTGAGGATAATCCCTAAAAAAAAGTTCCTCATTACAGATAATGTAAGGGTAATGAGGTTTCTGATTTGCATATGATTGATCATATGATCTTTCCTCTAGGGTAGAAGCTTTCTTTTTCTTAGATTTCCCCTTTTTCTTACCTTCGCATTGCTTGTCACTTTTTCCCTTGTCAGATGACACGGCATGGATTTCAGAAGAAGGTGTAGGATCAGATGCAGGAGTGTATTGTGTGCTTGCAGTACCAATCATACCTTCTCCGGCATGAGAGTTCTTTGATGAAGGAGGAACAGTGAAATTAGATCGCGGAGCATTAGGAATTTTCTCATAGAGTGTGCCAAACTGAGTATAGATCAAGTCTAAATATTTGGCACGAGCAATGACCTACTCTTCAGTGACGACGCCACCCTTAGCCACATCCTTAGTTATAGATGGTAACAGGGACTTAATGAACCACTCAGCAAGGAGTTGATCAGGAACAAATGTCTTAATCATTCTACGACAACGATGCCACTCATGAATATGATCAGAAATGTGAGTAGCATTAGTCTATTTAAAATAAGTCAAGATTTCTATTCCAGCTTCATATTGTATGGGTGACTGGAAGTGTGTCAAAAAGACAGTAGCTAGGGAAGTGAAATTATCAAAATAAGCTCTAGGTAATTCAATATACCTTTTTGCGACCAGACCAGTGAGTGTACGTTGGAAAAGATGTAGTTGAACAGATTCATCCTTCAGGGATTTAGATGAACACCACAAATGATAAGTCATAACATGAGTCGACAGGTCTTCCCCAGGGTTTCCATTGAACTTAGGAATGTCCGAGGGAAATTTATGAGGTATCACTGGCCACCAAGTATCATAGTTGATTGGATCATTAGTGATCTGGTTTAAATCTGGTAACTCTAAAGTTGCAACGAAGGGAAACTGTCGATTGAGGTCGAGTTGAGCCTAGCCAGGGTATGATGGAATTACTTGGGCAACAGGCCTTTGAGCACCAGCATAAGGAATCTATTTCTGGTAACCCAGATAGGGGTTGTTTTGATAAGCAAATTCTTAAGCATTCTGTTGACCAAAACCTGGGTATGATACTTGTTGAAATGAAGGTTGTGGCATTTGTGCTTGTGGCTACCAAGGGGTCTGTCCACCAATTTTATAACCCAAATTAGGATAACTTGGATTCGGTTGAGGATAGGTATAACCTGGTTGTGGTTATGACATCCTATAATATGGTAATCAAGCTGTTAGTCATCAGTATTTTTTACCCATTGTTGATGACTAGTTTCCTTAGCTAAGTTTTCTAGAAGTTAATCTCAATATGTCAATTTGTCATCTAGAAAACACCCCAAACAAATTTTTGTCCTCCTAACCCTCCCTGTCAGCCTATGATAAGAACAGTCTTCAGTTTTCAAGTCATATCTCACTTCAGCAAAGTCTCCCTATCTATAGCTATCATAACTTTGTTTCTCAGCTATCATTTTCCCTTGTTTCTCATGACATTCACTATATGAAGGTTGACAAAGTGTCTGCTCCTCTATCCCTGATCATCTTGTCATATGAAAATCTGATCATGCCTAAGAAAACACTCAAAATCTGTGACTATTTTATCTAAGTTAGATAGTGGTTTTTAGGGAGTTTTTCCTTGGCTAAGATATCCTAAGCCAAAAAGCCTGTGTCTAGTACCAGTCAGCCATGAATGTTTTCCCATTTTGCAAAACAAGCCTTGATGTATCCATAGGTCGCACACCACTAAGAGGTCACTTTGTCTCATTTAAGAAGAACTTCAACAAAGATCCAAATCAGGAAAAGATGAGGATGTTCACTATCTGAAGAAATATGCTTAGATCAGGAAAAATCTCCATGAAACACCAAAGGAGCTCTCCAAGGTTCAAAAGCATATGTTTTTACATCTCTGCAGAGGTGTAATTGACTGATGATCAGTGTGAAAATGGGAGCAAAGGATCAACTGAACAAGTTTCTCATACTGAAATATTTTGCCTTCAGTAATCAGATGGAGAGCTGTAAAGTAAAAATCAGCAAGTATACATCATTTAAATCCAAAGGTTGCCTGAAGAGTAGAGATCATTCCTCAATTCAAATAAACACAAAAGACCAAGTGATGCTAATCAGTAGTGCCCCATATTCACCTCCAAAGTTAGTGCTGCATAGTCTTTCCAAAAGGTATCATCATGGAAGGCATAAGAGGACAGTTGCCTCTTATGCCACCTTGAACCTAGGATTTGAAAATTAGCCAAAAGAAATTTCAATATGCCTCTGAAAACATAGTCAAGAGAAAAGTCAGTTCAATGATGTCTAGCAGTGAACACTCTCCATATACCAATCACATTGTTTCTGGTCTAGATATCACAGTGATATTCTACAAAAGGGATATACACCACAGACGGGGCCTTATAAAGCAAGAGGGCATTAGGTTCAAGTGATTTTATCAATGATAAATGGAAAATTTTCACTTTGTTTCCTATTAGTATTCTTCAAAGAAAACATACAAAGGCACAGTGATTAAAATAGATGAAGATCCTGTGTTTAATAATAACCTCCTTCAATGATAAGTAGAGGGTTAGGAACACATGATGGAACCTCCTTCATATAAAAGCAGATGGTTAGAAAAAATTTGCTATGGCTTCCTTCACAAACAAGCAGAGGGTCAACAATGTTTCAAGTGACTTCAGAGGATGTTTTGCGCCACCTCCTCCAAATATGAACAAAGAATGCATAGCAGGGTTTAAAATTATGTTTGAGAATGTTTTATTTTAGAAAGCCTAGTTGAAGAATAGTGGTGAAACAAATAAGAGTTTATAGGTTAAAGGCCTCTTCCACATAAAAAGCCAAAGAGTGACATAATGGTGCTAAAAGGCCTCTGTTCTCATGTTTATGAAAGCCTCCTTCAAAGGATAAATCAAAGGTTATAATTTTGATTAAAGCAGCCTCATCTAAATGGCCAAGGAGGTAGACCAAGCTCTGTTTAAAGTAATTTCTGCAACTGATATAAAGAGATAGTCCACCCAGATGATTTATGTGGAAAAAGGCATTCTTGTTTTTAGACAGATTCATTATGTTTTATCAAGAATTAATCCCTCCAAGTGATAAATAAAAGGCAAGCGCCAAAAGTTATTTTCTCACCTCATTTAAAGGACATATGGCACATTTTTAAGAATAGGTGAACGTTCATTGTTTGAAGGTCCCCCTTCATCATGACCTAAAGGCCCAAACAATAACTTTAAATAAACATTTGGGGTCACAGATCATATGGATCAGCCTATTCAAAAGGTAAAACAGAGATGTAGGAGACCAATTCTTGGTGGATACAAGCAATCTGCATTTTTAGGTGT
The DNA here is from genome assembly GCA_034641835.2 of Pinus albicaulis. Classification (NCBI taxonomy): domain Eukaryota; kingdom Viridiplantae; phylum Streptophyta; class Pinopsida; order Pinales; family Pinaceae; genus Pinus; species Pinus albicaulis. Next base: position 26,366,641 of record MU968450.1, read on the forward strand.
TTTAAATCAGAGGATAAATTCGAGTTTCAAGTTTGAAAGGCCACCTTCGAAAGGACAAAAAGGCACACTGTATGATAAAGATAACCCTTTATGTTTTAAGTTGATCTCTTTGGTAAACAAGAAAAAGGATAAAACACATAGTTTCAGGACCTCTTTCTCTTCACAAACAGTGGATTGGCATAGTGGTTTTAAGATGGCTACAGTAGTGTTTTTATGGTGAAATCTTTGTAAACTAACTGAGACCAACACAGTTTTTTAAAGACCCTCATCACTTCATAAAATAGTGGATTTGCATTATGTTTTAAGAGGCTGCATTAGTGGTTTTAAAAGGATAATATCCTTGGTAAACAATCAGGGGATCAAATCATGGCTTGTAGGCCTCCTTCATCATACAAGCAGAAGACCAAATCATGGTTTAAAGGCCTCTTCAATTCATAAAACAGTGGATTTACCTTATGGTGTTGAGATGTTGTAATAGTGATGTTCTTGTAAGCCTTTTTAGTTGACAACCACACAGGGGTAAAGTGTCAAGGAGGGTTAGAAACACATTTTTATTGCCTCCTCCTAGAAATGAGCAGAGGGCAAGTCACCAAAAAAAAAAAAATTGGAAAAGAGAGACACTGTGTTTTAAAGGAAACCTTCAGTTTGATGACAAAGGAAAAAAGTGAGGAATCACCAAAAAAGAGGGAAAAGGCGTTCAAAATTTTTTCAAAAGGAGCTATAAAATCCCTCAAAGTCAAAGATCATTTCTAGTTTGCAAAAGAACAAAATAAAAAAATGTTCTTTCAAACCCTGAGCGAGCAGTTTGCATAGTTTTTTAGGACGCGACGCGCCTGTGGCAGGATGTGACACGCCTATAGGCATTCACAGAAGGAGTTTGCACACAGTACGATGTGCCTGTTTGTGCTAATCACCCGGTGTTCAGAAAGCGCCCAGGGCCCAACCCGGCAACACACTTCGGCGTGCAGGTGCTACGCGCCTGTGCACAGGAGCGTAGCACCGCTCAAACACACTTGAAACTCGCCTCCAATCAGATTTTTTCCCATCAAAACCTCTCCAAAAATCACACAACACATTTTGAGAGGTATTTACTGTGCTCTATGCCTAAGTTTTTGAGTTTGAAGAGGTGTTAAGAATCAATTTGGTTAAAGAAAAAACACAGTCTTATGAAGGCAAAAAACACAGTTTCTCTAGAAACCAGAATGTTTGCTAAACAAAACAAGGGACAGTGATTAAAGAAGGTTTGTTTGTCAGTTTAAAAGGGGTCCCTTAAATAGTGATTTTCAAAAGAGGAAAAATATCCATTTTCAAGGGTACTCTGTTTGTTTAAAAATCACAGAGAAACAGTGATAAGAGAAGAACAATTGTGTGTTAAAGGGAGAACAGACTTCCTCTCAAAATCAAAAATTTGTCTGCCAGTGCTTAAATAAAACACAGTTACTCTTAAAACTGCCATGTTTATCAAGATACAGAGAAGCAATGATAAAGGAAGGAATGTTTATTGTCAAGGGGTTTCTTGTTGAGAGAAGCTAAAGACAAACACAATATTCAAGGGGAAAAGAGTTTTAGTGTCAAAAGGAAAGGGAATTTGTTTCCACCTAACAAAAACTTGTTTACCAACTAAAAACAAAACTCAGTATCACAAAGAGGAAAACAGGGTTTTGATTGAGGACCTATTTCAGTGATCATTTGAACATTTGTTTTGGTAAGTCAATAAATGGTATCAAAAGAAAAATGCCTCCAAAGAAAGTCAACAAGGGTGGATTTCACAAAATATTTGAGTTTGTTACAACTCAAGAAGTAAATGAATCCCCTTCAATTCTTTTTAACTTCCATGAGGTGGGTTGCCTTGATTTTTGCCAAAAGGTCCAGGAGGTCACCAATTACCCTCCCTTAAAAAAATTGTTCGCCCTGAGGCTGCAAGGAAAACATGTCCATCTAGCAGGTCTGGACTTTAAACTCACCCCTAGGGCTGTCTCCAACGCAACTAAGATCCCCTATATAGGATAAAAGTGGTTCAAACAAGCATACCTAGATCTGAATCACTATAAACCCTTTCTAAAACCAGACCATCAGGATGCTTGCCAAGCTATATTTCCATAGAATTCCAAATTCAAACATTCAAGATGGCAGTTCAGCTAGGACTTGATCTAACGGAGGAACAAAAGCATAGACTGGAGAAAATTAATGAATTGGATGAGGTCAGACAAGATGCAGTTCAGAAAACAAGTCTAGTCCAACAGCAAAGGGCTAGATGGCATGACAAGTACATCAAGGAGAAGAAATTTAAAGAGGGTGACTGGGCTCTCTTGTTTGATTCAAAATTCAAGGATTTTCAAGGTAAATTTCAGACACATTGGCTTGGGCCATATGAAATTGTTCGAATTTTTGATAATGGGGCAGTAAAAATCATAACTATAGATGAAGAGGAGGTCACTTTTCTTGTGAATGGTCATAGACTGAAGCTATACCACAAGCCACTCTCAAGAGAAGAGTTTGTCAAGAAGTTCCAAGAAGATAGTGATGTGAAGTTAATGAAGAAGAGTCTCTCTTCTTCATCAACTTGATTAAATTTTCTGAAGCATTTCTCTTTTGAAAAAAAAAAAAAAACAAGAAAAAATAAAAAATAAATAAAGGTATAAGCATGAAAACCAATCATTGATTGGCATGTTTATACAGAAAAGATAGGGTGAAAATCAGAGTCTCTCTGACACTCTAACTTTTCCCATTTTTGTTTCTAAGCAGCTGTTATAAAAATCATAAGTTCAGTTCCATAGTGCTTATGATTCATTTCATCTCACTCCATTCACTTATCCATCCATACTCCATCTCATCCATCATTCATATTTCACTCCATTCCACATTTCATTCATCTCATTCCATCTTCCATCCATCTCATTTTCATGTCAAAACACAAAATTTGATATCATGCTGTAAGTGAATAAAATATGTCATGAATTGCAGTACAGCCCTTATGTTCCTTCATTCCATTTTATGAACTGAATCCATTTCATTCCATTATCCACTTCATACATATCATAATCCATCATCCATTTTCATTCATACCACATAACATTTCACCCATACTCCAAAAATATTCCATTTTCATGATTAAAGTGTTCTACAGGAACATTCTGCAGCTCAGTGGACATTCTGCAGCTGATCAGCCTTTCTGCAGCCCGATAGTCTTTCCGCAGCTACAAATCCTGAAGGCATCAACTAGCAGACATCAGAATTACAACAAAGTGACCTAGTGTATTCATGAATCAAAAGCATCAAGAAAATTATGAAGACTCCTCCAGAGATGAGCAGAGAAGACAAAGGCTACAAAAATCAAATAAAGAGCAGAGGTAACAAATTTAAATTACGATGGCATTTCATAAAATTTTAGCATAGTTTAGTTGTGGATTATTCGAAAGGTTGTTTTAATTGTTTTTATTGATCAAACACCAACAAACCCTCTACAGACTTTGTATTAAAATCTTCCATTTCAAATTTCATATCCGATAGCATTTAAGCGGTGAAATGGCCAAAGCATTTGAATTTTCCACGTCTCTTAACCAAAGCATTTAATGATGATGATTCCCTCTGCCATCGTAAAATCCTCCGTCGTCTCCTCAATCATTAATACAATCCCTCCACCTCACTCCACTACTCTATTCCGTGACCATTTTCCATAACTTCATTCCGTAGCCGGTATTCCATTCCGAAGACAGAGATATTATTATCACCAGGAGCAGAGCTAAAGGATATCAGATTGAACAGCATTGAGCATTGTAAACGCAGAGCAGAGCAGAAGAGGTAAATTTGGAAGTATAACAGTGTGAGGACTCAAAGCCACTTGATCCCGTGGGCAGATAGCATATCACTGTGGACGGAATTTGAAGCATTTTCACTATCAACTCAGAATTGTAGCCGTGTAGAGTTTAAAGTCTTTTGCTACCAGAGACAGAGGTGTTGTAGTGTTGAGTTTGAAGTCTGTTGTTACCAGAGACAGAGATGTTGTAGTGTTGAGTCTGAAGTCTGTTGTTACCAGAGACAGAGATGTTGTAGTGTTGAGTTTGAAGCATACCATTTGCTACTAGAGACAGAGGTGTTTTCAGTGATTGAGTTTGAAGTCTTTTTGTTACCAAAGACAGAGGTGTTGCAGTATTAAAATTGAAACCATTTGCTACTAAGAGCCAGAGGTATTGCACAAAAAGAAATTTGAAGCCATCTCCCACTGTCTATCAGATACATATCAGTTCGGAAATTGAAACTGCTTTCATGATCAAACAGAGGCATATCAGCCAGAGGTTTTGAAGCTGTTGCCACTATAAATCAGAGGTATGTCATTCCAAAATTGAAGCCATTTTCATTTAGAGCTTGAAGCCATTTCAAAACCGAAAGTGAAAGTCATTGTTTTGTGGGTAGAAGAGTGTTAATTTGATATTGGAAAAAATCATGGGTTTCATCGTAAGGACTGAACCTGTGGGTTCAAAATATTTAGAAGGTTACCCACAATGCAAGGAGATGTTACAACAAATAGGATGGCTTCAATTTTTGGAAAAATTTAATGGCTTCCATAAGGAAGTCACTAAAACATTCACAAGAGCATTTCAAGGGACCGAAGTTGAAATAGGGGATGTCAAGTTTACTGTCACTGAAGTTTTTATTGCAGAGGCTACAGGATTGCTCAGAACTGGAGAAAGATGGTTTCAAAATAGAGAATTTCACAATGACTCCTGGAAACAAATTTTAAAATCACCAAATATGGATGTTAGTGTATTCAAGAAAGGAATTCCCAGTACTGCATTGAAAAAAAAATGGAGAAACATACTACTTCTTTTACAAAAATTTGTTACATGTGAGGGTAGATATGGGACATTTTATGTCTACCACATCAGACTAATGATGCATTTCCTGGGAGAAGACTTAAACCTACCATATTTCTTGCTTCAAAGTCTAAAGAAGATGGCTTCCTGTGTTCAGAGAAGAGTTCAATTTTTAGAGACAACACTGTATCATCATGGTTTGGTCAAAATTTTGATTGAGCATCATCTAGCTAAAAAAAATGATACATGGGATGATTTCTTAATAAGAAATCATTTTGAAGAAGCAAAAGAACCATCACCTGAACCACATCCTACAAAGAGAAGTAGGAAATGGAGGACTTCAAAAGTTAAAATTGACAAACCAGTTCAAGAGAGCAGTGAGGAAATCATTTTGGAGAAGTTGACTCGAATCAAGAGGCAACTTAAGGAAGAGAAGATAATCAAGGAATCTTCTACAGAGAAAGGAGAGGGGTCCTCTCAGCCTAGGAGAAGCCACAGATTAAAGGGAAAACTGAAGAAAACACCAATCAAACAAACAGGGATAATCAATATTGAAGATGAAGAAACACCCATTGAAGAGGATGATGAAGAAGATTTTTATGAAGGAACCCCTGAAATTGATCCTGCTCAACAGAAAATTTATGACTATGTGGAAACCTTGGAGAGGACAGCTTCAGAAAGCAGAGAAAGAACCCCCAGTCCTCCACTGTCTGAAGTAGATATATTAAGGAGGGATAGATATGAGTTGGAATTGCTGAATAGACACATCAAAAATGAGAATGAAATTCTCAAAGATCAAATCAAGCTCAAGACCGATATGAACTCAACCTTATCCCTGCATATAGACAAAGTGGAGAGGACCAATGAGAAGTTGAAGACAAGGAACAAAAAGCTAATCAGGGCACTCACCAACCTCAAGTTCAAACTTGTTATCAGGAAACCCAGAAGACCTCTAGCTTCCAGACAAATGAGAAGAAGGGGATTAGATGTCCTTGCAGAAGCCTCTGAATTCATAGGATAATTTGCATGAGGACATGCAAAGAGACAGCAGTGGGGGTATGTTGAGCCTCAAAATTGTGCTTTCCTTCACCTCATTTTACCTCATTTTTCCTTGTCCATTTCTATCTTAAACCCAATTGATCAATAAATATAGTTAAAATTACTTCTAGAATGATTTACATGACTGACTTGTTGAATTTTGTGATTTTTTCCATTGCTAAGCATTTTGACCGGAACTAGCTGCAGAATGCAGACATTCCGTAGCTAACTGGCGATTCTGCAGCTACCTTCATGTTTGAGTATGTTCCAGGTGGCCTCTTGAGGAAAACCGCATATGGGCATGATCCACGTCGTGTCTACATGGTTCGTTGCTCATCATGGAGGAGGAAATGGATTCTGGGTACGGTTATGCACGTGGGAACACATTTGTGAAGGAAGACTCCTACTAGGACTGTCTCAGTCCAGATGTCTTTTCTTCTTCACGCAGCCACTTCAAAGAGTTCTAACGTTATTTGGATAAGGAAAGACATTTTTCCTAAATTGTTGTAATTATTGTTACGTGCATTTGCTTTATAAACTCTTGGGAGACCGAGAGCTATGTTAGATTTGCTGCTAGATTTTGTTTAAACTCTGTGTTACGTCCTTGAAGACACAGAGTGTTATGTTCAAACTATTGCATCGTTAATGGAGCAGACAAAGTTATTTTGAAGGCGTGATTTAATTTGGAGTTGAATGTCGTCAAGTGGTAGAGGGCCCCTGCCTCTTGCACGGATTTCTTTTGCGTAAATTAGATAATTTTTCCTAGCTGCCTTTACGTTTTGCATTTGAATTGGTAGTTGTTTTGTTTTAGCTACTGTAGTCGTATTCATTCTAGCTCTTCCACAAGAAGACACTCTTCCAACAGACTAAGATGATGAATGTTGAATGACTATGGTATTGTAGGATAGGAGTTGAATTTATAGTTGTTTTAACTAGCTACTGTAGTCATATTCGTTCTAGCTCTTCCACAAGAAGACACTATTCCAACAGATTAAAATGATGAATGTTGAATGACTATGGTATTGTAGGATTAGGAGTTGAATTTGTATTTGTTTTAACTCGCTACTATAGTTATATTCATTCCAGTTCTTCCACAAGAAGACATTCTCCCAACAGATTATAATGATGAATGATGAATAGCTATAGTACTGTAGGAATTAGTTGTAGTTTTTTCTATTCACTATCACAGTTACACTTGTTCTAATCACTCTTCCACAAGAAGAAATTCTTCCAAGACATCCTTAAGGAGTTCAAGACATGACCGTGATAATGAATGATTTAGTTGTGTGTTTATACTAAGTATCATCTCTGTTCTTGCTCTTAAACGCTTGCCCAAGACATCATAATGACGAGTAGGATATGGATGTGATAACTTAGTTTTTTTTCATTTGCTTTCTGTTCATTTGCTTTCAATTGCATACAATTACACACTCAAAATTGTTCTACCCCTTCCAAAAGAAGGAACTCTTCCAAAATATCACTGATGATGAACAAACAGATTGTGTAACTTCATAGAATAATGCATGTTAGTTAGAATGCTCGGGAGTTTCATTTGCATTTAATTCATGTTCAGTTACTTTGTTTCAAGTTTGATGATGACTTATAGTTCAACATTGTTCTAGTTTAGTAGCATCTTAGGTTTATTCTTAGATTAACTCATTGCACTTGCATCTCATATTCACATTGTCATCCTTTGCACAATAGATTACTTTAGTTGTTAGGATTCACAAGACAGCCTTCATTATTCACAAACATATTTTTGTTCTGAAAACTACAAGTGATCCATAACCATAGGAACAGAAGATAACATCACTATAAGGTCTGAAATCTCTTTGCAATCTCCTCATCATTTTATAAACAGAGCTCTTCCTCAAAAGAACTACTTTGAACAAGAAACCAATAACTCTTTGAGTATAGGTTCTGTGACATTCAATTAAATTGCAGAATAGAACTAGGAATTAATCATAGAATAGAAGAGCTTAGGACAGAGTATTGCATCATTAGTGTTTGACTGTTTAGTTAGAGGATTTTCATATTTAGTGATCATTTCTCAAGTTTAGTTTGTGTCATTTGCCTAAAAAGTCATTATCAAGCTTTTGCTTTTATTTAGCCATAGTTTAGATTCTGCTTCAGTGTTTCCAATTGCATTTGCCATTCCATACATTAGGCTCAACTGTATTTTGACCACCAATTCCTTTCTATTATTTTTTCTAGGCATTTTCATAAAACACTAAAAGACCAAAAACATCATAAATCATCACAAAAGACCAAAAACATCACAAAACACCACATACAACGCATTAGGAAACAAGCACCTAGGTACATATGGTACATTTCACTTCAGCAGTTTACAAATCCTGGTTGACAATTAAATGAGCTCAGTTTAGGAGACTATATTGAGACCCAACACCTCCCTTGTTCAAAAGAGACCTCCTGCTCAGCAAAAAGCCAGTCTTTTCCATCATTCCCTCATCAAAATCATGATCTTTCACCAGCTTGAAAAGAAAGGAGTGTCTTCGGAGACTTTCATTTCTCATCCAGATTTTGCCACTGCCTCTCATCTCATGGCCCATCTCACACATCCTCCTCACCCTCCACTCACTATGTCTCTCCTCCATCAAGTCAAAATACTCCTCAAAGGGAAACATCACCCATGATTGACAGTGAAAAAGAGCAGTCTTTTGAAAGCAGGCAGCAAGTTAGTAGCAATGAGGGAACACTAAGCAAGGTTGTGAGCATGAACCAAGTGACAAATCACAGGGCAGTGACCATGATCAGCAACTTAGTACTGATGAAGACAAACATAGCAGTGCAAATGAGCAAGGAAATAGTGAGGAATAAAATTTGCAAACTAGTGATGGTGAAGAAAACTCACCAAGGGATAAGGAAGTCAGTGACCAAGAGGTGAAAAATAGTGATGATGAAGAGCAGCAAGCTAGTGGTGATAGAGAGCAAAGTGAAGAGGTTCAAAGTAGTGATGAAAGACAAAGTGACCATCAGCAACACAGTGACTAGGAGGATAGTCCTCAAGGAAAAAATGAAGATCCTAAGCAAGGTATTGATGATGAACAGAAAAATAGTCCTCAAATAGACAGGGAGGGAGGTGACAGCATGCAAAGTGACCATGGTGGCAGCCCACACCAAAGTCTAAAGAAAACAGTGAGAGAGGTGACAGCATGCAAAATGATGAAGAAAATAGTCATAGTGAAGGCAGGCCTTAGCAAATTCAAGACAGAGATGAGGGTAAACAAGGCAGTCTATAGGCAGACAGTAAAGATGGTCAAGCAGCAGAAAAATATGATGAAGCTGTCATCCCTAAACAAACTCAAAACAGTGAAGAAAACAGTGACAAAGGTGAAGCTGGAGTAGATGTTGATGAAGGCAGTGATGTAAAAAATTAAGTTAAACAAATGCAAAAACCTCCTCTCTCTTCTCCTCAACACATCCAAGAGCATGTGCTAGTTGCCTCTCCTAGGCAAGGGGCCATGACTCTTCCTCCAAAAGTGGTGAAGCCTAGAAACACTAGATCTGCAAAGAAGAAGATCACTCCAGCAGTGACTAGCAATCTCACAAGAGCGCTAAGAAGTAGAGGCAAACTGCCTAAGAAGAGTATTGTTGAATTTCCAAAGAGGTGAAGGACCAAGAAGTCTACCCAAGGCAAGGGTAAAGAAAAGGAGGAACAACAAGAGAGTAGTCATGAAAAGGAAAGGGAGTTTGACAACATACAAATAGACAATGATGCTGGAGATGATGAAGCTAGAATTCTTGAGGCTCTTTTGCAAAACAGAGAATCCCAAATTCATGACTTAGAAGCTGATCTATAAAGTTCAAAGGACCTCAAACATGTTCTACATATGCAAAACAAACAAATGAGTGGTCAGATGGCAATTTATGAGGCCTGGGCTTTCAAATACCAAAGGGAAGCCTACAAAGTGCAAATCAAGCTTGAAGAGTATATGGGAGAATTTTATGATACTGAAGAAGAAGAGCAACCAATGAGAAAGAGGCCTAGGACTATGGGTCTTAGAAAATCTTTGGAGAAAAATAAGGAAGAAGAAGCAGCCCTTTTTCGATCTTATCCTCTCACACAATTGCTCTCCCAAGAAATAGAAAATGATAAAGAATCATGGCTTGAAAGAGCCAACAGGAATTTGGAGGATAAATTAGAGAAAGCAAATAGAGATTTGGATCTGCAGAGGAAGATGACCAGGCACTACAAGAAATTGAACCAATTTGCCTAAAGAAAGCTCAAACTTGCTCAAGAAAGGCTCAAAACTGCCCAAAAGAGGCGTCCGGTAGAAAAAGTGGAGAAAGGCATATCTAGGCTTGAAATATTGGCCTTCTCTTCCTTGCATGCTTCTAAGAACCCATAAGGGGCTTGCTCACCAAAATTGAGCAAATTTTGACATGATTTTGTTTTTTGTGTTTTTGGCCCTAATTGCACATTTTTCTAGGCACTGCCATGGGTGCTAGGAGCAACCTTAGCTCATGAAAGTAATTTTTTTGGATGGATTAAATTTTGGGGCAGCTACTCACAAATTTTCAGATCCAAAGGAGGTGTTTTGGTCCCCAAAACAGGCAAAAATCAGTCAAAATTCACCTTTCTACCTCACATATCAGCAAATGAGACCCCCCTTGGTTTCTTCACTCAGTCCACCATTTTACATACTTCCAGGGATTATTTTGGTAAAAATCAAGTAGTTCCAAAAACTAGACATCCAAGGCTTTCTAACGAGCTATCATGGGCCTTTTTTTGACATCGGGAGGTCCCTCAAAAGTTGTCTGAAAAACAGGCTTCTTTCTGCTGCTACGCTCCTATAGCATTTTGGCTTAAAAGGCAGTTTTCTAAATATGCTCCTCCAAATGTGCGTTTAGCTATTTTTATCACCATGTCAGTGATTAAAAGTCAATTTTCTTTCTATTATTAGCTTAAATAGATATTTTGTGCCTTCAGCTTTGCAAAGCCTCAAGGACAAAATTAGATATTTGTAATAGGCCAATGGCCTTCTAGATGCTCTTGGATAGTTTCTTTCTCTTTGGCCTATATATTCCAAGATATTTCATTGTAAAAATGGGTTGAAATTGATGTTATAGAGCAATACATGGTATTACAAGCTTTGAATAAATACTTTGTCTCATGAAGTGGATAATTTCTTGTGACTTAGATGATGGAAGAGGACTATTTGTAGGATTCCATGACTTGGTGAATGGTATAGTGTTCCTTATCTGTTATGTTTCCTTAGTTTATCATACATTTTTTCATGCTTCTTTCTTGTTGTAGGTCAGTAAAGAATAGATTTGAGACATGCCCATGGAGGCACCTCAAGTTTCCTAATTCATTACAGCTTCTATGTTTTTTCTTCTTTCTTAGTTATGTCAAAGAATTCTTAACTGCTATTTGATACCCTAAGAACTTGTTATCAATTTCATTAATGGTTATTATGTATTCTATCTAGTATGATTCACGATATGCCTTGCTTACTCATAGCTAACCAAAACCCCATCACTGGAACCTTTCTCTGAATATTTGATTTTCCTAGTTAAACCAAAGAGGTCTTGTTTCAATCTTGCCCTTTGCCCATGCTCTGCAATCTTAGTTCAAAGTTCCTGATAGCTCAAAATATGATGTTTAGGAGTTCCCTCTTCATAGATTGATTTTTCTGTTTGTCTTATTTGTTTTCCCAAAAGTCTGAAGGTGATTTTCCCAAAGTTAGAGGGTCTTATACTTCTATGTATCGCCTGAATGTTTATTTTATGCATCTATCATTTTGAGTTTCATTTATAGTGATTAATGGTTAGCCCTGCCACATGGATGTCTGCTGTAAAACTATTTATGCTTAAAACGTCTTTGTCCTACACAAACTTAGTGTCCATCTCATTTCACTCCACCTAAAGAATCCATTTTACCTCAACCAAATTGGCCCTGCAATATACCTTGTCCACCGTTTGAGACAGTCTTGACCTTTTCAACCCCATAGCCCAGTTGATCTGACAATATTTTTATCTATATATCATTTGATCAATTCTCCCTCAAAAAACCTAAAACAAACCAAAACATACTTAAAAACTAGCCCAAGATCAAATACACAAAAAGCAAACAAGTTTACATCCTTTGCCTAATAGAGAGAGCCCTCTCTGAGTCCAGGAAGGCTAGGTCCTAGGGCTCCAAAGTTGGTTTGATGTTACCCTGTCATTTGGCTTGCCAATCTGCCAAAACACAGGACCCTAACATAATGGCAATCACGGAGGGACGTACTGAGTACATGAAAGTCTAGAAAACTCTTGCAGACTCATTAGTCCTTCAAAATTAAACTCAAAAAAACAACCTAAGAAATCATTTAGAGTAAAATCTTATTGTTTCACCATCTTAGCAAAGTTATGAATCAGGTTTAGAACACTCTTACAAACTAGGCTGCATATAAAAACTCAGAAAACCCCAAAAAACATCCCTAGATTGGCTTTTTCTTAGTTATTGGTGGTGGACCATAAGTACATATCTCTAAAAAGCAACAAAACATCCACCTGGTGACTCCACTAGCCTCCAATAGGCCTAATACTCCATAAAAAACCAAAAATTTCATAAATCATACTATCCTGTTGACTTACCTTTCCCAAAAACTCAAAGTTCAAGATGCAGCCTCTGAAATCAGTGACAAACTAAGTACAGCTTAGGGATTTAGAAATCTTCATCTAAACATAGGAAATCAACATAATAACTTGCAAATAGAACTATAGCTTCCTCAACAATCTAGAAAAATGTTGAACTAAGTTTTAAGTCATTCTTGCAAGCTTTCACATAAAATTTTTCTAGAAAAGAGTTTTCTTAAAAAACATTTTTTTCAGTATTGGTGGTGGACCATAAATCTCAAGAAAATCCACCTGGCGACTCCACTAGCCTTCATTTTGTTTTGACCTTACTCACATTAGTGAAACCCCTAGAGAGGACAACCATCCAAAAACAATCACAACTGTCACCCTCTCTAAACTTTGACTTTGAAATCTGGCTTCACGAAGAATTAATACCAGATCTCATCCGGACCCGAATCCCCCTATCATAGTTGATGACCGAGAAAATATTTTGTGGAAAACTTTTGAAACTGGTAACTTAGCTACTGATAGGACCATCCACAAAGCAAGCTCTGTACCGAAACATCTTACATCCTTGCAAGATTCCCAGTTTGACTTGAGTTCAGCAAAAGCCCTTTTTAGAAGCAAGTCGCAAAGTAAAAACAACCTTGATGATCTTGAGCCCTTAGATTTGCAACAGAGTCCTAGCAGAGAAGCCTCACCCACTACACCTCTTGATTTTCAGCTTCTCCACCACTTCAACTCTTATCACCCCAAATCTACTCAGAATCAGTCCACAAGTCCAAGTACCTCCACCACACCCATTCAGACCACCACTGTGCAAATCACCTCATCCCATACTACAAACCCTCATACTGTAAATCTACCATCATCTCCTATCATGGAAGCTTGGTATGCACCCTTAGTGTTACCACTGCCTTTGGTACCTTTGCAGAATGATTACCAATCCCGAATCCCACACTTCACCGGAACTCAGACTACTACTACTCAACAACATGTAGATAGAATCAGTGATGCTTTTGCCTACATGGAATTAGCAGATGAAACCATAAAGATGAGAATGTTTGCCCAAAGCCTAGGTGGAGAACCCAAGAAATTGTTTAAAAAATTAGCTCCTAACAGTATACATGATCTCTCATCACTTTACCAAACTTTCATAAACAGGTGGGAAATCAGAAAAAACCCCATCCAAATCCTTTCTGAATATAACAATCTTAAAAGGAATATTGGGGAAAGTGTTCAGGACTATTGCACTAGGTTCAACAGTGTTTATAACGCCCTCCCGCCTCACTTGAAACCTCCACTTGGCTCAGCATTAGCAAAATTTCCCGAAGGTTTTGATCCAGATATGACATACCAACTAAGAGAAAGAGACCCCACAACTTTGAAAGAGATGCAGAAAATAGCTATTAGTGCCGAAGCCAACCTAGCTGAGAAGAAAGCTAGGATGAGATCAGAAAAGAAAGTCACATACTGAGATGAGGCCATGCCTTCTACCTCCTCCTCAAATCCCAAAATAGAAAACCTGGTTAGATCCATGGAGAAAATGTGGGAAAGAATGAATCTGAATGAAAAATCACCTCTTAAGGACAACCAGCCAAATCCTCAAAACAGAAACCGGAACCAAAACTTTAGAAGAGACCCACCTCAAAACAAACTTAGGGAGAATGATCAACAGATCAGGCCACCTTTTCATGAAAACTATGTTGATGAGGTAGAAAGAGATATGGAACCGCTTGACGAAAATCACTTAAACTTGATAGGTTCTGATAACGAGGGTGAGGTTTTCCTCATAGAAGAAGAAAAATTTTTCTTCTCCGCAAACCAAAATGAAACAAATTATGAGGACCCCGAAGATCCTGAAATAGGGTTACAAAACGCCATAATGGAAGCTCATAGGCAATATGATCTTAGGAGTAAGAAAAACCAAGACAATTATAAGAAAGGTAGCTCATACACTGCAGTTACAAAAGCCCCCGATACCATTCTTAAAAGAATAGCAGATAGTAACAAAATAATGGCTAAGAGAACTGACCAAAACAAAGACAAAACTAGCCAGGAAAGCCTTGATCCGAACTATCCTAGTACCTCTACTAAGATTCCCAAAACAACTACATTGCGCGAAAACCCGAATCAAAATAAGCAAATCAAGAATATAGAAGAATTTATGGCTGATCGAACTGAGATGAATATGCGCAAAACCCAAGCACCTTTTAGTTTCGAAGGAGAAATTGCCAAGATCAAGATAACCATACCCCTCACTGAGATAGTAACTATAGATAGGTACAGATCTCAAATATTTAAAGTCTTAAACATAGAAAATGATGCAGATACTTTAAATCTGACAGATGACAAACCCGAGCTTTTATTTGGTCCCAAAATATAAGGTGAATACCAAGAAGGAACTATTCCTCCATTCTACATAAGTTTGAACATCCATGACAAAATATTGCATAATGCCATGTTAGATTCTTGTGCCTCCCATAACCTCATGCATAAATCAGTCATGGAGAGTTTGGGCCTAGAGGTAACTAAACCTTAAAAAGACTTGTACTCATTCGATTCAAGTCGGGTCAAATCCTTAGGCCTAATAAAGAACCTGTGTTTCACTTTAACACAAATACCGGCTAAAAGCCTAGTCATGGACGTAGTAGTGGCTGATATTCCTCCCAATTATGGAATGTTATTATCAAGATCATGGGCCATCAAAATACAAGGTAGCCTCCAAATGGACATGTCATTTGCTACCATCCCAGTCTTTAACCAGACTAGGAGGTTTTACCGAGAAACTCACATGAAATATATGGTAAGCAACCTAGATAGGCCAAACAATACTCCAGTTTATTCCATTCATTCCAATTTAGATTATTTTATCTTATACAATGAAAGTGATATAAATGAGCAGATAAAAGGAAATGAAGAAGAATTCAAACCATCAGAACAACATTACTCATCCCCAGACAAAGAAATTAATGATCAAAACTCTAAGAAACCTGAAAAACAGCTTAGTAACACGTATAAAAAGGAAACTCTTTGGAGTATAAGCTTCGATGGTTCCTGTGGAAAAACTGGTTCTGGGGCTGGCATCTGGATACACAATACTAATGAAGGTCATTCTTTCATATTATAATTCCAATGTACCAATAACATTGCGGAATATGAGGCCCTTCTCCTTGGTATACACTTACTGAAATACTTAGGCGCTAAGAAAATATCAGCCCAGGGAGATTCAGAACTTGTAATTAGACAAATCAAAGGTGAATATTAGGCAAAAAACTCAAGACTGAGAGAATACAGGAATGTAGCATTAGACATCCTTAAAACTTTCGAAAGATATGAACTCACTTGTGTTCCTAGGACTCAAAATAGCCTAGCCAATGAGCTCGCCTTTGCTGCAAGCAATTGTCAAAAACCATTTGCGAACGAACAATACAGTATCCAATTCAAACATCGTCCTACAGTGCTGGACAACATCGACCATTGGAAAATATTCAAATATGATCACAAATTGATGATTTTTTGCAATCTACAAATGAGATTGAAATAACTGAAACAAACTTAGGACATGAAGAAAGAAGTCTTGACAAAAATAAAGACCAAGAGCTAGATTTACCTTCTCCATCAGATATAAACTTAATTAATCATCCCTATGAAGCTAAAACATGTGAGGACCTAGACCAAAGAGAGCTTGAAGTCTTACACTGTGAAAATGACACCATACCTAGAGGTCTTGCACCCTTAGAGGAATTGTTTGATTTTAATGACATGGCCAAAAAACCCAAAAATGGAATCTACTGAGGTTGATATAGAAGAATATAACATAGGAAGCATAGAAGAACTAAAAAATTATCAAACTTTCCAAAACTCTCCCTCCTCACATAAAACAGAAATACATTGAGTTAGTCAAAGAGTTTAAATATGTGTTCACCTGGGGATACCAAGATTTGAAATCATACGACACAAGCATCATTCAACATAAGATCCCCCTCAAAGAAAACCAGAAACCTTTCAAACAAAAGTTAAGAAGAATAAATCTAGTCTTACTGCCTTTAGTTGAGAAGGAAATCAAAAAGATGTCTGACGCTAGGATAATAGTCTCCCTTAGTTACTCTGAGTAGGTTTCAAATCTGGTATCAGTCAGAAAAAAGATTGGTGAGATTAGACTTTGTATTGATTTCTGAAATCTGAATAGAGCCTCTTTAAAATACAACTATCCTTTGCCCAAAATGGACCACATACTTCAGAAAGTGGTGGGTGCCAAAATAATCTCATTGCTTGATGGTTTTTCCGGATACAACCAAGTGCTGGTTTTTCCTAGTGATCAACACAAAACTGCTTTCACCACGCCTTGGGGCACTTTCATGTATGTTAAACTGCCTTTTGGATTAATGAATGCCGATGCCACATTCCAAAGAGCCATGGACATAGCTTTCTCAGAAGACATAGGTTATTTCATGGTCATATATCTTGACGACATCACAGTATATTCCAAATTAGATGAAGAGCATCTAGTTCACTTGAGAAAGGTTTTCAAAAAATGTAGAAAATATGGTTTATCTCTGAATCCCAAGAAAACACATTTCAGTCTCGAAGAAGGAAAACTCCTAGGTCACATCATTTCTGAAAATGGAATAAAAATAGACCCCAAAAGAATCGAAGGCATACTGCAAATCAGTCACCCCAGAAACATTATGGAATTACAATCCTTTATTGGAAAAATTAATTTCCTAAGAAGATTCATCCCAAATCTTGCCGAATTTCTGAGAGATATCACAAACATGTTAAAAAAGGAAGTTGGAGTTAAATGGACTACAGAAGCCAAAAAATCTTTTGAATTAGTTAAAAAAGAACTCACCGAAACACCAGTACTGATAAGTCTTGATTTCACCGAAGATTTTTACATTTTCTCATTTGCATCTGAACACACGATAGCTATGATATTATTACAAAAGAACGCAGCAGGGCAAGAACAACCCATAGCTTTTTTTAGCAAATCCCTAAGAGATGCTCCCTTAAAATATAATATCATGGAAAAACAGGCATTCACATTGGTAAAAGCATTGAAAGATTTCCGAGTTTATATCTTGCATTCTCATATCATTGCTTTCATTCCCCATACCGTCATCAAAGATATATTAAATCAAGATCTCGATGGTTAAAAGGGAAAATGGATCGCTATCATCTTAGAATATGACTTAGAAATCTGACCAACCAAACTTGTTAAGGGACAAGGACTCGCAAGACTAATGGTTGAAACCAACCTCCAAGCATTAGATATAAATTTTTTTGACACCTTAGAAGAACAAGAAGAATGCGCAACCCCTCATGTTGAAGAAATGTTTTTAAATTCATCTTGGTATGCTGATATTCTTTATGTGTTATTTTATCTTAATGCTCCTCCAACCTTATCAAAGACAAAATCAAGATTCCTCAAACAAAAATCTTTAAAGTTTTGTATTTTAGATGGAATTTTGTATTGGAAAAATCCCACTGGTATGTTTCTCAATTTTTTTCTTGAGGATGATGCAGAAAAAATTATGCACGAAGGAGAATGCAGAGGGCATCTCTACTGTAAAACCATAGCCAACAAAATCCTTAGAGCTAGTTATTATTGGCCTGCCTTGTTTCCTGACACTCACAAATTGGTTATGACATGCCATAAGTGCCAATTTTTTTATGGCAAGAAAAAACTGTTACCTTTGCCCTTACATCCCACCATAGTTGAAGGACCTTTCCAGCAATGGGGTTTAGATTTTATTGGGTAGATTCACCCTTCTTCGTCTACTCAACACAAATAGATCCTTACAGCCACTGATTACTTTACCAAATGGATAGAAGCCATACCCTCTAGGAATGCTACCAATTCAGTCATCATTAAGTTCCTAGAAACCAACATTTTATCTAGATTTGGTTGTCCTAGGAAAATTATCACTGATAACGCTGCTGCTTTTTCCTCCAAAAGAATGGTTGACTTCTATTACAAATACCATATTACATTAGGACATTCCACAGCTTATTACCCCCAAGGTAATGGTTTAGCCGAGTCCTCTAACAAAATCTTAGTCAACATCATTAAGAAGCTTCTTGAACAAAATCAAAAGGCATGGCATGGAAAACTAGTGCATGCACTATGGGCTGATAGACTAACCACCAAAAAATCAATCGATATGTCTCCCTATCAACTAGTGTATGGCATGGATGCCATTTTCCCGACATATTTAGGGGTTCCAGTGATGAAGCTATTATAGGAAGCTCAAATAGAAGAAAATGACATCCAAAGGAGGATAAATCAAACTATCCATTTACAGCAAACGAGAGAAGAAGTTTACCAAAGGACTCAGTTAGCGCAAGATAAGATGAAACAGATTTTTTACAGAAGGACCAAGGAAAATGATTTTCAAATTGGGGATAAAGTGTTAAAATGGGATTCCAGAAGAGAAGATAAAGGAAACATGGTAAGTTTGAAAACTTATGGAAAGGGCCTTTCATTATCAGTTCGGTTAGCGGAAACAATTCTTTTTTCCTGCAAGAACCTGATGGGACTGAAACTTTTGGAGGTCCTGTAAATGGCAGGACACTAAAACATTACTTTTGTCAAGAGCTCCAGTTTTAAAAAATTTCACTCATTGTACATATCACTGTTTGAAGAAATAAATAAATAAAACATAAAATACAAAAACAGTAGAAAAGTTGAAAAGAGGGTAGTTTTAGAAAACAACAGGAAAGCCCCATGTTAAAAAAAAATAGTCATACTGAAAGTGTGCAAGTCTAAATGCCACTACTAGTGCTCAAAAAATATCTTGTTCGGTTATCTAGCCTAATCATAACTGAACATGTTTTAAATTGATTGCTGATAAGTTAGTGAAAGAAGTGATAGTCAAATTGTGTAAGCTTGACTTGTCAATGAAAGTAGATTAGGAAAAGATATTGGTTCCACACGCTCAAAACAGAACCAAAGAGGAAAATAGGGATGAAAAAACAAACTATGTATCCTAGCCCTGGTTTTTCTAAATCTCATTTCATGCAAAATAATATTTGTGTGCAGCTTGTCTTTATGCCACAAATACATGACAAATCAGACTGTCTAATCCTTATTTGGTCATTTTTCAATTTCATGTTTTAGTTTAGTGAATGAAATCCTTTCAAACAGCCTAATCTTGACAGTCGATCTTGCATAGGTAGAGAAACAAAGAAGTTCATCAGTTTAATCTGAACTCCCGGAAGATATAAGTGTAGAATTAGATAGTTTTCTTTTTCAAAAAAATGTCATGTCGAAAGGTTGCTAGTCCAAATGTACCTAAAGAAGAAAAAAATTTAGGAAATATAGCTGGGTAGGTAGAGATGACTTTGATGCTAATCATGCAGTCAATTTTCAGAAATAGCATCAAGAAAGAGAGAAATGTGTGCCAATGGATAAGGCACTAGTCTTCTCAAGCCAGAGATCTGCAATTCTGGACACCTCCTGAAAAGGAGCTGCCCTCCCCAAATGGAGCCACTGTTAGTCATCAGTGTTTTTTACCTGTTGTTGATGACTAGTTTCCTTAGTTGATTTTTCTAGAAGCTAATCTCAATATGTCAATTTGTCATCTAGAAAACACCCCAAACAAATTTTTTTCCTCCTAACCCTCCCTGTCAGCCTATGATAAGAACAGTCTTTAGTTTTCAAGTCATATCTCGCTTCAGCAAAGTCTCCCTGTCTATAGTTGTCATAACTTTGTTTCTCAGCTATTATTTTCCCTTGTTTCTCATGCCATTCACTATCTGAAGGTTGAAAAAGTGTCTGCTCCTCTATCCCTGATCATCTTGTCATATGACAATCTGATCATGCCTAAGAAAACACTCAAATTATGTGACTATTGTCTCTAAGTTAGATAGTGGTGTTTAGGGAGTTTTTCCTTTGCTAAGATATCCTAAGCCAAAAATCCTATGTCTAGTACCAGTCAACCATGAATCTTTTCCTATTTTGCAAAACAAACCTTGATCTATCCATAGGTCACACACCACTAAGAGGTCACTTTGTCTCATTTAAGAAGAAGTTCAACAAAGATCCAAATCAGGAAAAGATGAGGATGTTCACTATCTGAAGAAATATGCTTAGATCAGGCAAAATATCCATGAAACACCAAAGGAGCTCTCCAAGGTTCAAAAGCATATGTTTCTACATCTCTGCAGGGGTGTAATTGAATGATGATTAGTGTGCAAATGGGAGAAAAGGATCAACTGAACAAGTTTCTCATACTGAAATATTTTTCCTTCAGTAATCAGATGGAGAGTTGTAAAGTAAAAAGCAGCAAGTATACATGGTTTAAATACAAAGGCTGCCTGAAGAGCATAGATCATTCCTCAAGTCAAATAAACACAAAAGACCATGTGATGCTGATCAGCAGTGGCCCATATTCACCTCCAAAGTCAGTGCTACATAGTCTTTCAAAAAGGTATCATCATGAAAGGCATAAGAGGACAGTTGCCTCTTATGTCACCTTGAACCTAGGATTTGAAAATTAGCCAAAAGCAATTTCAATATACCTCTGAAAACACAGTCAAGAGAAAAGTTAGTTCAATTATGTCTAGCAGTGAACACTCTCCATATACCAATCACATTGCTTCTGGTCTAGATATCACAGTGATATTTTACAAAGGGGATATACACCACAGACAGGGCCTTATAAAGTAAGAGGGCATTAGGTTCAAGTGATTTTATCAATGATAAATGGAAAAATTTCACTTTGTTTCCTATTAGTATTCTTCAAAGAAAACATACAAAGGCACAGTGATTAAAATAGATGAAGATCTTGTGTTTAATGATAACCTCCTTCAATGATAAGTAGAGGGTTAGGAACACATGATGGAACCTCCTTCATATAAAAGCAGATAGTTAGAAAAACATTGTTGTGGCTTCCTTCACAAACAAGCAAAGGGTCAACAATGTTTCAAGTGACTTCAGAGGCTGTTTTGCGCCACCTCCTCCAAAGATGAATAGAGAATGCATAGCGGGGTTTAAAATTATGTTTGAGAATGTTTTCTTTTGGCAAGCCCAGTTGAAGAATAGTGGTGAAACAAATGAGATTTTATAGGTTAAAGGCCTCTTCCACATCAAAATCCAAAGAGTGACATAATGGTGCTAAAAGGCCTCTGTTCTTATGTTTATGAAAGCCTCCTTCAAAGGATAAATCAGAGGTTATAATTTTGATTAAAGCAGCCCTCATCTGAATGGCCAAGGAGGTAGACCAAGCTCTCTTTAAAGTAATTTCTGCAATTGATATAAAGAGATAGTCCACCCAGATGATTTATGTGGAAAAAGGCATTCTTGTTTTTATACAAATTCATTATGGTTTATCAAGAATTAATCCCTCCAAGTGATTAATAAAGGGCAATTGCCAAAGTTATTTTCTCACCTCATTTAAAGGACAGAGGGCACATTGTTAAGAATAGGTGAACTTTCATTGTTTGAAGGTCCCCCTTCATCATGACATAAAGGCCCAAACAATGACTTTAAATAAATATTTGGGGTCACAAATCATATGGATCAGCCTATTCAAAAGGTAAAACAGAGATGTAGGAGACCAATTCTTGGTGGATACAAGCAATCTACATTTTTAGGTGTTTTAAATCAGAGGATAAATTCAAGTTTCAAGTTTGAAAGGCCACCTTCGAAAGGACAAAAAGGCACACTGTATGATAAAGATAAGCTCTTTATGTTTTAAGTTGATCTCTTTGGTAAACAAGAAAAAGGAGAAAACACATGGTTTCAATACCTCTTTCTCTTCACAAACAGTGGATTGGCATAGTGGTTTTAAGATGGCAACAATAGTGTTTTTATGGTGACATCTTTGTAAACTAACTGAGACAACACAGTTTTTTAAAGACCCTCGTCACTTCATAAAACAGTGGATTTGCATTATGTTTTAAGAGGCTGCATTAGTGGTTTTAAAAGGATAATCTCCTTGGTAAACAATCAGGGGATCAAATCATGGCTTGTAGGCCTCCTTCATCATACAAGAAAAAGACCAAATCATGGTTTAAAGGCATCTTCACTTCATAAAACAATGGATTTACCTTATGGTGTTGAGATGTTGTAATAGTGATGTTCATGTAAGCCTTTTCAGTTGACAACCACACAGGGGTAAAGTGTCAAGGAGGGTCAGAAACACATTTTTATTGCCTCCTCCTAGAAATGAGCAGAGGGCAAGTCACCAAAAAAAAAAAAATTGGAAAAGAGAGACATTGTGTTTTAAAGGAAACCTTCAGTTTGATGACAGAGGAAAAAAGTGAGGAATCACCAAAAAAGAGGGAAAAGGCATTCAAAACATTTTCAAAAGGAGCTATAAAAGCCCTCAAAGTCAAGATCATTTCTAGTTTGCAAAAGAACAAAAGAAAAAAACGTTCTTTCAAACCCTGAGCAAGCAGTTTGCATAGTTTTTCAGGACACGATGCGCTTGTAGGCGTTCACAGAAGGAGTTTGCACATGGCACAATGCGCCTGTAGGATCGTGAGACCCACCTATGCGTGTTAACCGCCCGGCATTTAGAAAGCGCCCAGGGCCCGACTCGACAACACACTTCGGTGTGCAGGTGCTACGCGCCTATGCACAGGAGCGTAGCACCGCTCAAACACACTTGCAACTCGCCTCCAATCAGATTTTTGCCCAGCAAAACTTCTCCAAAAAGTGCACAACACATTTTGAGAGGTATTTACTGTGCTCTCTGCCTAAGTTTTTGAGTTTGAAGAGGTGTTAAGAATCAATTTTTTTAAAGAAAAAACACAGTCTTATGAAGGCAAAAAACATAGTTTCTCTAGAAACCACCATGTTTTCTAAACAAAACAAGGGACAGTGATTAAATAAGGTATGTTTGTCAGTTTAAAAGGGGTCCATTAAACAGTTATTTTCAAAAGAGGAAAAATAGCCATTTTCAAGGGTACTTTGTTTGTTTAAAAATCACAGAGAAACAGTGATAAGAGAAGAACAATTGTGTGTTAAAGGGAGAACAGGCCTCCTCTCAAAATCAAAAAATTTTCTGCCAGTGCTTAAAGAAAACACAGTTACTCTTAAAACTGCCATGTTTATCAAGATACAAAGAAGCAGTGATAAAGGAAGGATTTCACAAAAGATTTGAGCCTGTTACAACTCAAGAAGTAAATGAATCCCCTTCAATTCTTTTTAACTTCCATGAGGTGGGCTACCTTGACTTTTGCCAAAAGGTCCAGGAGGTCACCAATTACCCTCCCTTAACACAATTGTTCACCCTGAGGCTGCAATGAAAACATGTCCATCTAGTAGTCTTGGACTTTAAACTCACTCCTAAGGTTGTCTCCAAAGCAACTAAGATCCCCTATATAGGAGAAAAGTGGTTCAAAAAAGTATACCTAGATCTGAATCACTATAAACCCTTTCTAAAACTAGACCATCAGGATGCTTGCCAAGCTATATTTCCTTTTTCTCACTTATTGAGCAGTTATGCCCCCCTCATGAGATTTATCATGAAGTATTTCACGTGTGAAGGGAGGTTTTCCCAGATTTATTCCTATCACATCAGGCTTCTCATGCATTTCACAAGAACTTAGTTGTTGAACCTACCTTTCTTCCTCTACAAAAGCATAGACAAGATTTCCTCCCTTGTTTAAAAGAGACCTCCTGCTCAAAAAAAAGCCAGTCTTTTCCATCATTCCCTCATCAAAATCATCATCCTTCACCAGCTTGAAAAGAAAGGAGTGTCTTGGGATACTTTCATCTCTCATCCAGATTTTTCCACTGCCTCTTCATCTAATGGCCCATCTCACACATCCTCCTCACCCTCCACTCACTATGTCTCTCCTCCATCAAGTCAAAATACTCCTCAAATGGAAACATCACCCATGATTGACAGTGAAAAAGAGCAGTCTTTTGAAAGTAGACAGCAAGTTAGTAGCAATGAGGAACATGGGAACACTAAGCAAGGTAGTGAGCATGAACCAAGTGACAAATCACAGGGTAGTGACCATGATCAACAACTTAGTATTGATGAAGACAAACATAGCAGTGCAAATGAGCAAGGAAACAGTGAGGAAGAAAAGGTGCAAACTAGTGATGGTGAAGAAAACTCACCAAGGGATAAGGAAGTCAGGGACCAAGAGGTGCAAAATAGTGATGATGAAGAGCAGCAAGCTAGTGGTGATAGAGAGAAAAGTGAAGAGGTTCAAAGCAATGATGAAAGACAAAGTGACCATCAGCAACACGGTGATTAGGAGGACAGTCCTCAAGGGAAAAATGAAGATCCTAAGCAAGGTATTGATGATGAACATCAAAACAGTCCTCAAACAGACAGGGAGGGAGGTGACAGCATGCAAAGTGACCATGGTAGCAGCCCACACACAGAGTCTAAATAAAACAATGAGAGAGGTGAAAACATGAAAAATTATGAAGAAAACAGTCATAGTGAAGGCAGCCCTCAGAAAATTCAAGACAGAGATGAGGGTAAACAAGGCAGTCTATAGGAAGACAGTAAATATGGTCAAGCAGCAGAAAAATATGATGAAGCTGTCAGCCCTAAAAAAACTCAAAACAATGAAGAAAACAGTGACAAAGGTGAAGCTGCAGCAGATTTTGATGAAGGGAGTGATGTAAAAAAACAAGTTGAACAAGTGCAAAAGCCTCCTCTCTCTTCTCCTCAACACAGCCAAGAGCATGTGCTAGCTGCCTCTCCTAGGCAAGGGGCCATGACTCTTCCTCCAAAAGTGGTGAAGCCTAGAAACACTAGATCTGCAAAGAAGAAGATCACTCTAGCAGTGACTAGCAATGTCACAAGAGTGCTAAGAAGTAGAGGAAAATTTCCTAAGAAGAGTATTGTTGAATTTCCAAAGAGTAAAAGGACCAAGAAGTCTACCCAAGGCAAGGGTAAAGAAAAGAGGAACAGCAGGAGAGTAGTCATGAAAAGGAAAGGGAGTTTGACATCATACAAATAGACAGTGATGCTGGAGATGATGAAGCTAGAATTCTTGAGGCTCTTTTGCAAAACAGAGAAGCCCAAATTCATGACTTAAAAGCTAATATAGAAAGGTCAAAGGACCTCATACATGTTCTACAGATGCAAAACAAACAAATGAGTGGTCAAATGGCAGTTTATGAGGCTCAGGCTTTCAAATACCAAAGGGAAGCCTACAAAGCGTAAATCAAGCTTGAAGAGTATATGGGAGAATTTGATTATACTGAAGAAGAATAGCAGCCAATGAGACAGAGGCCTAGGACTATGGGTCTTAGAAAATCTTTGGAGAAAAATAAGGAAGAAGAAGCAGCCCTTGTTCGAACTTATCCTCTCACACAATTGCTCGCCCAAGAAATATAAAATGATAAAGAATCATGGCTTGAAAGAGCCAACAAGAATTTGGAGGATAAATTAGAGAAATAAAATAGATACTTGGATCTGCAGAGGAAGATGACCAGGCACTACAAGAAATTGAACCAATTTGCCTGAAGAAAGCTCAAACTTGCTCAAGAAAGGCTCAAAACTACCCGAAAGAGGCGCCTGGTAGAAAAAGTGGAGAAAGGCATCTCTAGGCTTCAAATATTGGCCTCATTTTCCTTGCATGCTTCTAAGAACCCATAAGGGGCTTGCTCGCCAAAATTGAGCAAATTTTGACATGATTTTGTTTTTTGTGTTTTTGGCCCTAATTGCACATTTTTCTAGGTGCTGCCATGTGTGCTAGGAGCATCCTCAGCTCATGAAAGTCATTTTTTTGGATGGATTAAATTTTGGGGCAGCTACTCACAAATTTTCAGATCCAAAGGAGGTGTTTTGGTCCCCCAAAGAGGAAACAATAGGTCAAAATTCATCTTCCTGCCTCACATATCAACAAATGAGACCCCCCCTGGGTTTTTTCACTCGGTCCACCTTTTGACATACTTCCAGGGATCAGTTTGGGAAAAATAAAGTAGTTCCAGAAACTAAAAATCAAGGGCTTTCCAACGAGATATCACGAGCCTTGTTTCAACATCGGGAGGTCCCTCAAAAGGTGCCTAAAAAACAGGCTTCTTTCTGCTGCTACACTCCTGTAGCATTTTGGCTTAAAAGGCAGTTTTCTGAATATGCTCCTCCAAATGTGCGTTTAGCTATTTTAATCACTATGTTAGTGATTAAAAGTCAATTTTATTTCTATTATTAGCTTAAATAGATATTTTTTAAGATATTTTGTGCCTTGGGCTTTGCAAAGCCTCAAGGAAAAAATCAGATATTTGTAATAAGCCAATCGCCTTCTAGATGCTCTTGGATAGTTTCTTTCTCTTTGGCCTATATATTCCAAGAGATTTCATTGTAACAAGGGGCTGAACTTGATTTTATAGAGCAATACATGGTATTTTAAGCTTTGAAGAAATACTTTGTCTCATGAAGTGGATAATTTCTTATGTGACTTGGATGGTGGAAGAGGACTGTTTGTAGGATTCCATGACTTGGTGAATGGTATAGTGTTCCTTATCTATTATGTTTCCTTAGTTTATAATACATGTTTTCATGCTTCTTTCTTGTTGTAGGTCAGTAAATAATAGATTTGAGACATGCCCATGGAGGCACCTCAAGTTTCCTGATTCATTACAGCTTCTATGTTTTTTCTTCTTTCTTAGTTATGTCAAAGAATTCTTAACTGCTATTTGATACCCTAAGAACTTGTTATCAATTTAATTAATGATTATTATGTATGCTATCTAGTATGATTCACGGTATGCCCTGCTTACTCATAGCTAACCAAAACCCCATCACTGGAACCTTTCTCTGAATATTTGATTGTCCTAGTTAAACCAAAGAGGTCTTGTTTCGATCTTGCCCTTTTCCCATGCTCTGCAATCTTAGTTCAAAGTTCTCGATAGCTCAAAATATGATGTTTAGAAGTTCCCTCTTCATAGATTGAGTTGTCTGTTTGTCTTATTTGTTTTTCCAAAAGTATGAAGGTGATTTTCCCAAAGTTAGAGGGTCTTATACTTCTATGTATCGCCTGAATGTTTATTTTATGCATCTATCAGTTTGAGTTTCATTTATAGTGATTAATGGTTAGCCCTACCACATGGATGTCTGCTGTAAAAATATTTATGCTTAAAACTCTTTGTCCTGCACAAACTTAATGTCCATCTCATTTCACTCCACCTAAATAATCCATTTTACCTCGACCAAATCGGCCCTGCAATATACCTTGTCCACCATTTGAGACAGTCTTGACCTTTTCAACCCCATAGCCCAGTTGATCTGACAATATTTTTATCTATATATCCTTTGATCAGCTCTCCCTCAAAAAACCTAAAACAAACCAAAACATACTTAACAACTAGCCCAAGATCAAATGCACAAAAATCAAACAAGTTTACATCCTTTGCCTAATAGAGAGAGCCCTCTCTGAGTCCAGGAAGGCTAGGTCCTAGGGCTCCAAAGTTGGTTTGATGTTACCCTGTCATTTGGCTTGCCAATCTGCCAAATCACGAGACCCTAACACAAGCTTGTGAATAAAAAATTCCAAGTACAGGTGGTTGTTGTAAACCAGCCAAAGGATTTGGAGTCTGAGGGCCCAATACTTGAGGGTATTTGGTTGAAGGACCCACCTGAAACGGTTGAGGAACAATAGTTTGAGCCTATAACAAGGGTAAAGATGTATTAGCAAGTCGAGTTTATGTGGGTGCAACAAGTTGAACCGGTTGATACGAGTGTACAATCGTTTGTGGTTGGATAGGAAGAGTGGGCTGCCATTGACAAGCATTCATTTCGACATTAGGATGACCAAAAAATGACGGAGTACTATCGAAGTGGGAAACCATAGGTTTCCCCCTACATCAAGAGTCAAATAAGACAGAAAATATTTTTCTCCAAATGCAAGGAGTCCAGTTGAGATGGAACTGGATGGAATATACCTAGATGGACCAGCTTGATATTGCGCTGAAGATGGATATAAAGGATCAAGTCGTTCAGTACTCACTATAGTTTTACCATTTATAATACCAGACAATGACATTGGTGAAGTCCATGAGTTTGAAGATGAACCAGAGAAAATTGCAGATAAATATTTATAACCTAATGGGACCATAGGGCCACCATGTAAATATGACTTTGGTGAGGTTGTGAACATTGACAGGGTAGCGAGAGCAAGTGCTGACACAATTGGAACAAATGGTCCAGACGAACATGTTGGTTCAGGAATGGTTACTTGACCAAATGTATACCCTATGGGATCTACGGGAACTTGAATAGACACAGGATCAACTAAAGCAGAGGGAGGTGATTGAGGAAAATACTTGAACATGTAAAGCCCCAGCCCAAAATGGGTTGGAGTTAAAGGCATTTCATTTTGTGGGATTTCTTCAATCAAAATTAAACCAGGTGGAAGAACTTCGTCATCAGGCCCAAAGTATATTTCAGGAGGTTGATTACGTGGGATGGGAGACTCAATGGCTAAACTAGATTGTGGGGTGAATGATACAGGAACAACTTCCAGTCATTCGACTTCGAGATTCAAATGTTCTGGAAAATAAGAGACAGGATCTGGATCAACTTCCAGTTGAACAACATCGGGTTCGGGATGTATGGTCTCACTGATTGGATGGATCGTGACCACAAGTAACTGTGAGGACTCCGTCTCAACAATAGTAGACAAACTAGGATTTGTAGAAACAACTTGTGTTGACTCTGGTATATGTGAAGATGATACTTCACCAGAGGTACTGATAGTACTAGTTTCAGTAGAGCGATTTCTCCTTCGTCGTCCATAAGTGACTTCCACTGGTAAAGGTGGTTTCAATTCTAATCTATGCGAACGATGGGGAAAATGATTTTCTTCTTCCACGATGACTAATTTATTTTATGACCAAAAAAAAATAAACAAAATAAAAGGGTAATTCTAGGCAAAAGGTTTACCAAGAAACTGTGAACTGCAGAATACCTCCTGGTGAACCAAGAAGTATGGGCAGGCAATCTCCCTGAATGATGTGTTCAGTGTATCACAATTTACAAGGCAGCTGACTCAGTTCTCTATGGATGGATAGCAACCTAAATTTGTCCTCCCAAATATACCCGAAGGTACGTGGAGGCCCAAGTCCGTACTAGCACTGTCTAATGCGAAATTGCACAATGAGAGCACCCCTTTATACTTTTTTTACTATAACACTGTGTGATATAACCGAAGGTACGTGGACGATCTATGATATACTTACGTACGTGGAGTGAGGTATCACACTCGGAATTTATCGCAAACAATTAATGACGGCTGCTAATTTTTTATGACGTCGGAACACGTCTCTAGCCTAGACCTTCTAAATGTTATCGTTATGGTTCCAATGCTTTTTTATGTAAATTGATGTAAATTTTAAGTTGATCTTGTTTATCAATTTTCCTTTCAAGGTTCACCGCATGATGTAATGGAAATTCCTAAAAATGCAAACTAAAATGATAAGAAAAATTTTCAATTTTAGCTTTTTCAATGAAAATCCTAGCTACTAAAGGGAAAGAGCAATCAGTTTTGAGAGCAAACAACAAAGAGCACAAACTAATATGCAGCTTTCCTAACTTGTTCCTATGCAAAACACACAACTCACTATATGAAAATGTAGTTTTTTCTTTTCAGTCCCCTTAATGTGAATGCAAAAATGAAACTATATGGATCAAATCAACAAAAACAAATGCTTTCTTCTTTGAGAAACAATGAATTTAACAACAATTTCTCTCTTAGGAAAAACTAAGAATGGAACTAAAATTTTTCCTATAGGAAATGAAGAATTTAATGACAATTTCCTTTACAAAAAAAAATGGATCTAATCCATAAATAAAATACTTTTAATTTGATTTTTCAATGATAAATAAAAACACTTAAAGAGACATTGAACAAACTTACTTTTCAAAGGAATAAGAATCAGGCAAATTCGCTGATCCCTGTGAGGCATCAGACAATTGAAAACACAGCAAACAAAATGCTGAGTATGATGGCAATGAAAAATTCAAATGGAATTTGGTCAGCTTAGGGGGCAACGCAGTCTCTAAAGGGAGACAGTGAGTTGCAAAGCACCCCTAAGTGGGAGACAGTGCTCTGCAAAGCACTGTGTCTTGACCAACATTGCATTGGGTGCAGTAGAGATTCAAAAACTCAAGCTACTTACACACTTTTGATGCAATTTTTAATTCAAAAGTCCAATAATTGACAGTAGATTCTACTGGGTGGATAAGCAGAGGCAAAAATACCAAGGATGAAAGGAAACTCCTGAGTGGAGTCGCCAATTTTTTATGCGGAATTATGTGTTACGGATAAAACATATTTCCTAAATGTGGTGTTATGCATTTAGAACAACAGATCAAAGACTTTGCAGACACTTTATCTAAGAGTAAATAGACACATAGAAAGATGGAGAAACTTACTTGTGATCCAAGCGCTTCCTATTCTCCTTCTATCGCTCTTGTTGTAGCTTCCAATCCAACTTTGATCGCCAGACTAGTTCCTGCAAGTATAAACACTAAACAGCAAATATATTGCAATATATAGATGGTTATTTATCTTAACCAGTTAAATCAATGAAATATGAAATATATATATATATCAGTTAAGAATCCATGATATGGAAAATAGAAACATAAACAAACACATATATGGGAAAATGAACAGCAATCTTTATTAATGGATAGAAGGGGGAGTTTACAACCAGCGATTGATTTGATGTCACTAGCTCCAGCATTCATCCTAGCCTCATCACAATAAACATCTCACCAGTAGCATATCATTCTTATCACACTCAATTGAGAATGCAACAGCATTTCTTTACCAAATTTCTTCCTTCCCTAGCACTAGGATCTGTGCTCAATTTATAGGGAAACTGATGGTAGTTTCCCAATCAATAACTTTCTAATAATGGGAAATACATGTTCCCAAGCTCAGAGGTGTTAGATGGACACATGGATTTTAAGTTTGACATATATGAACTCTTCTAGAAGGTACTGGCTATGTGGAGATTACGAAACAATGAGAGTTTTGCTCCCATTTGACCAACGCACTCTTGAATGTCGGGAAGTGCTTTGCAGAGCACCCTTGAATGGAGGTAACTACATATGTAAAGCAGTTAGTCCCTTGAGAGACTGTGTTGGTGAGCTCATAGGTGATATAACATGTACTTCAAATATTGGAAACCTTGTAATGGAAGTCATGGATTATTTGTTCTTGTTCTTGTCTTAGGGAATGTAGCAACTGAAACGATAGGGGATGATAAACCCTATATAATTGGTCCTGGGGATGATGTCCAATTTTACCAGGTCATTGAGAATGATGCCCAAATTGGCCTATAACAGGTATGACCTTATTTGGATTCTTCAAGGCAAAGTTATGCCCAATCTCCCACAATGACCTAATTATGGACTGGTTCAGTAGAGCGAACTTGTACGGAATTTCACATGTCACTGTTTCCTCCTTCAGCTCTAACATTGATACAAAGGAAACTACATTCTATGTACTTGCGGTCACTTTTTACATAATTCCAATCCGATTCTCAGAGAGAGAGCTATGATGATTTTCCCACTGTCACCTCTTTGAGATGAAATTCAGGAGCTTGAAAATACCTTAACTTCCATAAAAAATATTGTGAAACAAGATCTGAAATTTTTACACGAATTTCCTCAATCTTTCGGCTTTGCATGATAAAAATTTTGACTTCTGAACCTTTGTAGAAAAAAAATTATAGCTAAAATTCCACGATGACATGTTTGGAGCAACGAAACCCTAGACTCCAATTCTCTTATACCAAATGTTATGAAACTAGCTACAAAAGCAGAATAAAAGAGAGATCAATGCCTTAGAAATAAGACACTTCGAGGGGGCAACCTCTTTTACATTACATAAATGAAAAATTCTTGTATGATACAAATTAAAAAACCTCCTTCTATATATAGGAGTCCTGGGGTCACAATATAATCCTAGCCGACCTAACAATAATAATGTAAGGGCATAATAATAACAATATTGGGGTTACAGGGGTACAAAAATAACAATAAGGGGGTTACACTAACAATAATAAGGGACTATAATAGTAATATAGGGACCTAACATATTTCAATTGATGGAGTGGTTAGAGGTTCAAAGCGCAGCGTCATCATTTGTCTACATTCCTCCCAATCCTAAAAATCTCCCTTGTGCGTCTCCCAACAACGTTCTGGAGTTGCGCGCATAGCCAAATCAAGCACTGAGAACCTTCACTCCTCTGGGAAAGATTTTTCCAATCCTTCCAAAAATTCTTTGACACTACCAAACCCATCAAAGTAGGGTAGTTCTCTTACCTCAGAGGAGATGCATCAAAATTTCATTGTAATCTTGAGGCAACGTAGTGCAGAAACATCGTGTAGCCGATTCTACGAGTTCTCCATTTCGCCATCAGAATTAGAAAAACTGGAGTTATCCTCCTCCCAGTTTAGCATGCCATCGGCTCTAGGGTTGATCTAGTCATAGTCCCGCGTAGTCAACTTATAGATATGGTCGACCACATCCCCTTTGCGCACTGGTTCTGTGTATCGTTCTCCTTCTGTCGGATCTAGAGGGACTATCACCTGTGTACCATTATTCTCAAAAATCATACTTTTTCACTTCATATTGATGATTCCTCCCATGTCAATGGCCCAATCCAATCCTAACAACACAAGGTAGGGGTATGCATCATCCACAATTTGTATAACCTCAAAGTCAGCACACACCTTTACTCCAGCGATGTCTACCATAACTTGCGGAAGCCTGCCAAGTGGAATGATCTTTTGTTGATTAGCCATGCATAGATGAATGGTGGACCATTCCAACTTTTGTTCACCCATTGTCTACCAGGTTTGTTTAGGAAATACATTTGCATCAAACCCCAAATCCAAGATGACCTGGTCCATCTCGTACTCTCTAATCTGCACCGTCATGCACATCTCCCTACCAGTTCTCTTCTTCTGTTTATAAACCTTGTTCACAGCCTTGGTTTTTTTCTGCGACACCTCTTTTTATGATCAGGGCCTGGAGATTATCTACGACCTTTTAATTTCATAGTAGCTTAATTCATGCTTGTAAGAATGGCTTAACTTCATCATCATCTTTCAGTTCCATGGGAGTTCTTGAGGTGGATGCTTCTACATCATCAAAATCCTTTGTGGCTTCAATGAAAATCTCTTTTTCTTTCTGCAGGTTGAGGCTTTTGTTTTTTTCAGACACCTTTCTGATTAGTGGTTATGCAGCAGCCTTTTCCTCGTTTCCTCTAGTGGCAATACCACTGCATGTAATTACATTCACTGGGACCATCATCGCGCGGTTCAGCGTTAACTCGTTGTATATTTTGCGTTGGCGTTTGCTGCTTTTCTGGCATTTTAGCTATTAACACAGGACAATCTTCAATTACATGATCAAATTTCCTACAATATGTAATATCCCAAAATGGAAAAGACTGGAATATAGAACATAAACTGGAAAATTTGGTGATACATCAACACATAAAAATGAGAGAAGATCATATAGCCATTCTATTAAACATTATAGTAGCAAATTTATACAAGATCTTGAGGAAAAAGACACTCAAGTTAGGCAAAACAAGCCTTTAGAGACCCAGTACATAAGATATGAAAAATAGTTGCTATAAAATAATGTTGGAGGCTAAGACAGTGTATTTTTTGCTGGGGTTTACTGCTATTATAAATGTAATCACAAGGATCTATTGATGGGGTGTTTAGAAAATTTCGGGATCAAAGATATATTCTTTCTAGCAGTATTCTAAGATAACCCGGAAAGGGTTTCCGGAAATACTCAAAATGCAAAATGTACAAAATGTAGCCCTAGGGCTGAATAACACTTTAAAACTGGAACATTGGTGGGAGGTGGCTGAACTAATATTAAAATGGCTGATATCCCTCCTCACAAACTTTCTGAATGAAGGGTTGATCCCCTCACTGGAAAACAAGGTCAAGAACTTGGGTACTTGACCTCCCACTACAACTGCACTAAAAAATAATGGAGTTTCTAGAGGAGACTACACTATGGGTGAATGTTTTTGTTTGGCCTAATGTCATATGGTGGAATAAATCTCTAATAACTTCCTCACTAGCCTCCTGGATTAAGGGTTGCTCCCTCCACTGGAAAAAAAGCTCAGAAATTGGGTCAATCAACCCTCCACTACTGTTATCCTGCAAAACAACACAATCCTGAAGGAGACTGCACTACGAATGAAGGTTGAAGCTTGGCCTAAGCCGGATAGTATAAATGATGCTCAATGAACCTCTCCTGAGGAGGCACTCGAAGTCCCCCGAGGATGAGGGTGGGATTTTCGCTTTAAAACACCCTTGTGCTAAACAACACAGCAGACTTAGCTAAACAGCTGAAGCATGAAAAAAGTCATAAAAGACCAATACAATATCAATATTGTGAATGCCTTCTATAGCTTCCATCCTCTTCCTTATATGCTTGGTGAGCTTCCTCACCCTAGGTACCACTCATTAAATAATTTACTCTCATGCATACACTCCTCCTCTATGATTGTGTTGTCCTCCATTAACTCTCCATTCTCTCCATAACAGCGTTGTTGATTTGGTCAACTTTGACCCTGTCCACATGCTTGAGCCCTTGTTCACACCTCAAGGTGCTTCATTCAGCTAATACAATGATCCACAATCACATGAGAAGAGGTTTTATTCATACTAAATATTTTTATGAGTCTCTCTACCCACTTATTCACCTATCTTATCATCAAAAGAAAAAATAATATTCCAACTAGCTGAAAGCTAATTAGGAATATTACATTCCTCCCCTCCCAAATGTTGCTTGTCCTCCAGCAACTGCAAGGATGGATACTACAAAGCCTCCTCTTCTCCTCTTGTACCATCCTCATCTAATAAACTCCTCCATTGAACAAGATGCTCTCCAATCAATATGTCCCCTA
The DNA here is from genome assembly GCA_034641835.2 of Pinus albicaulis. NCBI lineage: Eukaryota > Viridiplantae > Streptophyta > Pinopsida > Pinales > Pinaceae > Pinus > Pinus albicaulis. The sequence goes on from MU968450.1 coordinate 26,401,957, forward strand.
CTTGTTCCTCCCAAGTGTACAAGTTAGCCTTTGGGGATAAAGCCAAATGCCTCTCATCATGAAGAAGTGGGATATCCATGGAGGCAACTACATGCTGTCTAGAGGCCCTCTTGAGGCATGGGATCTGAAAAATTTTGGGGACCTTAACCCCCATGAGAAGCTCCAATCCCCATGCTATCATCCAAACAAAATGAATCACCCTCCAAAATGGTATCTCATAGAAAAACTCCTCCATCTCTTGCTCCTGCAATGTAGATGGATTGTATGGTTGAACATGATAGACCAAATTGTCCATCCCACGCTGTCTCTCTCTCCATTTATGATATGTATAGAAATTTTTTTTATTTTGGACTGCAATAATGTTTCCCTCAAGAGGCCCAAAGGCAACTGGATGTAATACAAGATGCATGTATATTACCAGACTCCCCTAATCTAACAAATTAACTTGTGTTAAATATAGAATCCTTCCACTTAATTCTTTGCGGAAATTAAATCACCAATTGCAAAACACATATGAAGCAAAATCAATCGCACATAAACACAATTGTTTAACGGGAAAGCTTAAAGCTAAAAACCCCAACTATCATATATTATGTATATCAATGGATCATGTAATAATCTCATACAAATCTTAGTACATCAAGCTCTCAGTACAATCAACAATCATTACACATTTTCATGCAGAAATTTTCATATCTATGCACCAATTTCTTGCCTCCGACAACCTACCTCCACCGCACAATCCCTACTGAAGAAGACCCCCTAATGAATTCAAATTGGCCTTGCCTTAATCACAATAATCCTCATTGGCATCTCCAATGTGTGTGTGGATGCATTGAATGCTCCACTATAGTCACAAATACATATTCCATCTCACCCTCTTCACCTATCTCTCCACCGGGTCTCCACCGGAACTAACATGCAAGTAGTTAATCGTTGTATTTGCTTAGTTGCAAGTGTGAGTCTTCTAGTTGTGAATTAATAAAATAATTAATCAAATTAAACTCTCACTAGTGTATCTTCATGAAACTGACATAATCTGTCAGGACTTAAAAACTTAACCTACTTAATCGAGTTAAACCAACAACAACCATACATAACTACTCTCTCCAACTCACACAACTCGCCACCACGATTATAACCGAGTCCTCCATGGCGTAGTCACCAACCACCCTAGGAATTGCGTAATTCCTTCAGCCCACTGATTTTCCAAATCTTTTCACTGAAATAAAGTGCTCCAAGAGAATAAGTTGATATTTATTGTCAGATTATTATTAAGGGCTAATAATAATCGACATGCATCTATTTTTAGATTAGAAATCTATAAATAAACTTCGCCCAATCTTCTAAAAATAGAATCTCGTCTATTTTTCCAACTTGATCAACCATCTACAAATAGCATCCTACAACTTATAGAATATGCTCACCATGTCTAAAAATAGATACACACCTAAAAATAGCCTGCGGGCCCCACTTAGTGAAGGTGCTTAATTTTCACTAAGCTCATCATCTTGTTGAATCTCAACACTCCCTCTCAACAAGATAGGGATTATCCTTCACCCCGATCCTGTCTCTATGGTATTCAAATTTTCTCCTGGTGAGCGCCTTCGTCAAAATATCTGCATCCTGATCTTCTGTAGGAATGTACTGAAGCAACATGATCTTCCGTTGCACACAATCTCTGATATGATGATACCCGATATCTATATGCTTAGATTTATCATGAAACACAGGATTAACCGAGAGTTTAATGCAACTCTGATTATCATAATGTATCACTATAGGATCTAAATGATAACCGAACAAACCGACCAGGATCTTCCTCATCCAGATAGCCTCACATGCAGCTTGTCTTGCTGCCATGCATTCCGCTTCCGCTGAACTGAGTGCCATGAATCTTTGTTTCTTGTTGTACCAAGAAACTGTTGTAGATCCAATACTGAAAACCCCTCCTGATGTGCTCTTTCTGTCTATTAGGATGCCTGCCTAATCTGCATCAGTGAAGCCATGCAACTTCACCTCATTCGTCTGTATGTACCATAATCCATACTCAAATGTGCCCCTGAGATATCTTAGGACATGCTTGCCTACCTTCCAAAAGAGCTTGGTAGGCTTAACCATCGCTTTACTAAGCTGGTTCACCACATAGCATATGTCTGGTCTTGTATTAACTAAATACCTGAGCAAACCCACAAACTGTCGATAGACAGTAGCATCCACTACCTCTGTTGGTGTAGCATCCTCTTTTCTCCAATTTCCTGGAAGAGGAGTATCCATGGGCTTGCAATCCTACATGTGAAACTTACCAAGTATCTCCCGAGCATACTTTCCTTGAGACACAAATAGTTCACCTTCTCGCTGCCATATTTCCAATCCAAGGAAATAATGAAGGAGGCCCAAATCCTTCATCTCAAACTCTTTTGCAAGATCTGCCTTGCATGATTGTATCAACTGCTCATCACCCATTAGTATTAAATCATAAACATAAAGAAAAATGATTAAAAGCTTACCCTCCACCAAAATTTGGTATAGTTTTGCATCCGCCTCACTCTTGGTGAAGCCAAGTCCAGTGAAATAGTTGTTGATCTGTGTGTACCAAGCACGAGGTGCTTGCTTCATCCCATATAGCGCTCTTTTGATTCTGCACACATGCGACTTACTGCTGAAGATCTCAAATCCTTCAAGCTGCTCAATGTACACTTATTCCTCAATGATCCCATTAAGGAATGCAGTCTTCACATCCATCTGATGAATGTGTCTACCCATCTGCACTGAGAGAGCAAGGATGGTCCTTATAGAAGAATACCATGCAACAGGTGCAAAGGTTTCTTCATAATCAATCCCCTCAATCTGTGAGAAGCCCCGGGAAACAAATATTTCCTTATCCTTCTCGACGCTCCCATCAGTAGCTTGCTTTACCTTGTAGATCCATCTTGAACCTACCATTGATTTACCAACCGACCTTGGAATAATCTTCCAAGCATTGTTTCTGACAATGGAGTCATACTCCTCCACCATGGAATCTACCCATATGGTCTCCTGTGCTACTTCCTCAAAGGAATATGGTTCTTTCACGATATACTTTCTCATGAGAGCCATGTATCTACTGAATCGGTCAGGTGACTGTCTCTGTCTGCACTATGATGTAGGGACTCCTACATTCTGTGCCGCATCAAGCTTCAGCCTCTCAGCTTCTGTGGTATGCCTTCTTCCTGTTCTGATGTTTGGATATGCATGAGTGGACTCCTCCACTCCATGATCCTCCTCCAGTGGTTGATCCACATCTTGAGGCTCATATTTGGGAATAAGAAGTTCCTCCTTTACATGCAAGTGTAGCTCCCTATCAAGCGAAAACTTCATGGCTTTCACCTCATTTAATTTTATATCACGTCACACCACAGTCATCCAACTGTTTTGAAAATACACACGATAAATATGAGGTGTTTCTGTGTACCCCACAAATATCCTAACTTTTGCAGTCGGCTCCAGCTTCTTCCTGGCATCCTTTGTCACATGAATGTAAATAGATGATCCAAAAATCTTCAAATGAGAAATATCAGGCTTCTTACCAGTAAAAGCTTCTTCAAGTGTACTCATGCCAAGTAGTCTATGAGGACAACATTTTTTCACATAAACCACAGTGTTGCATACTTCCGCCCACAAGTGCATTGGTAGGCCCTAGTCATGCAGCATAGCTCGTGCAGCACCCACGATCGTTTTGTTCTTCCTCTCCGCGACCCCATTCTTTTGTGGGTTATGAGGTGCTATGAGTTCTCTTCGAATTCCTTTTTTTCTACAGAATTCTTTGAATTCATTCAAGATATATTCACCACCATTATCGCTCCGCAGAGCCTTCACTTGCTTCCCCGACTCCTTCTCCACCAATGCTTTAAACTCACAGAAATTTGAGAATGTTTCACTCTTCTTCTGCATGAATAAGATCCTGATCTACGAGAATAGTCATCAACAAATATAACATAATACTTGTGTTTTTTTGTTGAAGCAACGGAGAAAGGTCCACACACGTATGTGTGAATTCTCTCTAGGATCATCGAAGCACAGTTCTCCTTCTCATGAAAGGTGGTCTTCAAAAACTTACCCATAGTACATCCCCTACATTGATCTGACTGCACAAGAGTACCCTTGGGAAGTCCAGTAGAAACCTGTTGCAAAATCTTCAAGGCACCATTTGGAAGATGGCCCAATCTCTTGTGCCATAATGCGCCCTCATCCCGACTCACCACTTCTTCTGCTTTTCCCATCATTGCAGTGTAGCCATCTACCTCCAAATTGTAGAGATTCTTAACTCGATTCCCTATCCTCTTGGTTTGACCCATTGTTTTACGTCGTAGGAAAGCTTTTCCCTCGCTAAAAATAATGTCATAACCTCTGTCCTCCAACATCATGATTAAGACCAAGTTCTTCTTCAAACCTGGAACATGCATAACATATTTCAACATAAATGGTTTACCTGACTCCCTCTCAAAGGTAATGGTTCCAATTTCGATCACACTGTATCTACCATCATCTCCCATATCTATATGCATTTGGAGATCTTTCTCATCCAAGTCACTAAACAACTCCTTGTCTCCTGTCATGTGGAATGAAGCACCACTATCAAGATGCCACACCAATCCCATTGCACTTGAAACCAAGCATGCGATCAAAGAGAAATCAAGTTAAAATTGCGAGGCAAGGGCTTCACTAGCTGTAGCTCCAGCAGCCTTCTTGTTCTTCTTTTTCTGTAGGCAGCTAGTGGCGAGATGCCCATGTTCGTGACAGTGAAAACACTTCACCTTGGAAAAATCCAACTTCTTGCCTTTAGCCTCAGATTTTGGATGGGATTTCTTCCCCTTCCCTTTCCTTGATTTGGCATCCAAAGCGCAATTCTCTTCATCATCATTATTTGATGAAGAGCCATCCTTGGTACTTCGCCTTATCTCCTCCTGCGAGATCCGACCAAAGTCGCTCCCAATCCGACAGTTTCTCCCATCCATTGACAGAGTCCTGATAACTGTGCCAAATATTTGGTAACCCAAGGAGAGCCAAGCTCACCAAGTCATCATCCGCAACTATGATTTCCACACTCCCCAACACATCCCTACATTGGAAAAACTTCGTGAGATATTTTGGAATAATGTTTCCCTTCTCCATTTTGATTTTTCTGAGCTTATCTTTCAGTGCCAACTTCCTATGGTCGATGTTGCTTTGGAAAATATCTGTCAAAACCTTCCACATTGAAAATGGAGTGGATTTCCCATGAAGGCTTGAAACAATATGGTCCTCCACACCTTCCAATATAATTCTTCTTGTCTTCGCTACCTTCTTTTGCCATGCACCAAGTAATGCAGCATTGCTAGAAGTAGGCTTAGGAACATCGCTATCGATGAACTCCTTCATACCACTATCTTCAAGCACTGCCTCCATCCTGTCCTTCCAGGCTATGTAGTTCGAGATAATCTCAAGGGAATACTCCAACCACAACCCATTGAAATCCATTTCAATGAATACTCATTTGTCCCACCAATAAATTCTTGCAACAAATTCGAATTGTCTGCTAGCACAAAACTCGGCACCGCTTCAAGATTGCAATCTTCAGTGATTAACACTACTCTGATACCATGTAGAAACTATACGAGATGCATATATATTACCAAACTCCCATGATCTAACAAATTAACTTATGTTAAATACAGAATACTTCCACTTAATTCTTTGTGGAAATTAAATTGCCAATTGAAAAACACATATGAAGCAAAATCAATCGCACATAAACACAATTGTTTAACGGGAAAGATTAAAGATAAAAACCCCAACTATCATATATTATGTATATCAATGGATCATGTAATAATCTTATACAAATATTAGTACATCAAGCTCTCAGTACAATCAACAATCATTACACACTGTCATGTAGAAATTTGCATATCTATGCACCAATTTCTTGCCTCCTGACAACCTGCCTCCACTGCACAATCCCTGCTGAAGAAGACCCCTAAATGAATTCGAATTGGCCTTTCCTTGACTGCACAATCCTCATTGGCATCTCCAATGTGTGTGTGGATGCATTGAATTCTCCACTATAGTCACAACAGATAGTCCATCTCACCCTTTCACCTATCTCTCCACTGGGTCTCCACTGGAACTAGCATGCAAGTAGTTAACTATTGTATTTGTTCAGTTTCAAGTGAGTCTCTAGTTGTGAATTAATTAAATAATTAATTCACTAAACTCTCACTAGTGTATCTTCAGTTAGAACTAGATACAACTAGCACAACTAAGTTAAACTAAATAACAACTCCCATAACTACTCTTCCAACTCTGTCACAACTTGCCACTATCAGTTATAACTGATTCCTCCATGCATGAGTCACCAACCACCCTAGGAATTACGTAATTCCTTCAGCCCACTGATTTTCCAAATTTTTTCAGTGAAATAAAGTTCTCCAAGAGAATAAGTTGATATTTATTGTCAGATTATTATTAAGGGCTAATAATAATCGACATGCATCTATTTTTAGATTAGCGATCTACAAATAGACTTCGCCCAATATTCTAAAACTAGAATCTCATCTATTTTTCCAACTTGATCAATCATCTACAAATAGCATCCTACAACTTATAGAATATGCTCACAATGTCTAAAAATAGACATACACCTAAAAATAGCCAGTGGGCCCCACTTAGTGAAGCTTCTTAATTTTCACTAAGCTCATCATCTTGTTGAATCTCAACTCTGCACTCTCGATGATGCACTCTTTGGTTCTACGAACCTTGCTTGCCCAATCCATCCCACATATAGTGAATAGAACATCATCACAATATGGAATCCAAATGATAAATATATTGAGTGTCATATGAAATTTTGGATGGTGACAATAGTTCCCCAAGTGGAAACAGTGTATTTTGCTACCTGTTGCCCCTGAACATATTGTGGCAAGTTGTCTCCCAACCACTTGCTAGTTGTGCATGTTTGCTCATTTATTGGGAAGTAGTAAATGGAATTTTGTGTCAATTGAGCATACCAATAATAGAAAAATACTTTCCCAAAGCCATACAATAAATGGCTATCTCCATCACATAAAAAGACACAACTCTTACCCTGTAATGTTGGCAAAATAGTGATGAGATCCATTGGTGAGCTCCCCCATCTATTTCCCAAAAAATTGAGTGATTGTAACAACCTTGCAGGATGGTTGTTTTCCTCCTCAATCCTCAAGCAAACTACACATCCTTTGAAATGATCAATGCCAAAGTCACATGCTGAAACATTGTCACTCCACCTCTGATGTCCTCCTTGCAGTTGCTTCTCCTCAAGAGAATATTGAAGTGTATGATGGTTAATAATTTCTTGGAAGATATTGTTCCTCCAAGTCTCCCTGAGTTTGGAAAATGCATTTATGAGTGCCAACAACCCCTTACCATAAATGGAAGGCTTTCTCCTATATGGAAGCATCTCCTGACTCTCCAAGGCCAGAATTGGGCCATCATCAACTCCTAGAATATCATGCAAGGTGTGGGAGAAATTCAGCCCATACTCTCCCAAGAGTAACCAAAGCAACAATGACTCTTGTTGCCTCCTCATATCATCATCATGCAAGCCATGGAGTAATAGCATGATGAATGACATGAAAATTATCACATCAGCCCAGTATAACCAAACTCCATGTTGCCACATCATATGAATGCCATGCAATGTCCCAAACCATAACACACCCTTTGACATAGGATATGTCATGTGATGGCCAAACTCTCTCAAGAGTAGCCAACGCAGCCATGCCTCCTGCTACCCTATGTCATAGATCTACAAGTGGCTCACCAACCCCTTGGTCATCATCCTCACCCATACATCCAACAGTGGGTGACTCCTATCATGCTCCAATTTGGTATCCACCTAATGGAGAATACCATCTTCCCCAATCTGATGACTATATTTTCACTCCATGATATGTTGAAGTGCAACCTCCTCAAGGTCTCTACATGAAGGCCTCTCATCAATGACCCGGTAGAACCCACAAGGTTATAAATATGCTATAGGAAAAATCTTTTCTTTGAGCTGTCATGTTCTCATCAAGAAGAGTCTATCATAATAATGGAAGATGCCATCCATCATAAGATGCCTATCAACTACCATATTCCTATCCAATGCTTCATAAGTGAAGCAGACATCGGAATGATCCAATAATAGTTGGGCCCCCAACTCATCACTACTCCCCAGTGATAGCATTGTTGGTCTCCATGATGGTGCATCTGTTGTCTCATGGTCACATAAAATGTTGAATCCAAAGTTCTACATTGGACTGATTAGGACTATGCTCATCCTATCCTCTGAAACTCTACACTCCAACCCAAAGTGTTGTGTGTAGCTTAATAATGAAAAACCAGGATGGCTATGCATCTCCTCCTCGAACCAGTAAAGGGTCCTCTATGCAGTGATAGTTTCTTTCTCCAAATCAACAACGTGTTGTAACCCTTGGTCATGCAATTGCCCTGATGTCATGTCCCCACAACTCTCCATCCGATGTGCTGAAATAATATGGGGTGGAAATGTTTGCATACCTTGGATAAGCTAATAATTGGGAACATCTTGTACAGCTACAAGGGTTCCACCTACCGGTGTAATGACTTCTCCAACTGTTGGTGATGGTGATGGATGCTCCTCTACTGCTGCACCAACGTTGGTATCTTCCTCCTCTTCCTCATGCATATCAAGAATCATGCATGGGACTCCCAATGTCAAGAGATCAAGCCCATCTTGCAAAATTTCAATTGTTCCTTCTCCTGATGCAAGTGCTCCTACAGTTAATGGTGGTGGAAGTTTCTCCTCTTCCAGAGTGATAGTGCTGACATCTTCCCTTGGATCCTCATGTGCTTTCTCATCAATGTTTGGAAATTTCTTAATGGGAAGTACCTTCGATTTTATACTATCAAACTTCTTGATCAGCCTTTGAGTAAAATCTGCATAAACAGACACTCTTGCATGTTTCAAATGGCTGAACCACCAATCCTTGGCTTCACCCTCAAGGTGCATCACTACAATCTCAACAGCTTCTCTTTCTACTACTGGATGTAGCAAGAAGAATGTATCTAACTTCTTCCCCCAAGCCTTTTTTGTGCTTGTGGATGACCCATAAAATGTAGACAAAAGGAATCTATTATGTTTTTTCCTTCTGCTATTACTACAGGGTCTCTGTTCTTCTTTGATTTGGATAAACTGATGGAGAGTTATATTCTCCTTGAAATCCCTTGATTGAGATTTGTACTCTGCAATATAATCACTTAGAGTCTCATGATCTAAGTTTCCTCCATCTCCATTCCATTCACCTTCCTCTTCCAAGAAAGTGGACATAGTATATTGTTTTGGAGCTCTATGCAATACCGGTTTCTTCTGCTGCTTATAGGAAGTGCTTGGACCTTCCTCATCTTGAAGCCTTCTTGAGGTCTCATTTTTCGTCTCCCTTCTCATTTTTTTGACCTCCTTGGAGAGGTCCTACATATATATAAAATTAAATGAGTCAAAACTCACTCCCTCCATCATTAGGGATATCTTCTTCTTTCTTCTTCTTCTGGTGTCATAAGATGTATTGCCCACAAGCTAAGCTAGAGATCATGCTCTGATACCACTGTAATATCCCAAAATTGAAAAGACAAGTATATAGAACATAAACTGGAAAATGTAGTGATACATCAACACATAAAAATGAGAGCAGATCATATAGCCATTCTATTAAACATTATAGCAGTAGATGTATACAAGATCTTGAGTAAAAAGACACTCAAGTTAGGCAAAACAAGCCTCTAGAGACCTAGTACATAAAATATGAAAAACAGTGGATATAAAATAATTCTGGAGGCTAAGACAACGTAGTTTCTACTGGGGTTTACTACTACTATAAATGTAATCACATGGATTTGTTGATGGGGTGCTTAGAAAATTTCAAGATTAGAGATCTAGGCTTTCTAGCACTATTCCAAGGTAACCCAAAAAGGGTTTCCGGAAATACTCAAAATGCATAACGTAAAAAATGTAGCCCTAGAGCTGAATAAAAATCTGCAACTAGAACATTGGTGGGAGGTGGCTGAACTAATATGACAATGGATGATATCCCTCCTCACAAAATTTCCAGATGAAGGGTTGATCCCCTCACTGGAAAGCAAGGTCAAGAACTTGGGTACTTGACCTCCCACTGCAACTGCACTGCAAAATAATGCAGTTTCTGGAGGAGAAAATGATGTGGGTGAATTTTGATGCTTGGCCTGATGCTGAATGGTGGAATAAAGCTCTAAGAACTTCCTCACTAGCCTCCCGGATGAAGGGATGCTCCCTCCACTGGAAAACAAGCTCATAAATTGGGTCTATCAACCCTCCATTGTTGTTATCCTGCGAAACAACACAATCCTGAAGGAGACTGCACTGTGAATTGTTAGAGTCCTGTAATTTACAATATCACAAGGTGAATGATTATTTTCTCTTTGCAAAGTTTTCATACTTTACATGGATGTCAATATTCAAAAACCTTTCCAAAGAAAGAATCAAAGAAGGCAGCAGAGAAAGGAGTTAAGGCAGAGATAAAGAGAAACAAGGCAAGAAAGAAAAATAAAGCTTATGATTATGTTTTAAAGGATTTGATTGGCGGCTAGTCTAAATGCTCCTATGGAATAGTTATTCATATGGTTCAAATTCTGATTATTAACTTATATCCTAAAGTTCTAGACCATAGCATATATCCCCCCATACTTTCATTTCATTCATTTCCCTTTATTTACATTTCCTTCCCCTTTCATATATTTCCATACATTTCATTATAATCCAACACATTCAAAACCATTTTTCCCATAAGTCAAATCCCAAAAAAACCTTTTGATTTTCGTTTCCTAAAAACCTTTGGAAAGGTTATATCCTATAAAGTGGGACCCGTTCACCTGTTACACTCCCTTTCCATTTCATTTTTCCGCTTGAAATTTACCTTTTCAGCCTTTTTTCACTTTAGCTTTCAACTTTACCTTTCGTTGTTATATCATTGTTTTTTACTTATCTCAACTTCCTTATTCCCCAATTGTGATTAAAGTGGGGCCATCCCTCCCCATCACCGCTTTCTCCCCGTGCTTCGCATTTCACATCGATTAGAGTTTACCCTTGCTGATTAATGATTAATACTTGCGATCTGGTCCCACCTTCCCTCCATGTTACCTCCTTCCTCCCCGTGCTTCGCACATCACACATTTTAGAGTTTACCTCTACTACTTCATGGCAAATATTTGCGATCGCGATGTGGTTTTGGCCCCACCATAATACTCCACTCACCGTGAATACGCCATTCCTTCGCTATTGTTCCCATTCCATTACTCCACGTCATCATCCTCCCACCACGTCACCTCCCACTTCATATCGCATTGTCTATTCCTTTCCTTATATCGTAAATTACAGAACTCGTGAAATTTGATGTCCCCGCAGATGCGATGTGGCTCCAAGATAAAATCCACATATTTTCAAGTCTGGTTAAATGGGTCTTTTACAATGTTTTGTGCAAAAAATGTTGAGTCGGGCATTGATGTAGAGATTGAAGGGGCAGCAAGGCACATCAACACCAGCATCAATAAATGAAAGTAGCCAGCACTGCACCAAAAATAATTACCCAACACCATTCTTTTGAAAAAGCAGGACCATACGTCGGGGCCATCAAAGCGTTTAGATCCATAAAGAGCTGCTCAAAATTAATTTTACAGGTGATATGTTGTCAGAGATCTTTTTCTCAAGCCTTGCATGGCCATGCCTATTTAATTTCAGTTGTTTTGTAATAAATGAAGTTTGGCCCAGGTAGATTAGGTAAATCGACTCAAGTTTTGGTTAAATACTGCTCGAATTTTCATTATCAAGGGTTGGAGGTTGGAACCTTGTTAGATTATGTGTTGTAAGAGATCATTGTATTGGAGCACTGTAACTATTTTGAGTTTGGAATCAATAATAAATAGATTGTTCACAAGATTCATGTGCTATGTTAATGGTGGTGTTCTTTCCTCTGTGTTAATGTTTTCCTATGTTTTTTGATGTTGTGCATCGGTTTCTCTAATTACAAGACAGAAGTTTTAGATTAAGATTTGCTGAGAGAGCACCTTAATTCTGTCTATTTTTTTTATCTTAATGTTTTCCTCTGAAGTATAGTTAAATAATTCTTAATTGATCTTTAGCTATTACTGAACTCACTTGTTTCTTTCATCTCATATTCACACTACTAGTATGATCCAGTCTGCATAGTTAGCTTTCCCTATGAAATGCCCCTTGAAAAATTTAATGCACAATTCAACCTCTTATGACTCCATAGCCCAATGGATTAATTTTCATAGATCTGTCTATCCAACCACCCAACCAATCAAAACCAACAGTTCTTATAATCTCTATAACTAGCCTAATATCAGAAATTATAATCATCAAGATAAATCATAAATCATAAAGAACAGAGAGAGCCCTCTCTAAGTCAAGGGAGGCTAGGTCCTGGACTCCAAAGTGGTTTGATGTTGTCCTCTTTCATTTTTTCTTTCCAATCTTACAAATTATGGAGAGCCAACATAATGGCGAGCATACTGGGGAATTGAGTTATTGGAAAAGCTTAATATTTCATCAGAACTCAGAAACCCCAGTCAAAATATTGTATGATTTGAGTATTTTCCAAGATTGGTATCTGGTTGTTGATGGTGGAAAACAGCCAGTCACAACAAAGTTGAAATCATCCACCTGGCTACTCCAATTCAAACAAGTTCCATTCAAAGACTCCACTGGAGGAAGGACCTGAAACATGACTAGTCAGCCTAAGAAGAGAAGGTATCCAAGCCCAAATTGGATTCAAGAGATTGTTTTTTTTATTTTTAACTATGTTCTATCTTACTTTAAGCCTGATCAAGAGTACATGGTTGAGTTTTACTTTGATCATTGGCAGATTAATGAGCCTCAAAAAGCTAAGCCCCAAATTTTATACCATGTACATACTTATACACTTGTGCACATCCCGGATGAACTTGAGGAAAACCCAGTGAAACATAAGCCTCATGCTTTATCCCCTGTCCCTGCTAGATTCCCACATGGTTATAATCCTCCTTTTTCACTGCCTATACCTATAAAAGTCCCAAACAGATACAAGCCCCTGGTTTTTCCTCCTATCCTCCATAACTTCCCTGCAAATTTTATCAATTGTCCACCCAGATTTGATGGAGAAAGTGTAAAGATCACTATTGAAAAGCACATCCAAAATCTTGAGGATTTCCTTGATCTGATTGAGGTGGGAGAGGATGATGTGTGTATCAGAATGTTTTCCCTATCATTGAAAGGAAAAGTTAAAAATTGGTTTGAAGACCTTCCAGCTGCAAGCATTAGCAATTTTCATCCATTCACTCAAGTCTTCCTAGATATATGGGTGGTCGTGGGAAATGTTTTTCTCATCATAGAAGAGTATAACCAGTTAAAAATATAGCCATGGGAGACAGTACAACATTTTTCAAGTTCAATGAGGTATACCGTTCAATACCTGCTAAGATAAAGCCACCCCCATGATGGGCTCTTTTGCACTACCCAGATTGATCCAGAGATGGCATTCCAGTTAAGAGAAAGTGACCCTGCAACCCTGGAAGAAATGAAAAATGCGGCATTTTTTAATATTCCTAAATTAGCATACAACTACTTGGAATATTAAAATCTAATTTTTCTTTCTTGTTTGATGAATAAGTGGGCAGGGAAACCTATAAATCTCTTTATTAGGAATAAAACCACTTCTCATGTGAAAGTGGATCATCTTTTAAGTTTAATAAATCACCCTAAGTTGTGAACAGGGGATAGAGCATGTGGACTGGGTCAACTTTGACCAAATCAATAACGCTTTCATGGAGGAGTGGCATTCAATGAGGGACGACGCAGTTTTAGATGGAGACACATTGCATGGAAGTAGTGTCATTAATGGATGGGGCTTAGGGTTTGGAAGCTCATTTATTATAAAAGGAAGAGGATGGTAGCCATATTATTTATTTTATGATATGTTATTTTTTTATTATATGGTCTGTTTAGACATATAAGCTTTCTTCAGATGTTTAGCTAATATTGCCATGTTGTTTAGCGCCGGGTGTTCCTGATCGGGAATCCCACCTCTATCCTTGAGAGGCCTCTTGGAAGAGCTTGCACTACATTTCCACATTCAAGTTTCATACCAAGCTTCATTCTTGTGGTACAGTGCAGTTTCTATTGAGAGGTGTGTTGAGTTGCAGGGTGCAGCAATGGAAGATTTTGTTGGGTGTTTTCTGAGCTAGTTTTGCAATGGAGGAAGGTTCCTTCTATTGGGAGACCAGTAAAGGAGCCCCTTGGGCTTATTTTACATATTTTGCATCAGGCCAAGTTGATTTTATCCCCTACAGTGCAATTCCAATCTAGATCTGTGTTATTTTTAGTGAGTTGTTGCAGGGGAAAGTTCAGTGCTCCATTTGGAGTGTTTGCTTTCCATTGAAGGGATCAGCCCTTCATTGAGAGGGTTCTTTTGGAGGAGTTCTTTTTAGATTTACATCAGATTCAGCCACCTCCTTTTATGTGCTTCAGTTGTAGTGCATCTTCAGCCCTAGGGCTTTAGATCCGCCCTTTAAATTTTGTGTATTTCTGGAAACCCTTCCTGGGTTGTCTAGAAAAAGTGTATGGGAGCATAGATATCCATTTTTGGCCTTGTAGGAGCATGATATTTTCAAATCCATTTATTTATATGTTCCAGCTACAGTATTAGTCACTAAAATTGCATTGTGCTTGCTTCAGTATTTTGTGTAGCAATGTATTACATGTTTTGGGTGCATCTTGGAATTGGAGGCTTCTTTTTCCTATCTTGAGGGGCTTGATCCCGAAGATCTTGTACTTAATTATTGTTGTTATACATAATACCATGGAGATATCATTTGGCTCACATATAATGTATTGATACTTTCTGCTATTTTTATATTCATGCACTATATTCCTGCTTTTCTCATTTGGGAATACTACACAGTTGATGTGGAAGCCAACCTGTTGAACAGGGAGGCAAAGTTAAAAGAAATGAAGAAGGAAAAAATAGAAAAAGAGAAATTGATATCTTCAGAGATAAAACTAGATATGTTGGCAAACACAGTTAATGAAATGATGCATATGATTAGTAGGAAAGAGGAACTTCTTGTTCAGATACCTCATGTTCCATTAGTTCCAGAAAACAAAAACATCAATGTATCCAAGCAGTTTACAGCCCATCCTAGACACCCTAAAATAGAAAATGATGGTTTCATGTACTCTATCCACAACACAGCCAAAGATGGAGCCCAAAATTAGAAGGAGGCAGGGAAATCCTCAGCAACAATGTACATGATAAATGACCTTACATACAGAGGTAGCCATATCGAATATGATTATCAAGAGGAATATTATAAGGTTGAGATTGAGGTTGACTGTACAGAGAAACCAGCATTGTCTCCATGGGAAGAAAATACCTGGTCCCCACCATGCAAAGACAGAAACCAAACTCTGCATGTTGAGCAAGAGTGTAAGGAAGAAAATACATAAAGTTTTGAAGTAAGTACTGAATCTGTTCCTCTCTTTTTTACCTCATTCTTGAGAGAGCATTATAAGAAGGTGGTTAATATGATAGATGATCAGTGCTCTAATGAGTCAGTTGAGGAAAAGGCGGATGATACTAAATATTTTTTAGGTCCAAGAGTTCAACCTTTGAATCCTTTTAAATATCAAGTATCAGGTGAAGTCACGGGATCTAAAGCATATGATGAAGTGATCAAGTATAATTCTCTACCTCTATGCTTTAATGCATTTCAGATTATAAAATGAAATCGGGACCACCTTCTAGCTTCTAGTCATAAGGGAAAACATGAGGTCTCATGTAATATCCCGTTTTCAGAAAAATCACAAGTCTATGCCAGAGATGGACTACTGAGGCATTTACTAGTTATGTCTCCCTCCAAAGGGAAAGAACCAGAGGCTACCTGGCCCTTTGCAGTCTCTGTCTACAGATATGTAATTATTCCTATTCAGGAATTGCTGCAGCAAGCTCCTTAGGGACGCTGTATAAGGAAGTAGATGTGAAAATAAGGCCTCCCACTATTTTAATTCCTTAGAACATATATATTTCGACCTCCTTGCATAATTTAAGCTCAAATAAATAACCTTAAGCAGTTTATTCAGATCTCCCACAGTGAACTAGCTGAAAATGGCAGCAACATGTAAGCACAAAATAGTTGTCTTCATAAAATAACGTTGTATAAGTGAGAAATGGGACTGAGGTCCCTTAGATGACTCAATATATGACTCAATTACAAAATCATAGGTAAAACAAATGAATATAGCTCATATAAACATATCTCCCAAAACCATATGCCTCAATCTAGCTCAGAACCCCATATTCCATCTCATGCAGAAAAGACTGAAACAAGAACAATGTTATTCCTACTAAGGTTTCTGTAGTAAATAAGTGACATAACAGATCTGAAATGAACAAGCATCCAATGGCTAAGAAAATGTGATTCCTTTCCTCTTTATACACAATAAAGATCACCCACCAGGGGGTTCATGGGAATACAAAGTGTACAAGTGCAGATTTGCAAATACATGTAGCTGGAAAACGCAGTAACTGCAACACTAAACATAAATATGACTGAAATATGAAAATATAGAATAGGAATGGAATATATATCTTTCTGGGAGAAGGGTTGGCCCTTTCTCCAAAGAATAAGCCCTCAAGCAAGGGATCAAACCCCGCAGCTGTTGTTCTCACAAAAATAACACAGTTTACCCAGTGAACTGCGTTGTCATGGATGGAACATAAGTTGGCCACATGCCAAGATCTGATATGAGCTCTGAAATCTCCTATGCAGCTCCATCAATGCAAGAAAGACTCCCTCCACTGAATAGAAATGCATAAGAGAAGATGAAACAACCCTCCCACTGCAATGCCCAGCAACATTGTGTCCTCTGCTGCAGAAATAACGTTGTAGGTGTGGGAAATTCTTGGCCTACAATCCATATGTGGGAGAAATGAAGCACAACCCCTCCAAGAGATCACTCAATGAAGGAGATGAATTCCTAAACAGGAATTCCTCCAAACTCTGCTAAGCAGCAGGAGTTTGCAGAAAATGTCTAAGCAGACATGAAATCGAAATACACAAGCTTAACCCACAATGCTGCCCTTCTCCTCCTTATGAATTTGTGAGCTCCTTCACCTTGGGCCCCACCTCTTAGGGTTTCCATCTTCATTTGAATCTCTTCCCTCCAAAACTATGTTGTCTTCTTAGGTAAGCTACTCCTCCTTAGGCTGTGCTGGTTGACTTGGTCAACCTAACCTTGTCCTCATACACTTGGCTCTTTTCACACTAGGAGGTGTAAATTAAGCTGCTAAAAAGGCCCCTTTTACATTAGGAAGGGTTTTATTCATATTAAAAAGGCTTCCTCTTCCTTTTTATTCACCTACTATACAATATGAGCAAAAAATAATGTCCCAATTTATTCATGAAAAATTTGGGACATTACAATCCTCCCCTCCCAAATGTTGCTTGTCCTCAAGCAACTGCAAGGATAGAACTGAGTGAATCTCTTCACCTCCTCTAGTAGCATCAGCATATGATTGGATCCCCCCAAAGAGTATGATGCCATCTCATCCATGAAACTCCATAGTGCCTCTCCCAAGCATATAGACTAGCATTTGGTGAAGCACCCCAAATGACTAAGATCATGAGAAGGAAAGTGCTCAAAGAGACAACCATGTGTGAACTGGAGGTCTTCTCAAGGCATGGAGTAAAAAATTAATGGGAAGTCCTCTTCCCCAATGTGAAACCTCAACCCCAAGCTATGATCCATATGTAATGAGCCACCCTCCCGCATGGTAACTCATGAAAAGTTTCCTCCACCTTTGACTCCAGAAGTGTAGGTGGGCTGAACAACTAAACATGATAGGAAAGAAGGACTATCCCACGCTGTCCTCCTCTCCACTTATGAATAGTGTAGAGTATGTGTTGTTCATGGGCTGAAAATGTATTTCCCTCAAGTGGAAAAATGTAGAGCAATCCACCAAGGATTCCTCCTCCAACATTGAAGAACAAGTTGCCCAAAAACATTTCTTCCATGATGAAGAGGACATGATCATCATAGAATGTAAAAATGAGATGCTTGCTGTAGGATTTGAATTCTGTTGTATGATACAAACAAAGTCTCAAAAGGACACAGCATAATCTCATCCATTGCTCCTTCAGAAAATGGCATGGCAAGTAGTATGTTGCTAAATGACTAGTGGTGAGAATTCTCACATCCACTAGTAGAAAGTAAATGGCTGAATGGATTAGCTGAACATACAGGTCATATTTGGTCACTTTCCCATGATTATACAATGAATTATCATCATACTCATGGCTCACATCAAAAGAAAACAAATACTTAGCTGTAGTGGCCATAGTTTTTCTCATGTTCCCTTTAGAACATGCAATGCAAAAAATGTGGGAATCCTTCCTCTTCAAGGACACTCCCCACTCATGTATCATCCTTCCAATCATGCACCCAATGTAAATCAGATCTACCTCAGAAAGGGGAGTCATGATCACCAAAAAAATGAGGAAAATTCTGTAGGTTTCATGGGATGCAAGGGAGTACCAACAGTTTCCCCAATAATGGCAGCGCAGTTTTCCAAGTTCCTGATTCAGAAATTTACATGGAAAAATGCTTTGTGACTCATGGCTGATAATGTAAATTAGCTGAACATGTATGAAATGGGAAAAAATCTGCCATATTCCATGTGAAATATGGTTGCCTTCATCATATAATTTGGCCCAACTTTGCCCAGGGAGCAATCTAGTCAGCTTGCCCTCTTGTAGAGCCATACATTGCAAAATAATGGTAAGAGTGTACAAATCAGCCAATGTAAAAATAGAATTTTTACCATATTCCGGGAGTAAAATGATGTATGGATCCATGAATGAACCCTCCATATTTTTTTGGCATGCTCCCATGAAGAGGAATGAGCTAGGTGCTACAAGAAGATCCTTCTTCTCATACTTGGGAATCCAAGTCAAGAAGAATGTAGCATAGTAATAGATGACTCCATCTTCTACCTCATCCTTCTCACCTCCTCTCTTTTCATCAAGTGAAACCAATATGAAATAATCCTAGAACCTGTAGGTTATGGAATCACCACACTTCCGTTGGGCACACTCCATCCATTGGTTACTGCTCCTAAGAGATAACGTTGTTGGCCTATACACATAGGCTCTCATCCATATCAAGCTCCATTCTTTGACATGTAGTTTTTCAAATATGTTTTCCATAATTCTGTCATATATGAGGGGTCTCCTCCATGTTTAAAACACCTCTTGCACCAAGATAGTGCCATACTTCACCCTTGCAACACTATGCCAAGTGAGAGAGCAATTTTTCCCTTGCTCTCTCTCAATCCTCCGAAGCAATAGATATCCTTGCTGCCTCTTCACACCTCCATCATTCATCATATGTGGTGGAAACAAAATGATCCTACCACCATAATGCATCCACACTTCTTGCTGTCCCATGATGAAAGTATCCTGCCAAACTCTTCCCATCCACATACCTTTGAGAAAAGGACATGTCTCATGATGGCCAAACTCTCTCCTGAGTAGCCAGCGCAGCTTTGCCTCTTATTTCCCTGTGTCATAGATATGCAAGTGGCTCACAAGCCTCTTTCTCTCCATCCACTCTCCTCTATCAAGATATGGTTGTCCCCAATCCTTATCTCCTTTAGCATCTTCCCAATGAAGACTGCCATTATCCCAAAGCAAGTGTCCCTCCTTACACCTCATGGGATGTTGAGATGTAACCCCTTGAAGAAGTTCCAAGAAAGGCCTCTCATCCATCAAACCCTTGAATCCACAAGAATCCAAGAGTGCTAAGGACAACACATCCTTAGGAAATGCAACATTATGCATGCTTCTCTCCAAATCATTGCACCACAACCCCTCATGTTGCATGCAACTCAATAAGGGCGCAAAGGAATGAGTGTTGATCCCTTCTTGGATCAAACCCCTCTTGTATAGTGCTGTATAAACTTGCTCCTCTTTTTCAGCATGAAGTTTCGATCCTGGGCCATGCGAATGCAAACTTTCCAAGCCTCCTATGACCTTTTCTGAAATATCACTACATGGAAATTTTTTCATACCTTTGTGGATCCTTGAGACATCTTGTATGGCTGCAAGAGTTTCTCTCTCTAATTTTTTGGCTGATCCAACTGTTGATATGGTGGGCTGCTCCTCTATGAACTGGACAGCACTGGTAGAAGCCTCCTTAAGTGGAGAAGGGTGCTCCTCCTCATCTGGCCATCTATCCATTTCCTCTAGTGGCCCTCCATATTCTTCACTTCCTTCATGAGCATAGGAAGTGATTTCATCTTCTCCTACCTCTTGAAACCCTCTAGAGGTTTCTTTGTAGCTTTCCTCCTCTTGAAACCCTCTTGGAGTTTCATTGCACTTTTCTTTCCCATTGGTTGAACCCCTTTGGAGAGGCTCCTTTCTAATCTGAAAAACAGATGAGGGTAACCTCATCCTCTCCATATTTGTTCTCATCTTCTTTATATTCTCTGGGTGGATATGAAATCCACAAGCTGGGCCAAGATAGCTACTCCTTGCTCTTCTCTTCTCTTCTTTGATAGCTTGATCTCACAGGCTGTGCCAGAGATCATGCTCTGATACCACTGTAATATCCCATTTTTCAGAAAAATCACAAGTTTTTGCCAGAGATGGACTGCTGAGGCATTTACTGGTTATGTCTCCTTCCAAATAAGGGAGAGAACCAGAGGCTACCTGGGCCTTTGCAGTCTCTGTCTACAGATATGTAATTATTCCTATTCAGGAATTGTTGCAGCAAGCTCCTTAGGGAAGTTGTATAAGGAATAAAATGTGAAAATAAGGCCTCCCACTACTGGAATTCCTTAGAACATATATATTTCGACCTCCTTGCAGAATTTAAGCTCAAATAAATAACCTTAAGCAGGTTATTCAAATCTCCCACAGTGAACTAGCTGAAAATGGCAGCAACATGTAAGCACAAAATAGCTGTCTTCATAAAATAACGCTGTATAAGTGAGAAATTGGATAGAGGTCCCTTATATGACTCAATATATGATTCACTTATAGAATAAGAGGTAAAACAAATGAATCTAGCTCATATAAACAGATCTCCCAAAACCATATGCCTCAATCTAGCTCAAAACCCCATATTCTAGCTCATGCAGAAAAGACTGAAACAAGAAAAGTGTTATTCCTAATATGGTTTCTGCAGTAAATAAGTGACATAACAGATCTGAAATGAACAAGCATCCAATGGCTAAGAAAATGTGATTCCTTTCCTCTTTATACACAAAAAAGATCACCCACCAGGGGGTTCATGGGAATACAAAGTGTACAAGTACAGATCTGCAAATATATGTAGCTGGAAAACACAGTAACTGCAAAACTGAACACAAATATGAATAAAATATGAAAATATAGAAGAGGAATGGAATATAGATCTTTCTGGGAGAAGGGTTGGCCCTTTCTCCAAAGAATAAGCCCTCAAGCAAGGGATCAAACCCCGCAGTTGTTGTTCTCACAAAAATAACGCAGTTTACCCAGTGAACTGCACTGTCATGGATGGAACATAATTTGGCCACATGCCAAGATCTGATATGAGCTCTAAAATCTCCTATGCATCTCCCTCAATGCAAGAGAGACTCCCTCCACTGAATAGAAATGCATAAGAGAAGATGAAACAACCCTCCCACTGCACTGCCCAGCAACACTGCGTCCTCTGCTGCACAAATAATACTGTAGGTGTGGGAAATTCTTGGCCTAGAACCCATATGTGGGAGAAATGAAGCACAACCCCTCCAAGAGATCAGTCAATGAAGGAGAGGAATTCCTAAACAGGAATTCCTCCAAACTCTGCTAAGCAGCAAGAGTTTGCGGAAAATGTCTAAGCAGACATGAAATCGAAATACACAAGCTTAACCCACAATGCTACCCTTCTCCTCCTTATGAAGTTGTGAGCTCCTTCACCTTGGGCCCCACCTCTTAGGGTTTCCATCTTCATTTGAATCTCTTCCCTCCAAAATTGCGTTGTCTTCTTAGGCAAGCTACTACTCCTTAGGCTACACTAGTTGACTTGGTCAACCTGACCTTGTCCTCATACACTTGGCTCTTTTCACACTAGGAGGTGTAAATTAAGCTGCTAAAAAGGCCCCTTTTACATTAGGAAGGGTTTTATTCATATTAAAAAGGCTTCCTCTTCCTTTTTATTCACCTACTATATAATATGAGCAAAAATTAATGTCCCAATTTATTCATGAAAAAATTGGGACATTACATCTCAAAAGAACCAATGCTACCATATAAAGCACCACGTGACCCAATAGCAGAAGTGTTGGATGGCTTATGCTTTCAAAGACAATCTCCCTATGTTCATAATGCTCTCAAAAGCTGCTATGATATGGATATGATCAGACATGCTTCCCCATTGCCTCATTCAGTAGAAGTAGTGGCACAACTCTCATCAGGTAGCATGAAAACATGTTCTGAGTTGATTGAAGACCAGGAGAACACATATGCAGTACCAAGTTATGAAGTTGAGTTGGCTGAGTCAGAATACCCAGAAATAAATCAATAATACCTTGATCTAGTGACTTTCTGTATGGAGGAATTGTTCTTTATAAAGCCTGCACATATTCTCTGCATGAAATTTGTTTTTCAAGTGTACCAAGATCCATGTAAGCAGGAGCGGGCTAGGAATTTCTATCAAACACCATTTTCGGGTTGGTCTCTGAACATGGTGAAGAGCAATGGAAGAACAAATATATTAGAACAATTCCTTGACTAGCTGCACTGGAATTATTTTATTGTTTAGAAGGGTAGCCATTTCAGTAGAGTAAGGTAGGTAGGTGTGCAAATAAGCTCAGCACTCTGAGCATGTTTCAAAATCTTAGTTTTATATTGTTTTCATTTTCAGATCAGTATGTTTCAGACTTTAGTTTCAGCATAGTTCTGGTCTCACCATTCAATTTTTAAAGGTGTAGTAGTATGTTCAACTTGATGGATTGCAGTGGATAAGTGAAATTGTAGTTTCAGTTCAGATCTCAGTATGCTAATAAGATGGTTGGCCAAGCATGTGGTCTATTTTTATCAATCAAATTCAGGAGGAACAATCAGCTAGTTTCTAGTCACTAAATTTCCTAACAGATCAGGTTGCAGAGTGGGATCAACCAAATGGATCAAGTTACTAGTCAATGGTGTTCTTGACACCTCCTGTAGGAGCTCCCATCCCCAGCTAGAGCCATTGTTAGAGTCATGTAATTTACAGTATCACAAGGTGACTGATTATTTTCTCTTTGCAAATTTTTCATACTTTACATGGATGTCAATATTTAAAATCCTTTCTAAAGAAAGAATCAAAAAAGGAAGCAGAGAAAGTAGTTAAGGTAGAGATAAAGAGAAACAAGGAAATAAAGAAAAAGAAAGTGTCATTATGTTTTAAAGAATTTAATTGGCAGCTAGTCTAAATGCTCCTATGGAATAGTCATTCATATGGTTCAAATTCTGATCATTAACTTATATTCTAAATTTTTAGACCATAGCATATATCCCCCCATACTTTCATTTCATTCATTTCCCTTTATTTACATTTCCTTCCCCATTCATATATTTCCATACATTTCATTATGATCTCGCACATTCAAAACCATTTTTCCCATAGGCCAAACCCCAAAAAACCTTTTGATTGTCGTCTCCTACAAACCTTTCAAATGGTTATATACTATAAAGTGGGACCTGGTCACCTATTACACTCCCTTTCCATTTCATTTTTCTGCTTGAACCTTACCTTTTCAGTTTTTTTTCACTTTATCTTTCCACTTTACATTTCATCTTCATATCATTGTTTTTTATTTACCTCCACTTCCTTAATCCCCGATTGTGATTAAAGTGGGGAGATCCCTCCACATCACTGCTTTCTCCCCGTGCTTCGTACTTCACATTGGTTAGATTTTATTCTTTTTGATTAATGATTAAGACTTGTGATCTGCAAGTTGCGATCCGGTCCCACCTTCCCTCCACATCACCTCCTTCCTCCCTATGCTTTGCACATCACAGATTTTAGATTTTACCTCTACTACTTCATGGTAAAGATTTGCGATCGTGATGTGGTTTTTGCCCCACCATAACACTCCTCTTACCATGAATACGACATTCCTTCGCTATCATTCACATTCCATTACTCCACATCATCATCCTCCCTCCACGTCACCTCCCACTTCGTATCACATCGTCGATTCCTTTCCTTATATCGTAAATTGCAAAACTTGTGAAATGTGATGCTGCCACGGATGCGATGCAGCTCCAAGATAAAATCCATAGATTTTCAAGTCCGTGTAAATGGGTCTTTTATGATGTTTTGTGTAAAAAAGGTTAATTCAGGCATTGATGCAAAGATATAATAGCAGATACTGAAGGGGCAACAAGGCACATCAGCACCAGCGTCAATAAATAAAATTAGCCAGTGTTGCACCAGACTTAATTACCCAATGTCAATCTTTTGAAAAAGTGGGACCATATGTCAGAGCCATCAAAGCGTTTAGATCCATAAAGAGCTGCTCAAAATTAATTTTATAGGCAATATGTTGTCAGAGATATTTTTCTCAAGCCTTGTGTGGCCATGCCTATTTAATTTCATTTTTTATGTAACAAATGAAGTTTGGCCTAAGTATATTAGGGCAACCGACTCAAGTTTTGGTTAAATACTGCTCGAATTTTCATTATCAAGGGTTGGTGGTTGGAACCTTGTTAGACTTTGTGTTGTAAAATATCATTGTATTGGAGCATTGTAACTGTTTTGAGTTGGGCATCAATAATAAAGAGATCGTTCACAGGATTCATGAGTTATGTTAATGATGATGTTCTTTCCTCTGTGTTAATGTTTTCCTCTATTTTTTCATGATGTGCATCAGTTTCTATGATTACAAAATAGAAGTTTTAGGTTAAGATTTTCTGAGAGAGCACCTTAATTCTGTCTGTTTTTGTTATCTTAATGTTTTCCTCTGAAGTATAGTTAAATAATCCTTAACTTCTCTTTATCTATTACTGAACTCACTGCTTTCTTTCATCTCATATTCACACTGCTAGTAATATCTAGTCTGCATAGTTAGCTTTCCCTGTGAATGCTCCTTGAAAAAGTTGATGCAAAACTTAGCCTCTTATGACTCCATAGCCCAATGGATTAAGTTTCATAGCTCTGTCTATCCAACCACCCAACCAATCAAAACCAACAGTTCTCATAATCTCTATAACTAGCCTAATATCAGCAATTATAATCATCAAGATAAATCATAAATCATAAAGAACACAGAGATCCCTCTCTGAGTCTAGGAAGGCTAGGTCCTAGACTCCAAAGTGGTTTGATGTTGTCCTCTATCGTTTGTTCTTGCTAATCTTACAAATTACAGAGAGCCAACATGAATGAAGGCTGAATATTGGCCTAAAGCTGGATAGTGGAAATGATTCTCAATGAACCTCTCCTAAGTAGGCGCTCGAAGGTCCCCAATGATGAGGGTGGGATTTCCAATCGGAAACCCCCTTGTGTTAAACAGCATAGTAGACTTAGCTAAACAACTGAAGCATGAAAAAGGTCATAAAAGACCAATACAATATCAATATTTTGAATGCCTTCTATGGCTTCCATCCTCTTCCTTATATGTTTGGTGAGCTTCCTCACTCTAGGTCCCACTCATTAAAGAAGCTACTCTCATGCATACACTCCTCCTCTATGACTGTGTTGTCCTCCATTAACTCTCCACAATCTCCATAACAGTGCTATTGATTTGGTCAACTTTGACCATGTCCACATGCTTTAGCCCTTTTCCACACCTCAAGGTGCTTTATTCAGCTGATACAATGATCCATCTTCACATGAGAAGTAGTTTTATTCCTAAAAAAGATATTTATGGGTCTCTCTACCCACTTATTCACCTATCTTATCATCAAAATCAAAAATTAATATTCAAACTAGCTGAAAGCTAATTAGGAAAATTACACAATACCTGCAGGATTGGCTCGTAGGGTTCGGGTAGTCTCGTGCATAATGTCCAGTGTCTCCATAATTGTAAAAAATTAGTTTCCCTCTTCCTCGACCTGCGCCTCTGCCTCTCCCCCCTCCCCATCCTCTTGCTAGGGATCCTCCTCGTCCAGAGGGAGATGCTGGTGACGAAGGGTCAGCCTGCACTCTGTAAAGGTTTGATATATCAATCATCAAGTCATACGTGTAATATTCCTACTTAGCCTAAGCTAAGAGGAATATACAATTTTGTCTCATTTTATGTTGCATGAATAAATTAATAAAGGAGGACATGTATAACTCTTAAAAGAATGAATAAATCAATGCCCATATGAACATGGATAAATCTGGGCCATGTAAACAAATCACTTGCAGGTGTGAAAGGGGTTTGAGCTATGAGACTAGGTCAACCTTGACCAAATCTATAGTGTTGTCTAGATACAATGTACCTCATGAAGGGATAGCGCAGTTCTAGAAGGAGGCCCCTCATGTGAAAGGAGCTAACTCTTCAAGGTGGTTTAGGGTTTTCAAAGGCTTTCATCTTATAAAAGGAAGGGGAAGGCAGCAAGAGGAGGTTGTTGATTGTCTATATTTCTGAGTATATTGTCTGTTTAGACAAATACCATTCTCTGTTGTTCAGTGGAGAATTGTGCTGCTTGGCACTTGGAGTTCCTATGCAGGGATTTCGCCTCTTCCATTGATGATTCTTGGAGGAGTCTTGTTGATTTCATCCACTATCTGGCATTTGGCCAAGCTCTACTTCCAACTACAAAGTAGATCCAGTGAGGGTTTGTTTTCTTTTTTATGCTACAGCAAGTGGAACTCTATATCTGTTCATATCTAGCTTGTATTGGTGCCTCTTCTCAGTGAGTGTGTATTTTAACCTCCTGGAAGAGTGCATCAATTGTTTGAGCTTCAGATTTGTATCTTGGCATCAAGCCAACCCAATTATTCAAGCTACAGTGCATTTTCCCTTCAAGGACTGCGTTATTTTCAGTGGAGGCTTTGCAGGGTGTTTTGATCCCATTTTTGATGAGAGGTCTTTGGTGCTGGGCTTTGCCTTTCACTTTGGTGATCCATGGATTAGCTTGCTGGTCCATGTTCTGTATAGATGTTATCTATTTTAATGTAAATTCATCTTCAGAAATTTCTGAATAATATTGCAAATTTTCTATTTAAAACTCAAACCTACTCTTTGTATGGCATGATTTGGTCAAAACCCCAAGGGGATCTTGTAATAGAGCCTTTCTAGTGTACAGATATGAAATGGATCTGATATTTTGTACACAGATCTGATCTAGATCTAAGATGTAATATTCATCTGTTGCAGCTCCTTAAAACAACATTGTTAAGCCATTTTTCAGTTTATATATGTGTTGCAACCTTCTTTTTTGAAGATTTCCTTCTCTATTGTCTTCTGTATTCTATTGTATAATGCAATAGCATCATTGTAAATCTGATTTGCTGCTGTATATTCAAAATTCGATCTTATTTTATGGCCTCCTACTCATGCTTTCCAAGACTGCATTATTTCTGAAGCATTTTTTTGTGCATAGCTGCAGCCCCTCTTGTAGGGTGTTTTTCAGCTAGACTAGGTGGTGGGAGATTTGTTTACCACATCTAGTTTGATTTTTTTTTCTCCCATTTTGGATATAGACTCCAGATCTGCTGATCTAAGGGATCCTAGGGCTGCAAACTCATTTCTGTGCATAAATATCCCAGAAGTGTGTTAGTTCAACAGGCTTGTTGTGCAATCCCAATTTTGGGATATTACAGTGGTATCGGAGCTCCTTTCTTGGCACAGCCTGTGCTTTCATTGGAGAACCACAGCCATGTTAAATTAAGAAGAAGATAAGCCTCTTACTAAGAGGGAGAAGAGGTATCATAATAGAAGTCACAAGAATTTTAATTACACCACTGATGATCAAGACAAGGGTAAAGCCCGTGAAACTGCAAGTGATAAAGAAGGAGAAGAGTTTACAAGAACTCTTTTGGTGGCCATGAAAGATCTTGCTAGAGAGATAAAAGAGATGAGAATGGATAGAATGAGGGATTCTCTGGGGATATTTCATCCTGGGGAAAGCTCTAACATGTCTCACCACTG
Source organism: Pinus albicaulis (assembly GCA_034641835.2). Lineage (NCBI taxonomy): Eukaryota > Viridiplantae > Streptophyta > Pinopsida > Pinales > Pinaceae > Pinus > Pinus albicaulis. Next base: position 26,430,153 of record MU968450.1, read on the forward strand.
GACTGGTCAACCAGTGAACCAGCCACAAGTTCCACAAGCTCCACAGCACTCCATTATGCCTACCTTCTTGGCTATGGAGAATGAAGGACCGCAAGAGCAAGCATCACTTGAAGACTAATTTGTGGAATATGAATCTCAGAATCATAGATTCAAAGACCACTTGAGTTTCCAAGAGTTTTGTCACCTCAAGGACAAAAGAAGACCAAGGCACCAGTATAGAGATGGTGGGTTCTTCCATAATCATGATACACATCACTCTATGGGTAGATTATTTTTGCCCAAGTCTGATGGGTCATCCACCAGTTCTGCCAAGGCATGGGTAGAAAATTTTGACATCTACTTTCAGTTGAACAAAGTCCCCGAGATTGAAGCCATCAAGATTGCAGCGCTACACTTTGAAGGTGAAGCAAACAATTGGTGGTTCCATGGGTTTTCTACATTGGGTCATTCCAATGTGACTGCCTATTCTGAATTCACTAGAAGACTGGTGGAGAGGTTTGACAGAAAGGATCCAGAAGTACCTTTCATGAGCCTTGCAAAGTTAAAGCAATCGGGAATTGCAGAAACTTATATATCTGAGTTTCTAAGATTATCTGTTATGGTTCCTAATCTAGCTGCAACAAGGAGGGTGTACATGTTCATCGATGGCTTGGATGAACCTTTTCATGGGTTGTTTAAATCTACCAAGCCCATCACTTTGCATGATGTCATTGAGAGGGCTAGAGACCTCGAAGATTCCTTGCCAAAAGCAAAGGAAACTTTCCAGAGCAAGGCCCCTCACCTTTCTAAAGGGAAGGAAGAAAAATTTGCTCCTTCCAAGGATAGCTCATTCAAGAAGCCTCTTGATATTGAACTCAGGGGGGAGCAGAGAAGGAAGAGACTACGTTTCACTTGCCAAGAGTCATGGGCACCTGGAGATAGATGTGTTGCTAGGAAAGCACACTACATAGAAGTCTTCTCATATTTTGAGGAAGATGAAGATGATAAACCAAGGAGGGGTCATATTGCTAATAATGTTGAGGGATATCCAACACCATCTGGAGATGGGGGTGGAGCCTTTGCTCCAATAGGAGGAACTCTTGCATATTTGAGAGGGGTGCCTAAGTACTTGACCCTAAGAGTACAAGGTTCAATCATGAACCAGAGGGTATCTATACTGATTGACAGTGGGGCAACCCACAACTTTATTTATGCTCATCTTGTGCAGAGGAGAGAAATCCCCACTAATACTTTTGAGGGATTCTCTATTTTGGTCCCAGGAGATAGGACAATGCAATGCATGCAATATGTCCCATCACTCTCAGTCACTATGGGATCCTACACTTTGGTGGATCACTTTTTTGTAGTTGACATAGCAGATAACAATATCATTTTGGGTGTCCAATGGCTGATTACATTAGGGAAAGTCACCATTGATTGGAAATCCTTGTAGATGGAGTGGGTGGACATGAAGAGTGGTAAACCCAAAATGATCCAAGCCATTCATACTTATCCATCACCAAGCACTTCCACACAAACTACAAAGATGGATTTGCACAGTGGAAGCAAGGATCTCATAGTCCCTTCTCTTATGTTCATGAGAATTCTGCAAGGGACATTCCTATCTAGTGGCAAACCACCTGGGAGGCCACCAGATTCAAATCTTATGGGGGATGCCTCACAAAGTGCTGCTCCAAATCTAGATCCAGGATGGATTGGAGCAATGGGGGACCAAGCTACAGCACTGGAGGGCTTGGGACAGCTCAAGAGTGAGGGGGATCCTCTCACTGCATCACCATCACCCTCTCTCTTTTCTAGATCTGCGCTATGGGAGGAGAAGAATGGGAAGATTAGCCTTCCAACACCTACCTTTGGCATGATAGATGTCAAATAAGAGATCAGCAACATGACAGGCACTTCCATGGATGTATCATCAGTGTTGTCATTGCTGAACAGTGTGGATCTGTATTGGAAATCTCAACTGTTTGTAGAGTATTCCAAAGATCTCCACACAGGTATGTTCCTAGATGACATGCAGCAAGAAGAGGGCTACTTAGTCCAAGTGGGAGTCATCTATCATCATGGTAGGGTCTTCTTGGCTAGAGCTTCCAAGCTCAAGCAGAAGACACTACAAGGGGCACACAAAGAATTTTTTCTCAGCCATATGCATTCAATGAAGATCTATACCCTGGTCATGAGGATCTTTGATTGGGAAGGCTTGAGAGAGGAACTACATCAGCACTTTCAAGAGTGCATGAGCTATGTGGATTTGGGATAGCCAATGGACTCTATGCAAGAGTCATTTCAGCCATTTCTTCCTTCTTTTGAGAGAGAGGAAATGCCCATGCACAACTCCATGTGTATGAGGGATTTTAATGGTAAAGGATCTGATCATGTAGAGCAAGCTTTATTTTCTGATTTTTCATATTCTTTTACCATGTTTTTGCAGGATATGACTCCTAAAGGGAGTGAGAGATCATGTGGATCTCATGGCTTGTGGTGGGCCAATAGAAACTTTGAACTTGGCCACTTCCTTGTTGTGCAAAGGGAGATTCCTTTTCGTGATGGGTGCTTTCCAAAGGCACCAAACATATCTAACATCTTCATCCATGTTAAGGTAACTCATGTAGCAAATGTGTGGTGGGAATGCCACTTGGCACACCTTGATCTAATGCAGGCAGGAGATGCACTGCACTGGCATCACATGTGGGATTTTGACCCACCTCCCCAAGCTCAGATTTATGTTTGCATATATGTAGTCTTGCTTCCATACTTGGATGATATAGTTGTACTGTTTATGGGATTGTATAGAGGGAGGATGGGCAGTTTGTATGTACCACATGGAATGGAACTTCTCCCTGTACCTCATGCTACATTTTTTATATGGAGCATTTCTCCAGCCATGCTTATTTATGTTGAATTCTTCACTCTTGGTGGGATGGAATATGCACATCTTATGTTGACCCTGGAGGAACAATTCATGATGTATTGGCTTGATGAACACTTGGCTTATGATGAGGACTTGATCATTGATGGTGTCATCAATGGAGGAGGGGAAGTACTATATCTCTCACCCTATCATTTGTTTGAGGACAAGCAACATTTTGGAGGGGAGGACTGTAATATTCATACTTAGCCTAAGCTAAGAGGAATATGCAATTTTGTCTCATTTTCGGTTGCATGAATAAATGAATAAAGGAGGACATGTAAAACTCCTAAAAGAATGAATAAATCAATGACCATATGAACATGGATAAATCTGGGCCATGTAAACAAATCACTTGTAGGTGTGAAAGGGATTTGAGCTATGAGACTGGGTCAACCTTGACCAAATCTACAACATTGTCTAGATACAACGTACCTCATGAAGGGACAGTGCAGTTCTAGAAGGAGGCCCCTCATGTGAAAGGAGCTAACTCTTCAAGGTGGTTTAGGGTTTGCAAAGGCTTTCATCTTATACAAGGAAGGGGAAGGCAGTAAGAGGAGGTTGTTGATTGTCTATATTTCTGAGTATCTTGTCTATTTAGACAAATACCATTCTATGTTGTTCATTGGAGAATTGTGCTGCTTGGCACTTGGAGTTCCTATGCAGGGATTTCACCTCTTCCATTGAGGATTCTTGGAGGAGTCTTTCTTATTTCATCCAATATCTGGCATTTGGCCAAGCTCTACTTCCAACTGCAACGCAGATCCAGTGAGGGTTTGTTTTCTTTTGTAGGCTGCAGAAAGTGGAACTCTAGATCTGTTCAGATCTAGCTTGTATCGGTGCCTCTTCTTAGTGAGTGTGTCTTTTAACCTCCTGGAAGAGTGCATCAGTTATTTTAGCTTCATATTTGTATCTTGGCATTAGGCCAACCCAGTTATTCAAGCTACAGCACAGTTTCCCTTGAGGGACTGCATTATTTTCAATGGAGGTTTTGTAGGGTGTTTTGATCCCATTTTTTATGAGAGATCTCTGGTGCTGGGCTTTTCCTTTCACTTTGGTGATCCATGGATTAGCTTGCTAATCCATGTTCTATATAGATATGATCTATTTTAATGTAAATTCATCTTCAAAAATTTCTGAATAATATTGTAGATTTGTTATTTAAAACTCAGATCTACTCTTTATATGGCATGATTTGGTCAAAACCCCAAGGGGATCTTGTAATAGAGCCTTTCTAGTGTACATATTTGAAATGGATCTGATATTTTGTACACAGATATGCTCTAGATCCAAGATGTAATATTTAGCTAATGAAGCTCCTTAAAATAACGTTGTTAAGCCTTTTTTTAGTTTATATATGTATTGCAACTTTCTTTTCTGAAGATTTCCTTCTCTATTGTCTTCTGTATTCTACTGTATAATGCAATAGCATCATTGTAAATCAGATTTGCTGTTGTATATTCAAAATATGATCTTATTTTATGGCCTCCTTCTCATGCTTTCCAAGACTGCATTAATTCTGAAGCATTTTGTTGTGCATAATTGCAGCCCCTCTTGTAGGGTGTTTTTCAGCTAGACTAGGTGGTGGGAGATCTATTTACCACACCTAGTTTGATTTGTTTTTGCTCCCCTTTTGGATATAGACTCCAGATTTTCTGATCTAAGGGATCCTAGGGCTGAAAACTCATTTCTATGCATAAATCTCCTAGAATTGCGTTATTTCGGCAGGCTTGTTGTGCAATCCCAATTTTGGGATATTACAATACGTTTGGCAGTTGTGATCATCATGTCCCACCAAAGAGAATAATTTGCACCATTGTTTATTTAGTTCTGGGACATGGGTGCCTAACTGTGGGCAGTGGTATGTATCATGTCGCTTGGCTACCCGATAATTGGCACACCATAGTGTGGGGGTACTAGGCCCAGCAACATTCCTCAGGCGCAGTGGACTCGGTCCCCCAACTTGCATATAATCCGATAGCAGAGGGAACTGATATTTGGTGTGGCCAGATACCCTGCAGCGTATGCACCAGACATCTGTGTTGGCTTCTTTAACCCGGTCTCTCCATAAACTCTGAATTTATAAGTGCATCGCCTCTAATTGGCTCTGAATCTGTAGTGCTCCAACTTGAGCATCATCCCTCGGCACAGCTTCTAACTTCATAGAAATTTCTAGGGCTTCTTCCTATGAATCAATATTCTGCTAACCCATGGGCCCACGCATATGTGGTAATAGCATGGTTATTAACCATTCCTTATGTTTCTTGTGATCGTAAGAAAATCCCCCGTCACTGATGACTTTCTTTAGTAGTTGGTCAGCCTCCCAGACTGACTCTGTAGGCCTTTGCTTAATATCTTTTAGTTCTACTATGCATTAGTTATATAGCTCTGAACTTTATTTATACATAAGATTTACAAATTAGTTTTCAAATGGTGGAGAATAGATGCCAATATATAGTTGTTTCCATGTCCAAAAATATTCCTCTCAATACTAAGCTGACTTGTCATCTGGAGGGCCGACTTAGCATTTGGTTTTTGACCAAAACGTACATTAAAAAATTAATTTTTATTTTTCTTCTAAATTTGAAATAAATTATTTTTGGCGCTTTACAATAATATGAAGACTGAACCTAGTTAAAATTTCAAAACTCCCTCTTAATTAGGGAGGTATTCATAATGACTATCAGGATGTTCTCAATTTGAAGACTTATATAAGAAAGGATGATCAAGATTAGGATAAGCATCATCATCAATATCATTACCAACATCAACCACATTTTCATAACCCAAACAGTACCCCTGACGTATGGAAAAACAATTTCACTCTAGAAATAGAATAGAGCATGATGTTGGGAGGCCATCGAATTTAGGAACGCTCTCTCTAATCATGTCAAAGTGACACAGGGATAACCTCCCTAATTAGGTCACTATACAATGACATAGAGAGAATGATTTTCCTCTTCTAGACCATTTTCCTATACAGGTCAAAGTGACAAGGGGACAACATCCCTAATCAGGTCACTATATAATGACACATAAAAATATCTATCCACGGGACCATTCTTCCTAATCAGTTCAAAGTGACACAGGTACTAAAGCCCTAATCATGTCATTATATAATGACATGGGAAGAATGGCAGTCCATTGGACCATTATTCAAAAAAGTTCTATGTACTTGGCACAGGGATAACCTCCTTAATCAGGTCAATTTACATGACACAAGAAGAATGTTGTTCTATGTTGTTATCCAATCTTCCAAACCATTCTCCATCCAAGTTCATAATGACACAGGGAGAACTTCTCCAACCAAGGTCAAGATGACATAGGGATAATATCGGACCACTCTCCAACCAAGTTTATGAAGACACAAGTAGAATTTCCATCGCATTAGCTCTCCCTCTCAATGATAGAGGTAATCTCCACAATATTATGGAAATGGGCAGACTGAAAGGTGAAAATGACTCAAATGCAAACCAAAGAAAACTAGTTTTAGGCATTGTGAAATATTTTCATAGCGCCCTTTTAAAAAACCTATAATTGTTGCGAAATATTTTTGTAGTGCTTCCATAAACTATGTTTTCGGCTTTTGGAAGGAAAAACAACTTGTTCTCTCTCCATCTTGACTCTACCCTATCTTAAAAAATTTCCCATGCTCAAAGAACAATCTCCTCCCACCTCTCTTCATCCAACATTACTCAATTTGAAGGTACAAATTTCAGTTGGGAAAAGAAAAGTCAGTTTTACCTACAAAAAGAATAGATTCGCTGCAAAATATAGTTCAGGGGTCACGCTAACAAACACACATAACAACAATAGCTCATAAATTGAATTTTTATAAGCACATAATGCTATATATTTTGGTCACACGAATTTTTGAATGTAATCAAATGTACACACTATTCAAACCAGAGATAAGAGAACACAAATTTAAAATAAATATGTTGTTATACGACTTCCACTTCCTTCGTTCCAATCATATAGGCTTGAAGGCAAGAGAAGAAGATCCCCTCCTCTCTAATTGATGCCTCCTTTGAAACTGATTTTCTTCTCTTTCTCTCTAATTGAGGGAAGCTGGAAAGACAACAACATAAATGACTCTTGCATTCCTAGACTCTTAAACTTATTCGAATTTTGTATTTACATTGATTATTTAAAATCTCATCAAAGGTGAAAATTTTGATTTTCCAGCTCAACATGTGGCCAATCCACCACATTTTCAAGCCTCCTCCATTTATTCATCACCATCTTGGTCTAATGCTCCTGCATCACAAGCCCAAGCTAAGTCTACAATTGTACTTCTCGAAACATTTATAACCAACTGTACCATGTTGATAACATCGTTGAGAAACACGTCTTAGCTTGGCCATAAACTATACTTTCCCTTCACTATATCACAAATGATTTTCGGATACCCAGACTGGATGCTCCCTCTCACACTGATAGTCCCTGATCAAGGAATCCGAGGTTATCTTTCTAGGGTCAAGACAGGGATTTTTTACTGCTCCCTATGAAGACAATACTTTCTCCATATTTTCTCCCTCTGTAAGAGACAAATTATTTATGATCATCCTTAACCATGAGGCTTCTTCATGCTCTTCAAAAATATGAGGCAACTAATGCAAACATCTTGACATGATCCTCTCCCTTTTTCTAGGATAACTTTCTCAAATATTGCTAGCATGCAACCATCTATTGCATGCTAGATATTGACTTCTCTTTGGCACAATCGATATATACTTCAAATTGTCCACTCCCTTTGAACTTGAGGCTCATATAATGCAATACCCTTCAAGCAACAGTTCTAGAAAGTCCTCTTGCATTGCTTTTTTCTTCCACTTCTTCTAAACGTTGTCACAACCTTGGAAGTTTCTACTACATACGTCCAATCCTCACATGGGGGTATGGAAAAACAATCACAATCAAGAAAGGAACACAAAAACAAAATACTAACCTATAGAATTATTGACACTTAATCCTTGGAATTGGGTGAAAATGTAAAATAATGTAAATACGAAATAAGGAGCCGAAATATGAAGAGACATTGGGAGATGAATCCCAAGAGTCTCTCAATCCATTTATATATGTATGTTCACCCTTAATGTAAAATCATGATTCATCTTGTGGATGTACCTCCTGGCCTAACATGGTATCAGAGCAAGCTCCAAAGTTTATCATTTTTCCCTTGTTGTAAATCCCTCCTGTTGTACCTATTCTATAGAACTGACATTATCTGTTGGAGAATCAAATATTTTTTGGAGCTATGAGGAAAGTTGAACGGAGGTGTGCATGGTATTCCAATTTTTTACTATGTTAATGGTATGAGAGTTGAATGTTGGTGTGACTATGTTAATATTGTTGCAGTGTACTGTGTATACCACTTACGAATTCAGTTGGAACCTCCAATGTTCGTACGATGTGCTTATCCCTCCCAGTCAACTCCATACACCAGTCCATAGTCCCTGTCCACACTCTTGGATTGTTAACATCCCTCCCACAATAAATACAATAATATTCGACTCTCAATTCCCACGCACCCCGCACTATTAAACTTCATAATCTCGGGTACAACATATCCACTGCGCAGCTCTCAAACAATCCCTTCGACTCTCTTCCCACTGCGCAGTGGTCCCCGAATATTTTTCCCTCCTCCCTTCGCTCACATTCTGCTCCATGTGTTGCCTCCTCCCAATGCACACTACCTCTCCCACCATTTTTCTCCCTCTCAACATCGATACTCCAACCTATGTTGTAACTCCCTCTCCCCTACAAACACTTGCTCCCACCTATGTTGTAGCTCTCGCTCCTAAACTCCATAGCATCATCCCTTCACATTGGCCTCTTGGCACCGTGACTCCAATATGTAATACAACCGAATTGGTTAGCATATATTGTGTTACTTCGTTGACATCATGACCTCCACCACATTGTATCATCGTTATCGTATTACTTTTCCCTCCCTCCATACGTTTTCCTTTCCATATGTGACCTCCCCCAAATAAAACCTCCTCCCCATATAAAACCTACCCAAAATATTACCTCTATCGTATATTACAAATTATAATTATAATTCTACTAGGGTGGAGTTTTTTGTTTTACACCAAAAGTCTAAATTTTTATATATTGGCAGCAAAGTATACTTTTTTTACACAGTACATATATTTGAAATCCATTCATTGATACCTATTGTTGGAGTAGTTATCTCAGGAAAAGAGAAATATCCTAAATTTTCAATGAAGATAAAACACACTCTCATTTTTAATGGGTTGTGGAGATTAATTTGTGAAGGAGAAGGATACAATGCACCTACAAAGCCTACCTTAGACAAGGATATCACCACTTGGGAAAACAAGAATAGCAATGCCTATGCCTTGATTACAGCATCTATAAATGAATAGGTGAGTCACCATATTTCACCATTCTCAAATGCTTATGATTCCTTGAAGAAGTTGAAATAATTGTATGACTCACACTCTGAACTTGAAGTTTCCCAATTGATGATTAAAATATTCAGTCTTGAATTGAAATGTGATGACCCTCTTGCTTCAGCATCATAAGTAAGATCTATTATGCATGACACTAAAAATATTGGCATTTAAATAGGCATACCTCTCATATCTTATTTCAAGGCACTATATCCCACTTACTCACATTATCTTGAGTCATTGCAAGAAATTGGAAATCTCGAGGAGATTACATTTGACTCCCTTGAGAAGAAGTTTGTTGGGAGAGAAAAGGATTTTGGGAAGAAGACAGATCCTCAATATTCTGAATAAATTGTGTGTCTTGAACATAGAGAGAAGAATCATGCTCAAGATTCTTCTAGAGGAAGAGGTGGCTGAAGAGGAAGAGGAAGAAGAAATTTCAAATGGAGGGGGGCAGACAATTTCAAGGAGAAATGTCTAATATATATTGCACACGTTGCAATAGAGATGGACATGATGCATCCACATGGAAGCTACCTCGGGACAGAATTAAGCAAGAAATAAATGAAGCCAAAGGTAAAACTCATGACAAAGAGAAAGGTAAAGCACCTGAATCCGCTCACTATGTTGTGGCACATTGTAATATTGGAGTAACCAAATACTTGTTTAATGCTTCACTTGCTTCTTGGAAAAATGATTGGTTGCTTGATTCAGGAGAAACATGCCACATGAATTTTAGAATATATTTTTTTGAAGAATTTACTGACAACGTTGATGGAGTAGTATACTTTGCAGGAAAATTAAAACTCAAGCCATCATGGCTTAGCACAATTAGGCTCAAACTACTTGGTCTTCCAGAATTTCTTCTACATCATTTTTTATACCTCCCAGATTTGAGGAGAAACTTGTTTTCTTTGTTCCACATTCGCCAACAAGGACACTCTATTCATATATTTTATGGCAAGTTTGAGGTGAGAAAAGAATCAGATCTCTCACTTGTCATGACGGGGATAGAAAAAGAAATACTTCTAAAGTTGCAAGGTACCTCTTCTCATGCACAAAACTTTCCATATAGTTCTCACTATGATTAAGGCACATTTCCATCAAATATTTTATGGCATGCTATATTTTTACACTTGAACTATGATAGCCTTCAATTGTTGAAGAAAAATGGTGTTACTGGTTTTCCTAAAATTCCTAGGAAACTTAGGCAATGTGATGCTTGTATTCTAGGAAAGCATAGCAAACAGTCTTTTTACGATTCACTTTCTAGAGCACATAGAAAGCTTGCACTCATTCATTCATATTTATGTGGCCCAATGTTTGATCCCTATGCAAATGGAAATAAATATATGATGACATTTATTGATGACTACACCATAATGTGTTAGGTTAATTTATTGAAGAACATATCTGATGCTTTTCAAACATTCAAGAACTTTCATGCATGGATTGAAAATGATCCACAGTCTCATATTGGCTCTATTCGAACTGGTAATCTAAATAATACACTTCAAATTAATTTCAAAACTATCTTCACCAACATGGGATCAAACATTAAACAATTTTGCCTTATAATCCCCAACAAAACGGAGTAGCTGAAAGAATGCACAAGACAATTTTAACTATGGTACGTTCCACGATGTTTTTCAAGAATGTAAAATTGATGTTTTGGGTTGATGCAATTCTATGTGTTGTGTATATAAGGAATAGGTGTCCTTATAATGCTATTAGAAACAAAAATCCTTATTAAATGTGGCATGGCCACATTTCTTCGAGAAAGCATCTCAGGGTCTTTGGTTCCACCTGTTATGCCTTCATACCTAAGGAACAAAGAAACAAACTTGGTGCAAGGAATCATAAGTGTATCTTCTTGGGGTATTCAAATACCTCCAAATAATATCGTCTCTATGATGAAGTTAATTATAATTTTGTAGTATCTAGATATGTCGTCTTTCTTGAATCTTCCAAGGCTAACAATGTTGTTGAGCAGTAGCTTGATCACATGGATAGATTAATCCATGCAAATTCATTTCAAGAATTTGATAATCATATTCCACATCTTGAAGGGGGAATTCCTATATTGGATCAACCTTTGGAATCTTATTCTGAAGCACTCTCTCCCCCACATGAAGTTCCAGCCATGTATGACACTTTGAGTGATGTGATTGATAGAATTGGGAGACTAAATCTTGATTCAGCCCCAACTCAGTCAATTGAGCAACTTGGGCCATCTCAGAAAGGTCCTCCAAAATGGCTAACAAAGGCGCTTGAAAATTTTCATCCTAATGAGGTTGGAAAGACAAGAACAAGAAGTTCCACTAGGAAAAATGGAGCTGATGTATATGATTCTGTGTTATGAAACCAGCTCACAAAATAGAAGAAAAGATAGATCAATGACTTAGAAATCAGCCTCTTCGAGGGGGAAACCTCCTCTACATTACATAAATGAACAATTCTTGGATGATACAAATGAAAAAACCTCCTTTATATATATAGGAGTCTAAGGGGTCACAATATAATTCTAGCCGACATAACAATAAAAATGTAAGGGCACAAAAATAACAATAGTGGGCTTCTATGTGGAACAATAATAAAAATATGGGGATTACATGGGAACAAAAATAACAATAAGGGGGTTGCACTAACAATAACAATAAGAGGATACACTAGTATTATAGGGACCTAGAATTCCCCTCTCCTTCAAAAAAGTGTTGTCATGAACGCTTGAGTAGTTATGAATGCTTTTGTATAAAATTATCATCATCCCATGTCGAATCTTCAGCAGGTAAGTTCTTCCACTTGGTGAGATACTCTGAAATTGATCGATTTCATAGCTGCCAAGTTCTTGTTTCCATGACTGCTTCAGGTTCCAATATTTTTGTTCCTTCTTCGTTAAGTTCTAGCAATATTGTTTGAACTAGGAGCTTGTGACCTATAACCTTATTTAAGCATGAAACATGGAAAACTGGGTGCACTCGGAAGATGCAGGAAGCTCCAATTTGTATGCCATAGTACCAATATTTTGCAACACTCTGTAAGGACCATAATACTTTGGTGATAATTTATTGTGCTTCTTAGCTTGCTTGAGGGACATTTGTTTATATGGTTGTAGCTGTAAAAATACCTAGTTGCCTACATCAAAATTTATTTTGTTGCAATTTTGATCTGCTTGTTGTTTCATTCGATTATGTGCCAAGGTGAGGTTATCCTTTAATATTTGGAGAACTTGTTGTTGATGCTCAATGTGATCTTCCACTTCTTGAACCTTAGAATTTTCTCTTAAATATGATGTGATGGAGGGTGGATGATATCCATAAAGTTCCATAAATGGGGTCATTATTGTTGCAGTATGGAAGGAATGTTATACCACCATTCAGCCAGAGGTAACCACTTGACCCATTGTGTCTATTTATCATATACAAAGCAATGAAGATATGCTTCCAAACATTTTTCACTATATCAGTTGATCGAACTTGTATGGCATGCCACGTGTCACCGTTTTGACCTTCGGCTCTGAAATCGATAAAAAATAAACTACATTGTGTGCACTTTCAGCCATTTTTTACAGAATTCCAATATGATTCCTGAAAAGAAAGTTTTGATTATTTTCCCTCAGTCACATGCTTAAAATGAAATTCTCGAGCCTGAAAAAACCATAACTTCCACAGATCATATCTACGAAAATATTGCGAACCAAGGTATGAAATTTTTACATGAATTTCATCAATATTTCAGATCCATTTGGTAAAAATGTCAATTTATGAAGCCTCGTAGAAAAAAAATTACAGCGAAAAATCCAATATGACATGTTTGCAGCAGCAAAACCCTAGAATTCAAAGCTCTGATACCAAATGTTATGAAACCAGCTCACAAAATAGAAGAAAAGATAGATCAACAACTTAGAAATCAGCCTCTTCGAGGGGAAAACCTCCTTTACATTACATAAATGAACAATTCTTGGATGATACAAATGAAAAAACCTCCTTTCTATATATAAGAGTCCAAGGGGTCACAATATAATCTTCGCCGACATAATAATAAAACTGTAAGGGCATAAAAATAAAAATAGTGGCCTTCTATTGGGCAATAATAACAATATGGGGACAAAATATGCACAACAATAACAATAAGGGGACTACACTAACAATAACAATAAGGGGATACTAGTATTATAGGGACCTAGCATTCTAATTCACCTATTGATATGGATGTTTCTTATGATTGTGAACTGAATTTATCTAAAGATTTTGAAACAACTTCCTTCAAAGAAGCCACTTCTCATGATGAATGGAAATAAGTGATGTAGAAGGAATATGATGCCTTGATAAAGAATGGCACCTGAAAGCTAGTTTATCCTCACTTGACAAGCACAAAGATAGGCTTGTGACAAAAGGTTTTGCACATAAAGAAGGGGTCGATTATAAGGAGACTTTTTCCTCCATAGCAAAATGGGCTACCATCCGGACACTCTTTTCCTTGGTAGCTCAGAACGGTTGGAAATTCCATCAAATGGCTGTAAAAAATTCTTTCTTGAATTGAGATATCAAAGAAAAAATATTATGTCGCAGCCCGAAGGATTTTTTGTGAAGGGCCAAGAACACAAAGTATGCAAACTTGTAAAATCCTTGTATGACCTCAAGCAAGCACCATGAGCGTGGTATGAGAAGTTAACTAAACATCTTCTGAAACTCAACTTCAAACATTATGATCTTGGTGATGCAACTTTGTTTGTTAAGAAAGTTGGCAAAACAGTTTTATATCTTGTGGTGTATGTATATGATCTTTGTATGACAAGGAACAATGAAAGATACATTGCATCCATTAAGAAGGAATTGAGGAAAGGTTTTGAAATGTTTGACTTGGGCTATGTTCACTACTATCTTGGTATTGAAGTAACTCAACATCTGAAGCTTATATTCCTCTCTCAAAAGAAGTACATTGGAGATTTTTTGAGCAGGTTTTGCAGGACTGAGTGCAATCCTTTGACTAATCCAATGGAACGGAACTTGAATATCACATCCATTGAAGGAAAAGAATGAGGATGCAATAAAGTATAGACAACTTTTAGGAAGTCTCAACTACTTGACTACTAACAGACCAAAAATTTAATTTGTTGTTGGAATCGTCTACAGGTTTATACAAAAGCCTTGTAAGGGACATTGGTATGCTGCAAAAAGAGTTCTAAATTAATTGAAGGGGACTCAAGTATACACAGGTGGGCAACTTCAACTTGATTGGATACTATGTTTCATACTACAATGGAGACAAAGAAACTAGGGTATCTACTTCATGTTATGCTATGAGTCTTGAATGAGGAGTTGTCTCTTGGAGATCACGCAAACAATCAGTTCCAACAGATTCCACAACTGAGGCAGAATATGTGGCAGTAGCTGAAGCAAAAAAGGAAATTGTGTGGCTTAGGAAAATTCTAGAAGATTTGCAGGAGAAACAAGTGCATTCAACTCCACTCATGATTAACAACACTTTTGCGATAAAGTTGCCAAGAACCCAAATTTCCATGATCGAATGAAGCACATCAACACAAAATACCGTCTGATTCGACATCATGTTGAGGCCAAGGCAATCCATATATTCCATTGTTCCACAAATTAGTAGATTGCATACATCTTCACCAAAGCGCTTGGAAGAGAAAAGTTCAAAAGATTCAAAATGATGCTTGGACTCACCAACATCCCTTCATATTAAGGGGGGTAATGTTGACACCTAATCCTTTGGATTGGGTGAAAATGTAAAATAATGTAAATAGAAATTAAGGAGATGGAATATGAAGAGACACTGGAAGATGAATCCCAAGAGTCTCTCCCTCCATGTATATATTTATGTTCACCCTTAATGAAAAATCATGATTCATCTTGTGGAGTTACCTCCTCGGGCCTAACAAGAATATATACATATATAGCAATAATCAAACAAGAGAGGTATAAAATACTTATCTTTTTAGAAGATAATCAGCTCCCTCTTAATCTTGTACTTCTTGTAATTATCACCATCCTTGTCCTCACATTAGCATGATGTCATTTTTTTATTCTCAAGAGCTAGGGCTTCTTCTCACTGTAGAAATTATTAGTCCTAGGGTTTTGTCCCTAGGATTTTTTTACAAACCCTAGATACTTCAATATTAAAATCCTCACGACTTGCCAAACTTCCATATTGAAATTTCTATACTTATGCTAATATGTTAGCTATAAACCCTAGAAATTCCATAGACAAGGCTTGAAGTTACAGTTCTAATTATGATCACAAAAAAGTAATTTTAATATGCATGGATCTGAATAGTAATAACGGTGACATATATTATTTTTTTATTTGTCCTCCAGAGAGAGGATACAGATCCTCATACTGCATTAGATTTCAACAATATCTAATTGTAATTCTAGCATAAATCTTAGCTTAGATGAATTTATAGATCCATGCCTAGTTCTAGAGATATGAAAACAAAATTTATATGTACCTTTTGAGACAATTTTACCTGTGTTCCTGTTATCACTCAGATTTTCCTTGAAGTTGTTGAAAGAGGAAAGGGGTCTGAGGTAACCACAAACCAATCTTTTAGGTACAGAATCTAGCCAATCTGTACCCAGAGAGGGCTCTCTCTATAAAATTTAGCTTTGTTTTAGAAGATATTAGGCTAGTTATAAAGTCCGGGGGTTTTGTTTGAATTTGGGTGGTGGAATTCAATAGCTCAGAGCTAGATTGAGTAGTTTAGTCCATTGGGCTGGGTGGAGTCAAAAAGATGGCTTCACCGGATTAAGTTTCTAAACAAAAGATGGTTTCACAGGCAAAGATAATCAAGTATTAGTGAACAATTATAGATCTTTAGAGTGAATGAGATGGATTTAAATGGATGAAAGGAAATTAAGAATCTTTCAACACATTCATAAGAGGGAAAATTGAGTGATTATTAACAAAGAGCAATTAAGTATTCTTTATTAAATAACCAAAATGATTAAACTAGAAAAACAGGAGCAATTAAGAATTCCTCGCTTAAACCAGTTTAGAAGAAAACATTTAGAATAACAATGATTAAAATCAGATTACACTTAAGTACTTTCTGATTTAATCCTTTTCATTAATCATTCAGAAATGAAACACAGTGATATAATAAACAGATATAAAAACTTTAAAACACAAGAGAAAGATGACTTATTGATCCGTAGTTTGACACATGAATCCTGTAAAAAGTCTTTTGCATCAATTCATCATTCAAATAGCCACAAAAAATTTCTCCAACAACACTTTATTCCTAAAAGGTCAATATTATAGCAAAGTATATGAATCCACCCTTTACTACTCCAATTGATGGAGTATTTATACAAAAAAATTATACAAAATATCTCATAACAAATTGAGATATAATCGAGGATGACTAATAAGTATTTACAACAAAAATAGAGACAGATGGTCCCGTAGATAAGGAAAAATGATAACTGATGTTGTGTTGTTTCCTTCTTTTGAGAATGTGCTGGAGGCAGGCCCTATATTTTGGCTTGCTGCTATCCTCTCTTAATTTAAGGCCACGTTTTGTTTCACCGATACTCTTAACCGCTTCCGATACAGCTTTGAACTTTTATTCATCTTTTTATCCTTCTTTATCATGACTAATCCTGTACATAATCAAAAATTCAAGTAAAGATAATTTTTATTAAAGTTCTAAATCAGCTTCTTCCCACCATTTATCTCTCCGTAATTCCGGGTCCTTTCGTGATCTTTCCCGAGAGTTTCATCACCTCCCCGTATACCTAAAGAAAGTAGGTTGAGCAGGAACAAATGCTTTACTCATGCTCAAGATAAATGTTGGGAAAAAATACCGAGAGGGGGGTGAATCAGTATGTAGGACTTTCTCAAACTTTTAATTTTTCATTCTCTAAAAACCCATACGCTACTTTGTTGAAGCCGACTAGCGTATACACGCGGATATCCTTCATAAAACTCACGTATATATAGAGATCTTATTATGCCATTAATTCTTTACTTAGATCCATGCAACATTCATTCTTCTGATGATTAGATAACATTAAGCATGTGAAATAATAACAGAATAAACCATCACATATAAGCATCACACAATAACACTAGGATTTAAGGTGGAAACCCAAGTCGGGAGAAAACCACCGCTGCCGTCGTCTCAGTCTTCAATATTTATTATATAAAGAAAACATGTTACAACCATGTACTAGCGCAGGCTCATACCAGCACGCAGGCACCCACCTGCAAAAGGCTACAACCTTCTCTCGTTTACCAGCCTCTCCTGGAAGGGAGCTACAACCCCCTGCTCTCGTTTACCAGCCTCTCCTGGAAGGGAGCTACAACCCCCTGCTCTCGTTTACCAACCTCTCCTGGAAAGGAGCTACAACCCCCTACTCTCATTTACTAGCCTCACCTGGAAGGGAGCTACAACCCCCTGACTGAAGGCTACAACCCTCAGCACCACCATGGACCACGTTTCATCAATTTTCATACTAGATCCAATAGCTTCAATAGATCACAACTTGCAGGCCACTTTTCATCATATTTTTAGACTGGACCCACTCCACTCATTTAAGCTCAATCATACATCAAACTGGAACTTATAACTTCATCAATTCATTCAATGAACCATCAACCAATCAATCAACAACTTGATCTTTTCTCAACATAGTCAGCAACATAATCAATATTCAGAAAACCCAAATCTGTATGAATACATCATAGATAGATATCAATAATACAGCAGAACAAATCAGACATTTCATACCACATACTTCAGCAAACCCTAGTTTTCATACGCGCTTTCCTTTCATTGAACCTGTGTATATATGCGCTTTCACATAAACGAACCTGCGTATACATCTGCACTAATTTCATATTTAATACGCGCTTTTGCTGAAGACATCCCGCGTATACACGCGCCTTTGCAGAAGATAACCCGCGTATAGATATGTAACTCTTTTAGGACTTATGAAGATCTTCAGATCAGATGAATAGCTCAGACTTCATTCTTCATTTCAGCAAATATTCGCCAAATAGCAGATCTAAACATTTCATAAACAGATCTAGAAAATACATGATTATTTCAGATCTAGAGATCCCTCTTCATCATTTTCTTCACTGGTGCAATATGAAATCAGATCTATCATTCAATTGTTACCCATTCCATACAGATATACTTCAAAGAGAAGTATTCATTAAAACCCAGACATCTTTCCCACTTTGCACAATGATTTTCTTCTCCTTATATAGATTTAGCCTTTGTCAATACCATGAGCCAAAACCACACTTCTTCCGATGGTATTCCTGGACGGGATCAAATAGATAATCAAGCGCTCAATACAATGGGTCAATACCATGGTAGTAACCCCTGGTTTTACACATTTAGAGCGCAATTGATCATACGCAACTTGGCACGTACTTTTCCGCGTGCATACGCACCTTCTCCTTAACAATCCCGCGTATGCCTTGTAACATACACTTTTCATCATCGTTCTGGCACATACTGAAGATTGCTTTCTCTGGTCCTTCTGAGCTACTTGTAGAACATCAGATTTACATCATTAATAAACTCATCAAGCATCAAGAACAACTTCATTAAGTAGGTTTCCATCATCTTCATCAAGTGGGTTGCCATCAAGGACAACACTCTGCGTCGTATTGCCAACGATAAAACAAATTTTCTAATCTATCATGAAGATTTTTTCCTGTAGGCAATGCTGTTGTTGATGAACTAGTTGAAGCACTGGCCTGAGTGTCAGCATACTTGTCCAATTTCTCAATATAACTTTCAAGGTCCATCAATTTATCCTCTGAAACTAAAGGACTGGGCAAACCTTTATTTAATAAAATATCAAATCTTTTTCTGAAGGCAGTGATTTCTTCTTGCATGTCAGAGCATCTTCGTTCCAAATTCTGCATCAGAGTTATTTTGGTAAAAACTCTCTTTATTTCCAAAATTGTGCATGTTCTGTCTTGAATGCCAAGTTCTTCAAGTTGCTGCTTGTTCTGAGTATTTAGAAAATGGATAAGTTCATTGGCTTCATCAGGCCTGTTTCCCAATTATTCTCTTCCTCTTAGGACTTCTTCTATAGCCAATTTGACTAAATCATTTTGTTCCTGCATTATTTGAATTGAGGGCCAGACATCTTTTATTGATTGGATGATGTTGTCCCAAAGAATTTCATTTATTTCCTTTAAAGGCTTCTCCAATGTGAGATCATTTTCTAATTTGTGGACCAACTTTTCTAATCTGTTGACCTCTCTTGTTTTATCCGCAACACTCATTTTCGAGAGATCATATTTCTGTTCCAAAGAGGTAAGTTGCACCTTTGTTCTCTGTAGCTCGGTTACTTGGAGTTTAAATTCTTCCATAGACTTTGTTAATTCTTCTGGACTTAAATTGGAAGTATGTACCTGTGACAATCCTGTTAGCTGACCTGTTGTAGTAGTACCTGCAATTACTTCTGCTGTAGATGCTAGGACACTAGGCTGCTTATCTTTCAATGAATTTTCAAGATCTTTCTCTGTTTCATTAAGTTGCTCATTCAATTTTAAGATCAAGTCCATTAATTCTTCTTTCGAATTTTTCTTTATAATTTCAGCAGTCTGAGGATGTCTTGAGGCTGGTAGCTTTAGTTGTTTTCTCAAAGCTGCAATATCATCATCTTTTTTCTTGATTAATGCTTATATTCCCTTAACATCTTTGGGATTATGTCCCAATCCAATGATAATTTCCTCCAAATTTTTAATCCTGTTGTCTTTAGCCTGAGAAGAGGCTTTTTCAAGGCTTAATTGAGCATTTGTATTCTCCAAAGAATCCTACAATTTCTGAGTCATCATTGATTTATCCGTCAGAGTAGAATAAATCATCTCACCTGTCTATTTATGTAGCTCAATTTGATCTAAAGGATGAATATCCTTTGCTAATACTTCAAAATTGGTCCTGATGTAATATGCAGCTGTCTAAGGTTGTTGCACTTTGGGTTTGAAGTGACTCATTAGCATTTTTCCCTGCTGAATGTCATAAGTTGACATCAACCTTTGCTGATTCTTAGGAGCCATTTTCAAACATTGATTGTAAACTTGGAGTCTGAGAGGATCATTCCTGGCCTTGATATTTATGAATGTTCTTTTAATGTCCCAGGCATCTTTCAATGGTGGTTTGAAAGATGACAATTCTACACTTTGTTGCCTTTGCAGCTCTTTTCTCTGTAGAGTAGTTGATGTCCCACTGTTTGCACCTGTTTGCTGACTACCCAATTGTTCTTCTCCTTGACTATCAAGGATTTCATGAATAGATTCCACTTCTGGAAGAGGGTTAAATTTCTGTCTTTTAGCATCTTGTTGTTCAGAGGATCCACCGATAGGAGTAGCTGCTTCAGCATCTCTCTTTTTTCCCTTTTCTACATTCAGAGGAGTTTGTAAAATTGAAATTTCTCTCTCATTGATCTGAGTAGGAGGAATCTGTACTTGACCCTGTTCTTTAGAAGTTTGAGGCTATTCTGTCATTGTAAATTTTTCTGTAATATGTTTGTCAACCTCTTTCTCCTTTCCTTTAGATGATACTATAGCCAATGCACTGATTTCTTGCAAATTTTGTTGAGAAGTCCCAGCAGAAGAAGGATGAATACCTGGTATCTGTACCTGTCCAAAAGAGTCCAGGTCAAGTATCTTTTCAAGGTCTTTCATTACATTTTCGACATTGACCTACTCATTATCCTGTTCTACCAATGTTCCTTCCATCCATTCATCCATATTAGCATACTGTTCAATTTCTGGGATTCTTTGATGCATGTATGGTGATAGTTTATTTTTCATTCTTCTGTCACAAATAAAGCTATTTGGGTCATAGGGTACCCAATAGAAACTTTTTTGTAATTTAAGATAATCTTCTAATATCCTTTCAGCTTCCTTACCAGCATCTCTAGAGTTACAGACAAAGGGACCTAGCTGGCTTTTAATCCTGAGTTGAGCCTTTTTCTTTGCATTACAAAAATGTACTATATCTGAGTTGATCATTTGCCTAAAATACTCTAATGCAAAGAGTCTCATTGGGACATACTTGGGCAACTTTAATGGGCATAACTCACACCCATAAACTTTGATTTCTATGTGATTCCGGTATAGGTACCGGTCACCTATCCCGTATTGTTTTGAGAGCTGAAGAATTTTCTTAATTTCATTACTGATCCTAGGAGGAGAGACTCCTGTCAACAAGGTGGTTGCTGGGTGTATAAAAATATCAATAAACTCATTATAGGAATAAGGAGAATCAGGGGAATTATGAGTGATGGCAGACCAAAAGATCACAGACCTAGGATTTCCTTTGGAATCGAGCTTTTTGACATGGAAAGGAAAACTTTCTGATTGGTAATAGAACATGAGATGGTAAATAACAGAAGAATACTTGAACACTCTCATTCTCTAATCTCATGAACTGATCATGGATTTTTTCTGCAATGTATGTAGCAAAATCATATTTGATAGCAGGAGGTTGTCCAGGGGTGAAAATATACAACAATACTAAGGTTAATTGGTCAACATATTCACTAGTATTGAAGCCCATTATAAAGGATATCATGTTCAGAATAAGTCTACCCTCATTAGTGAAAAAAGTATACCCATAAGGGGGAGGGCCCTTGGGCTGATGTTCTGGCAACATGAAGGTCTGGAAAAGACGACTCAACTCTTCATGGGATAATTTGGTAGATTTCTCAAGTAATTCTCCCATGGACAGGGGAGTGAGGGCTTGATCAGGTTGAAATTGCAACATCTCGTTAATAGACTGAGCAGTTATGGGAAAAAGGATAGTCTGACTTGGGGACAAAATTGCTCTTAGGTTTGGATCATATTTTGCATGACAATAATGGATTATCTCAGGGAAAATGTGGACTGAGGGAAGAAGGTACATGGGAAGATTGGATTCCCATAATCCAAAAATATCAGAACCTTTCAAGTAATTGTCTCTGCAGTAGCAAAAAATTCTAAGAGGACTTTCACTGAGAACCAGGTCCTTAATTTGAAAATATCTGTCAACTAATGGCAAATAATCTAAGTCTCTGTGAGGTGCATTCAAGGGTGCGAAATTTAGAGCCACGGGAACCTCCATTTCTGGTTCTTGTGGATTCAAAAATGAATTCGGGGTTTTTGTAAAAAACAGGGACAATAATTGCAGTTCTGGGAATAAAAAAGATCGAATTGAACTTCTTTTCAGTCTTCAGTGTGGAATTAAAACCAAAACCAGGATTTTTTACAGAGTTCAGCGGGAAATTGGAGTAAATGCCTGTTTATGGGAAATGAATAGTGGTTAAACAGGTGCTGGCTACGGCAGATAAACCCTGGATTACTTGACTGCAAATTTCTTCAGCGAGGTAGCAGTTGGCACACTTTGACAGTTAAATTCGAAATTGGTTGCCCGGGAGACTGATTATTGCATAGGATGATGAAAATGGAATGGTTTGTTTGTTTTATTCGCAAATTCAAAAGGTTGGTGGGTTTTCGATTGATGACGTCAGCAAGTACGGTAGATCTGTCACAGAGGGCAGGCGGTAAGCGGTTTCCATCGCACCGCTTTTGGGGAAAGGTGGTTTCAAGCAGATGGGCAGCGATTCCATACGATGAATGACGCTTGGCATTGTACAATCTAGAAAACTGCTTGGCCATCGTGCGTTATCGTTTGAATGCGGATGGCTAGCGATATTGATATCAACCGTATACATGAGATCTATTGATCGAACGGTGGTCGAGGCGTCGAGATGACAGGGGTTTAATAGGCAGTCCAAATGTAGTTTAAATGTTAATTAATCATATCGAGGATGATTTGATTGGTGGGAGGTTCTTAATTAACCAAGAGGGTTAATTAATTCCTTCTTAAAATGTGGAAAAGTGATCGGGAATGATTTCCAAAGGATTTTCACCAAAGTTAAGAATTGGGGTATAAGATATATATTGGGATTTTAACTCAGGTAAGGGTTTTAACCTTAGGTTAGGGAGTCGGGCAAGGGGAAAATATACAAAGAGATGGGTTATTTTGAAGTTTGGTTTAAACTAAACTTCAGTTTATTTTTTGTTTTAAACACATATAAAATATGTTTAAAGGTTTTATCATATATTTTTTATTATATGGTAATTAAATCCGATTAATCTAATTGCCATAGGGGGCGGGATTAATATTAAAGATATATTTTAGTCAAATGGAGTATAATGGGGGTGTTTTATTTAAACTTATGGGGATTAAATACTTTGACTAAAATTATAATAAATGGGTTTTTTGGGTATTTTTATAAAAAAGGAGTTATATATAATAGGATAAGGTCATTCTTATAGGGATTAAATAATAAATTATAAATTAATATGACAAATGAGCTAAAGCGCTAAGTGTAAAACATTAGGATAATGTATTTAACTTATGCTTGCGTGAAAAGGGTTTTTATGGAATATTGCATGATATTCCTAAGTAAAATGAGATTTTACTTAGGGAAAGATTTTTTAGAAGTGAATGAGTGTGACGATGAATGATTTTAAGTACTTAGGTTTTTTCAATTATTGGGCCGAGGGTCCGGTCCCTCCAAAAGTCAAGGAAATTCCTTGAGCCCCTTTAATTTTCAAATACCTTAGCACTTAGGGGAAATTAGTGAAATCTTTAGGGAAAAATGAAGGGGAAGTTAATAATCTTGACTTTGCTTTGCTGTGAACTTTTTCCAATGTAGTATCTGCCTTTGCACTTGTGATGAAAGTAAAATTGAACACATTTAGAACCATCATTCATCACATGTAATTCTGCAACAACATCTACCTACCCTACCTACTTTACTCTACCATTTTTCTTCTTTATTAGGGTGCACTTAGACTGGCAAACCCTTATCACACTTTTTCTTTTACATATGAAAATCTATCTAATTCTAACCTTATTACATCCAAGGGCTCAGATTAAGCTGTTGAGCTCCTTTTATTCACTCTACCTATCTACTTATCTGCCAAGATTAAACAGTTTGGTCATATTTTATTCTCTATCTCTAAAACATAAAATCGAAAAATGAACTAGCCAAGCTTAAACTGTTTGACTATTCATGAATTGTGGCATAAAATACAAGTTGCACACAATTTGATTATTATATCAGAGAAAAAAGTAGTGGCATTTAGACTTGCACACTTTCCTTGGCCTTTCTTTTGGCGGGGTTCATTTTCTTTCACTTTTTTGGCCAATTTTATTTTTTCACCCTTTGATTTTTCTTTTAGGGTATACCCTCTTTACATTTTTAAAATTTTTTGATTTTTTGATAATATGGAAAACCTTTGCAACAAGAAAAGGTATGAACATATTACATAGCTCATCAAGTCAATCATGAAATATGACACCTATTGGTATAGGAGTCTAACAGTTTCTACAGAAATGAACCTTGTCTTCAGATTTGTCTACGATAGGCTTGAGTTACTTCACTACAATATAGTTAATGATGATGTTTGGTCCTTGTTCATAGAAAATATTTAAAATACCCACAAACCTTGAACCTACTACAAACCTTGTATAGGCTCTGACTACTCCTTTCATAGTTCAACCATGTTTCAGAGATACAAATTTGGATTTTCTCTGCGGGATGCAACAAAACTATTCACAATTTTGGGCACAACATGACTAAAATTTGGGCCTAATTCACAATCTTCTATGGCTAGGGTTACCTCAGTCCTGTATTCATCTATAAACATGCGGTCACACAGTCACAGGACAGTGCATTCTCCTTCCTTACATACTTTCCAACACTTGTGTTATTCCTTAAGGAGACTCAACCCTCAATTGTCCTTGTTTTCTTCCATAGAAAGAGATCATAATCATAAAAAAATCAAATGGATCATCACTAGTTCATTTAATAAACATGAACTTTGAGGCATGGTCAGTTCACTGTTTCACAGAGATTATAGTTTAAAAAAAAATTGGTCCTATCATAATTTTATGGAGGCTCAAACTTCTTATAGAGTTAAAGGTTCAAACTTGTCACAACTACTCTAATCCTTCCATCATACCACAGAGATCAAGGCTCATATGTTTTCACTTCTAAGGCTCGGATTCCATAACTTGGTCAAGATTACAGACTTTAGGAAGATTCATACTTTAGCATAGTTGCAGGCCTATAACAACTTGGGATTTGGAGCAATTATAAACCTATGATCACAGAAATAGAACTTGGTATACTCCTCCAGATTTCGGCCTAATTCCTAGATCTTGAATGGCAAAGATGGACTTTCATACTTATTTTATAGGAGCAGTAGACTTTAGATATTTTCCTTCAGTGGTCACAGAACTCAGACTTGTGTTTGAACTAGAATATACCTTGGGCGAGAGACAACTGACGTATTTTAGCCTTTTATTTCTTCCTTAGAGACATTCATAGATGTTTCTTTCTTGTATAGCCTTAATATACTTTATTTCATGCTGATTTCTTGAAACTAGCTTTGATACCATGTTTAAATTTAAGTGCAATATAGATTTTTTTATCAAGATAATTACTTGTGACTATTTATATATGTTTTTATTTTGTATTTACTTCATTTATTAGGTTATGAAGCAATTATACAAATACAATGCACAAAGATACAATAAAAACTAGAGATTAGGTCAAAGGCCATAGAAAAACCCACAAGGGGAAAACCCAACAATCCTTTCCTTATATAATCTTTAGTCAACAAGAGTAATCCAAGTCAAACTAACCAAAGTCATCCCTCCACCAAACAACAATTGTTCACAAGAAAATTTGTTAATATGCCATATGTCTATCGATATTCTGTCCACAACATTGTTCATAAAAATCCCACTTATCTATCATCAAACTAGCCTCAGGAATGTTGGATTCAATAGAAGATAATCGCTTTGGGAATCTCGCATTAAACAGAAGATCAGTTCCTTAGAAATCACGTATTCAAAAGAAGATCAATGCCTCAAAAAGCCCACATTTCTTAGAATAGTATTGCCTCAGACAACTATGAACTTGCTTTCCATAGAATATCTATGAATTAGCTTTCAAATGGTGGAGAATAGATGCCAATATATAGTTGTTTCCATGTCCGAAAATATGCTTCTCAAGACTGAGCTAACGTTCCATCTGGAAGGAAAACTTGGTAGTTGGGTTTTTACCAAAATACACATAAAATTTTTAATATTTATTTTTCTTTTATATCTGAAATAATTATTTTTTTTCTCTTTACAATGTTATGAAGACCAAACCTAGTTACAATTTCAACAATTCTCTTCCTCAATCTGCAACCTTAGAGTAAGAACAACAAGATACTAGCTCTAAATAGTATTAACATTATTGAAAAACACATATATTTCTAATAAAGCTTCCAAAATACAAAATCCAACCACACATTTTGATATATTTGGTCACAAACAATGCCAAAAACAAAACAAAAAATAGAATATTTTCAAAAACAACACAAAAATTATAAGATGGTTAGGACCTTATGAAGTAGATGAAGTTTTAGATAATGGTTCAGTTTGTTTTAGACTATTGATGATGACAAGACTTATTTTGTAGTGAATGGCCATCGGCTTAAAATTTATCACAAACCACTTTCACATAATTAGTTTTTGCAGGAAGTTTGAAAGGACCCAGGATTAGAGTTGGTTCATGCAAATGACCAACCTCTTGTTGGCTCAGTTGATTGATTTATTTAATTATATATATATATATTGGCTTGGTCCATGTCATTTTATGAGCCTGGATCAGTCAATGCTTGAGAGATTCACTTTTCGAGAGTCTGAAGGCATCCAAAGAAGACTCCAAAATGTTCATTTTCCATAAGTAATCCTCCAGGCCTGGGTAAAGGAATAGACTTACTCCTGCCGAATTTCTCCGTTATTCTACACGGGCTGTGGGGAGAATCACCTATAGATGTGAAAAAGTAACAACCCACTGGTTAATCTATATATATACATACATACATACATACATACATACATATATATGTATGTATGTATGTATGTATGTATGTATGTATGTAGGTGATTCTCCCCACAGCCCGTGTAGAATAATGGAGAAATTCGTGAGGAGTAAGTCTATTCCTTTACCCAGGCCTGGAGGATTACTTATGAAAAATGAACATTTTGGAGTCTTCTTTGGATGCCTTCAGACTCTCGAAAAGTGAATCTCTCGAGCATTGACTGATCCAGGCTTGTAAAATGACATGGACCAGTAGTAGTATAGGGATTCCTTGAGCTTAGAGTTGTAGCTTTCTGGTCTCAAGGAAATATTACGGAAAGGAAACCCTCAGGGGTCTTCTATGGGCAACTCAGACTCTCTAAACATGAATACCCCGAGCAGGAACTACTTTAGACTTGTTAAAATAATAAGTTAGTGGTAGTCTAGGGATCCATTAGGTATTGAATTATCCTTTTCCAGGACCACTTGAATAACTACGAAAAATAAGCCCCCTTGGAGCTTTCTTTCAGGGTATTTCAAGCTCCCTAAATAAGAAATGCCCCAAGCAGCTATCATCCCAGGCCTGGTTAAAATTTGTGGGGTGATAGACAGGTTTTCCAGTGCCATTACTCATAAAATTTGGTGGCAATGTATGAAATAAGTCTGCAAATCATGTGTTATGTTCTCTGTGTTCAGCTAGTCCTATACCTAAGATGTTATGTATTTACCATTCTATGCTTAATTATACAATGCTTGACTATAATTTTTCTTTTAGACTTCTGATGACTGAGGTTACAGTGTTATAACAATATCTGCAGTATGCATTGGATGCCTGAGATGTTTTTCCTATCAACAGCATTATTTTTTTTTCTCCTGAGGCAGTTCCGGGCTTTTCTGTTTAAATAAATAGGCCCTATCAGTAACACTGCCTACTCAGATATTCACTGCTTCTCCATGTCTATCTTTACAATAGAACTATGCTTCAAACACCGGACCTACTACTACACCAAAGGATCTTCACATTTTTGTTATGCCCAAAATTATTTAAGTGACACGCTTGATTACTTAATTTAATCATAAATGGTTTTAATAATTACTGTTTGTAAATGCTCCTCAACTAATTTTCCTGAGTGTAATGATCCTTTTTCAAAATTCTCAAGATTCTATTTCAGAGATGGACTACAGAGGCATTTACTGGATATTTCACCCTTCAAAGAAAGGGTGAGATCTAGAGGCTACCTGGCCAACTGTAGACTCTGTCTATAGAACTTGGAATAACCCCTTTTCAGGACTTTCAATAAGGTGTTCAAGGAAAATGTTGTATAAGGAAAAATGAGCATAAATAACACAGATCAGGGCTGGTTTCCCCTCATTTATGTTGTATATGAAATATATATGGAATCCCATTAGAAAAAAATTAGTTTAGGCAAATTAAACATATCTCCCAAAAAGTAGACTAGCTAAAAAGCACCCAAAGGGGAAGGCTGCAGACAAATGCAAGCACTGCTTCAGGAATTGCGCAGTTTTAGCTAATGTTCAGTGGAGATCAGAAAGAGAATTTATGTCTTAGTATTACAGCATCAAACAATCATTACAATACAGCCCTTTCATTATACAGTAGAAAGCATGAGCCAATACAACAGTAAATCTTCAGAAAAGAGAGAAGGAGCATATATATAATTGCAGAAATGCTTCAACAGCGTTATTTTTCAGGAGGTTCAGCAAATGTGAGTTAAAACTTAGATCTAGAGAAATCCTGTGGACAAAAAATCAGATCTATATCAGATCTGGAAACTCTATAGTTTTCTCTACAAGATTCACTTGGAATTTTCACAAAAGCATGCATGAGTAAGAGTAGCTCTGAGAAACAAGTTGCAGATCTGGAAAATGTTGCAGTAAATTTTTGAATATGACATTAAATTACAATGGATCAGATCTGAATATAACATAGATCAGCAATCCAATCCATGGATCACCAAGTGGAAGGCAAGCCCAGCACAAGAGATCTTTGATCTAAACAATGAGCAAGACAACCTGCAAACCCTCATACATAAATAACGCAGTTTTCCCAATGGGACAGCATTGTAGCTCAAGAGACACAGAAAAATACTGAATAATAGCAGATCTGAAAGTAAAATAAATGGTACTCTCTTCTAGGAGGTCAAAGGACCCACTCCATGGAGAGAGACTCTCAAAATACACTAGATCTCTGTAGATCTAGATCACCACTTGCTGCAGCTTGCAGAGACAGCAAAACTCTCACTGGATCAACGCTGCCAATGTAAGTAGGAGCTTGGCCTCAAACCTGATAGTGGTTCAATTCAACAAACTTTCCTCCTTGAATCATCAAAGGAAGAGTTGAAACTCCTGCATAGGAATTCCATATACAATCCTCCACTCAACAGTAGAGAATGGTATTTGTCTAAGAAGACAAATACTTTAGAAATATGATCTATCAACAACCCTCTTGTGCTGCTCTCCTTTTCCTTTTATAAGATGAGAAAGCTCTTGAAAACCCTAAACCACTTTGATTAGTTAACCCTTTTCACATTAGAGGCTCCCTTCTAGAACTGCGCTATCCCTTTTGGAGATGCAATGAACCTAGACAGCGCTATGGATTTGGTCAAGGTTGACCCAGTCTTTAGCTCAAACCTCTTTCACACCTGCAAGTGATTATTTACATAGCCCTGATTTGTCTTTGTTCACATGGGCATTGATTTATTTCAAAAAATTTAGGATTTTTACATGTCCTCCTTTATTCATTTATTCATAAAACATAAATTAAAACAAAATTGAATGTTCCTCTTAGCCAAGGCTATGTAGGAACATTACAGTCCTCCCCTCCAAAATGGTGCTTGTCCTCAAGCAACTAACAGGGTAAGAGCTATAGTTATTCTCCTTCTCCATTGATGGCACCATCAAGGATCAAGCTTCCATCATGGATTAAGTGCTCACCAAGCCAATACATCAGAAACTGCTCCTCCAATGCTAGCATGATAGGGGCATATTCTATCCCTCCAGGAGTGTAAAACTCAACAGAAATAAACATGGGTGAAGCAATGTCACATCTAAAACATGTATCATGAAGTACAGGATAAAGTTCCATCCCATGTGGTACATAAACACTGCCTACTTTTTTTCCATACAAACCCATAAACAATACCAATATTTCATCTATGTATGGAATCAAAATCACATATAGGCAAACTGAAATTTGCACTTGAGGAGGTGGGTCACAATCCCACATAAGGTACCAACGCAGTGCACTCCTTGTTTTGAGTAGATATGAGTGTGATAGGTGGTACCCCCACCACATATTTTCTGCATGGGTCACTTTGACATGGCTGAAAGTGAAGCCCTCATTAGGTGCGTTTGGGAAGCACCCATCATGATAGATAATCTCCCTTTGCACCTCAATGGAGTGGCCAGCTTTGGAATTTTTACTGGTCTCATCAATGCCATGAGATCTACATGTAATATCACTCCTTGTAGGAGCCATGGCCCGCATACATATGGTAATTGAATGTGTCAAATCAAAAAAATAAACATGCTCCATAAGATCAGATTCTTTACCATTCAAGTCTCCCACACACATAGAGTTAGGCATGGTATTTTCTCCTCTTTTAAGAGAAGGAAGATATGGCTGAAATCTCTCTTGCATAGGGTCCCTTGGCTGCCCCATCTCCTCATAACTATTTCACTCTTGTAAGTTTTGATGTAGTTCCTCCCAATCATAGTGCTGATGTAGTTCTTCCTTCATACCCTCCTAATCAAAACTCTCCAAGATTAGGGAGTAGATTTTGCTGACTGCATATAGCTGGAAAGGAACTCTTTGTGTGCTCTTTATAGTATCTCTTGCTTAATCTTGGAGGCTTGAGACAAGAATACTTTACCAAGATGATAAATGACCCCTTCATGGACCAAATTTCCTCCTCCTTGCTTTATGCCATCTAATATCATCCCGGTGTGCAGATATTTGGAGTACTCCACAAGGAGTTGAGACCTCCAATATGGATCTACACATCTCAACAAAGACAGCGTTGTTGATGTATCTATGGTGGTGCTTGCTTTTTTGTTGCTTGTTTCTTTGGCATTATGCATGCCAAAATTGTTTGTGGGAAGGTTGATCCTCCCCCTTGCTTCCTCCCACAGCCTTGTGGCTCTCTCTTCCATTTTTTCAGCACTTTTTGAGGCTTCCCCCACAGAATCTAATGGCATCCCAAGTGGCTTGCCATGATGTAGGAATTTTCCTTGCAACATTCTCATAAACATGAGAGAAGGAACTGTGAGGTCCCTGCCCCCACTGCGCAATTCCATCTTTGTTGTGTGGGTGGAAACATCCGGTGAAGGGTAGGTGTTCATGCCTTGAATGATTTGTTGTTTCCCACTCTTCAAATCCACCCATTCCATCTGAAAGGCCTTCCAATCAGTGGTGACTTTTCCCAAATTAATCAACCACTAGACACCTAAGATGATGTTGGTGTCTGGTATGTCCAATACAAAGAAATGGTCCTCCAAGGTGTAGGTTCCCATAGTCATAGAAAGTGATGGAACATACTGCATGCACTACATAGTTCTATCTCCCAGAACCAAAACAAAGAACCCATCAAAAGTATCAGTAGGGATCCCTCCCCCTGCACAAGGTGAGCATCAATAAAGTTGTGGGTTGCCCCACTGTCAATCAGAAGGGTCAAATACCCTAAGGGTTAAATACTTGGGCACTCCTCTCAAAGAAGCAAGAGTCCCACTGGTTGGAGCAAAGGCTCCTTCTTCCTCTTGGGATGGTGATTGATCCTCCTCATCATCATCACCAGCGCTGTGACTTCTCCTAGGTCCATCATTTCCCTCTTCCTCCTCAAAATCAGAGAAGACTTCAATATAGTGTGCTCTTCCAGTAACACATCTATGCCCTAGTACCCATGGCTCTTGACAAGTGAAACATAATTTATTTTTCCTCAACTCCCTCCGGAGATCAATGTAAAGAGGTTTCTTCAGTGAGCTCTCCTTGGGTGGAGCATATTTCCCCTCCTTCCCCTTAGAAGAGTGAGTGGCTTTGCTTGGGAAGGTTACCTTTGCCCTTGGCAAGGCATCTTGGAGATATCTAGTTCTCTCAATGGCATCATGTAGAGTGATGGGCTTGGTAGAATTAACCAACCCATGCAAAGGTTCTTCGAGGCCATCAATGAACATGTAGACTCTCCTTGCTACTGATATATCAGGGACCATTATAGACAACCTCAGGAATTCAGAGATATAAGCCTCTGCATCTCCCGTCTGTTTAAGCTTTGCCAAGCTTATGAAGGGGGCCTCTGGATCTTTACGATCAAATATCTCCACTAGTATACTAGTGAACTCAGCATATGTGGAAACATTGTTGTGCTCCAATGTAGATAGTCCATGAAACCACCAGTTGTGGGCTTCTCCCTCAAAATGCAGCACAGCAATCTTGATGGCTTCTGCTTCAAGCATTTTATTCAACTGGAAATAGATGTCCAACTTCTCCACCCATGCTTTGGCAAAACAAGAGGGTGATCCATCGAACTTAGGCAAGAAGAACCTTCCCATAGTGTGGTGTCTCCCTTGAAGGAAACCTCCATCTCTGTACTGCTGCCATGGCCTCCTTCGGTCCTTGAGATGGTAGAAGTCTTGAAAGCTCAAGTTATCCTTGAACCTCTGAATTTGTGAGTCACATTCTACAAAGCAACCTTCCAAAGTGGTTGGCTCTTTCAGCCCTTCATTCTCTATAGCCAATAAGGTAGGCATTGTAGAGCGTTGTGAGGCCTGTGGAGCTTGTGGCAAACTCACAGGTTGACCAGTCCCAAATTGAGACATATCATAACTTTCTCCTTGATGGAATCTCCCAAGGGACTCCCTCATTCTATCTATCCTCATCTCCTTTATTTCCTTGGATAGATCTTGCATAGCTTCCAAGAGAGTTTTTTCAAACTCCTCTGCTTCCTTATCTTTATCATTCACAGATTCAGGGGCTTTCCCCTTGTCTTAACCCTTGTCAAGGTCAACAGTAGTATAGTCATAATTTCTATGAATTCTATTCTGATATCTCCTATCCCTCTCAAAAATAGGATCTTCATCTTCGTAATGCGGCATGACTGGTGCTCCAATGCTAGCATAGGCTATGCCAAGAGTGGAGCTCCGATACCACTGTAATGATCCTTTTTCAGGATTCTCAAGATTCTATTTTAGAGATGGAATACAGAGGAACTTACTGAATATTTCACCCTTCAAATAAAGGGTGAGATCCAAAGGCTACCTAGCCAACTGTAGACTTTGTCTATAGAACTTGGAATAACCCCTTTTCAGGACTTTCAACAAGGTGTTCAAGGAAAATGCTGTATAAGGAAAACTGAGCAGAAATAATGCATATCAGGGCTGGTTTCCCATCATTTATGTTGTATATCACTTATATATGGAATCTCATCAGAAAAAAATCAGTTTAGGCACATTAAACAGATCTCCCAAAAAGTAGACTAGCTAAAAAGCACCCAAAGGGGAAGGCTGCAGACAAATGCAAGCACTGCTTCAGGAATTGCGTAGTTTTAGCTAATGTTTAGTGGAGATCATCAAGATAAATTATATCTCAATATTACAGCAGCAAACAATCATTATAATACAGCCCTTTCATTATACAGTAGAAAGCATGAGCCAATACAGCAGTAAATCTTCAGAAAAGAGAGAAGGAGCATATATATAATTGCAGAAATGCTTCAACAGCGTTATTTTTTAGGAGGTTCAGCAGATGTGAGTTAAAAATTAGATCTAGAGTAGTTCTATGGACAAAACATCAGATCTATATCAGATCTGGAAACTCTATAGTTTTCTCTATAAGATCCACTTGGAATTTTCACAAAAACATGCATGAGTAAGAGTAGATCTGAGAAACAAGTTGCAGATCTGGAAACTGCTGCAGTAAATTTCTGAATATGACATTACATTACAATGGATCAGATCTGAATAGAACATATATCAGCAAACCAATCCCTGGATCACCAAGTGGAAGGCAAGCCCAGCACAAGAGATCTCTAATCTAAACAATGAGCAAGACAACCTGCAAACCCTCATACATAAATAACGCAGTTTTCCCAATGGTACAGCACTGTAGCTCAAGAGACACGGAAAACTACTGAATAATAGCAGATCTGAAAGTACAAGAAATGGTACTCTCTTCCAGGAGGTCAAAGGACCCAGTCCATGGAGAGAGACTCTCAAAATACACTAGATCTCTGTAGATCTAGATCACCACTTACTGCAGCTTGCAGAGACAGAAAAACCCTCATTGGATCAGCATTGCCAATTTAAGTAGGAGCTTGGCCTCGAGCCTGATAGTGGTTCAATTCAGCAAACTTTCCTCCTTGAATCATCAAAGTAAGAGGTGAAACTCCTGCATAGGAATTCCAGATACAATCCTCCACTCAACAGCAGAGAATGGTATTTGTCTAAGCAGACAAATAATTCAAAAATATGATCTATCAACAACCCTCTTGTGTTGCTCTCCTTTTCCTTTTATAAGATAAGAAAGCTCTTGCAAACCCTAAACCACTTTGTTGAGTTAACCCTTTTCACATTAGAGGCTCCCTTCTAGAACTGTGATGTCCCTTTTGGAGATGCAATGAACCTAGACAGTGTTGTGGATTTGGTCAAGGTTGACCCAATCTTTAGCTCAAACCTCTTTCACACCTGCAAGTGATTATTTACATAGCCCTAATTTGTCTTTTTTCACATGGGCATTGATTTATTTCAGACTTTTTAGGAGTTTTACATGTCCTCCTTTATTCATTTATTCATAAAACATAAATTAAAACAAAATTGAATGTTCCTCTTAGCCAAGGCTAAGTAGGAACATTACACTGAGATTCATACCATATCCCTATTTCTCAATCTTTCCCCCAAATCCCTATAGCCATCCCTAAGTACTAATCGAATCATTTAAATGTCCCCCAGCCTTCCTATGATTCGACCATAATTTTTTATTCCCTTTTATGCCATAGTTGCATGCATATTCAGTGACAAAGATTGGCCACATTAGCCCAAAAATAAATTAATCATGAGCTGGTTGTGTGTGTTGAAGTGTGATGAGAAATCAGTGATCATGGGTACAGTGGGCATGATCTCAAGAATTGCTTGAAAATGGTGATGTGATGATTTCTTTGCATGGCATAAGAATTTGACACAAGGCTTACACCATCAAGCCTCCCTTTTGTATGCGGGTTCCGTTCTTATAGCAGGGATGTAATTATTTTTGTTTAACGCATCCGAATTGATGTAGTATAATAATGATCACCCCCAATCATGGTTATGGGAGGCTGAAATTCATAATAGAGATTGTCTTCATTCAAATTGTGGCCATGATATCATCATAATCCATCGTTAGGCCTCGTTCTCATTGCAGACTATGATTGTGCCATCATCACCCCTCAAGTTTATGTAGTTCACAGGACATTATTGAGTGCGGGCATATGTGTTCGATGCAGGGGATATTTGATTATTATTGGGTGAATTTATAATAACAGGGGTTGATTTTCATTTGCGTTGTGGGCATATGCATATGTTTTTTCCCCTTTGCGTTTGCCTGTGTTATCAATGATAAGCACCTTATATGGAGATGCCCTCGATTCAGAAGGACCCGCAGCATGAACAAGACTCCCTATTCCATACCCAAAGCTACCAGCACCAAACCTGTTCATGTATCTTCATCCCCAGATCCTGCTGCAAAAATTCCTCCATCTCCTCCAGAACCCCATTCACCTATATCTCAGTCCCCAATCCCTAATGATATTTCTCCATATTTCCAAGATTTCACCCCCATTTGTCCTTCACCAAGTCGAGAACAACAAGTCTCTTCACCGAAACAAAGTATGAGCCAAATTCCCAGAGGAATTCCTTCACAACAATCAATAGGCCCTACTAAAACATCCACTCCTGATGAGGAAGAGGACCTCACGACCTTGAATAAGAGGATTACTGAGCTCAAGGATCAAGAACATAAGTTTTAAGTAATGTTTCAATATGTTGAAGGAATCAACAGTCAACTCAAAAATGACCACCTCAAAATATTTTCACAGAATGACAAACTAAAGGGAAAGAACAGGCAGTTGTTGAAATGGAAATTTTCAAGATTCTAGCCTACCAAAAAGCTCAGCACTCATAGATTGGCTATGAAATTTTCAAAATGATCCACCTCTACAAAATGTGGTATGGAAGTTTCAGTTAAGTCATCTTGTGTTTGACCGAGCATCTGATTAGTTGTGCCTCTTTTTGACATGGATGCATGAGGGCATGCATAAAATTAAGTGTGAGGGAGATGTTGGACCCCTCTTTTGTCATCACTTTTTCACTCTCATTTCTACTTTCGGCCCTAATTTTGTCACCAATAGGCTCCTCTTTACTATATTTTCTCATCCATGTGCCTAAAATCATGCTAATTCCTTAACCTGAGGTAATGCATTACAAATAGTGTTATTTCAACTATTTTGTCATTAAATTTAGGTGATTAAGTTGTGTACTTGTTTTGTTAACTAATTTTTATGGGTTATAGATGTGAAGTGTGCATCAACAAGACCTATTAAGCTAAGGAGAAGCATGATTTTGACACTAAGACATGGTTTAGAAGATTTTTACTTAAAGACTAAGCCAGGAACTGCACTTAAGAGGTTCGAAACCACCTAGTAGCCTTTCAACGCTCTAGGTGGTCAATTCCCCTACTTTGGTGTCATCAATGAGTTGTTCAAACTTAAGGATCGATGATCCTTATGCACACTAGCTTCCAGACTTTTTCTAAAACAATCTCATCTTATCCATGTAGCTACGAATGGAGTATGGTTGAACCAAAAGCTAAAGATTGAATATTGTAATCAAAACTGATAGGTTGAATTAGTATAGGAATCCATTGGATTTTATTTTCATACTATTTTGTAAATTGAAGGTTGTTTATAAAGCCTGCACCAGAGAAAGATTAGAGTTAGTCCTGAATTTATCAGTTTTTGAGCTATTTGCTATCAAGTGTAACTTCGTTTTAATTCAAGACTACTTATGTCATTACTTGGAGCATGTGTTGATTTGAGCTATGGAATGAATATTTGATATATATATATATATATATATATCTAAATTAGTTTGTTGAGCATCTTTTTCCTTTTTTAAGTTCGCATCGCAGGTGTGGCAAGGGCCCACCATAGTCTGGGAAGTTTTATTCATTGTAGGTAGAATTTTAAATTAGTTGCGTGATTCTTCAATTAGTTTTCATTATATGTTACAATTTAGCTTCAATTACTTTGTTAATGTTATCACCAAATTGAGTCCTGTTGGGCTTCTTCAATGGTCAACTTGGAGTAACTATTTCATACCAGCTTTTGACTGAAGATTAGCCTCTTCAGTCTGAGAGGGCTCTCTCAAGATAAATTATGATATTTTCAATAAAAAATCTATTAGATGGCTAACTCTATGATGATGACTTGATTGTATATGATTTCAGGTGGAAAATGGAGAAGCTTTGCTACCATTACGCTTATGGAGTTAGTGCTAGGGAACTTAATGACAATGGATCTCCTGTTGGAAACTAAGGCATGTAGATATTTAAATGAAAGGAAAACACACACAGAATTTACTCAATAGATTAATGTCCAAAGGAAATTATAGAATGATAAACATGAATTATGAGTAATGAACATTAAGATATTGAAAGCAGGATATTGAGAAAGATATACAATAGTTTAATGCTTGAAGGAAGTCAGAGCATGAGAAGCATGAATTCTGAGTAATCAAACATTAATATATTGAAATAAAAGTATAAAGATACATATTACAAGGTTCATGAAAACATAAAATGAATCTCAGGTGAAGGAGAATTCCCACAGCCACTGTCTATTACTGATCAGAACAATTTACAATAGTAGTAGCCACAAGTAACATCTTCCAACCCTTTTTTATTCAATATTCTGCCTATTAATAGGCTTCATCACCTTCACATTGGATCTACCTTCAATATGGACCTTAGAATCCTCTTATTGACACCTAATCTAACTAAAAATCAAAATACATGGTAATGATAATGACACCTACTAACTTTAGGCGTTAGAAACCTAATAGGACTCAACTACCTATTTATTACACTTTTCAACTAAAAGAACAGCATGTTTACATCTAAAAGGATCACGTGCTTAAGTACCAGTGACCATGACTAAGGTATAAATTCCATCACTGTCTTTATGAATCCGATTCTCCTATTTTTAAGGAAATGGTGCCATCACACATGATAATGCTTCCATGATGAACTGATGAGCTAGATAACTTTGTCGAAAACCAAACCTGAACAAGAAACATTCCTCTAACTATATTTGAACTTTACATGTGGCTATCTAACCTTAAAAACACTTTCAATATAAAAAAATACAACCCAAAGCTCCTTACTGCAAAAACAGAGTATCATTAGGTAGTTTCGTAGCGTAGTTTAGTAGCATATTTCATTTCACCAACCTCTACCACCTGATAGCTCTCTTTGTTGATGTGGACATGTTTGTTGGGTTAAAAGAGCTAAATAACATCAATTTCCCTCCTTAAATATTCATAAAACTGGATTCCAAAGAAAAAATCCACCTACAGAAATTTTCGTAGCGTTTTTCTGACTTCAAGCCTGAACCACGCTACAAAACTACCTAAAAAAGGCAAAATTTGCAATTTATAAATGAACCCATATTTCATAATAATTGATATATTTTTCAAAAATGAAGGAGGTTTTTGTATATAATAATTTTTTGAATAAAAACCTCTCTTTTTTTTTAAATAACATCTCCATCTATCCCAAATATGCATTTTAAAAACATGTATAAAACAGAAAATTTTTGTTTTCTAAAAATAAGTCCCAGAGACATCTTCGAATATCCAAACTGGGAGCACCTGTGAGAAAAGTGAAAGAGGTTATTTTTCCTTGTTATATTCTTGACAATAACCTATTTCATTATTTCCAAATTCATCTCTTTTCATCCATAATCCTCTCTTTAAACTTGCTGCTCAAACAGTCCAAAAACACAATAATTTCCTAGCTAGCTCCAGCAGAAAATCAAGGAACTTGAACTGGTGCATGCTTCAGGAAAGATAGGGTCCTCCATGAATATATTAAGGTCCATGGGCTTTTGTCTTATCCACAGAGCCTCCTTTTTATGCTTTCTTGTGCATGAACATCTCCCTTTATAACCAAGTTGCCCTCTTAAACATGTGACACCTATAAAGACAAATTGGACAGCAAGCTGTTTTTGGACAGAAGGTTGCTTGTCACAAAGCTAAAATTTTCAAGGGTGACACATGACCAATACATGCTAAGGCTGAAGGGCTAATAACAAAGAGGATCTTGGGTGAAAAATATGAAACTATAATATGAGAGGGAAAATGACAAATGGAGGAATAAAATTGCAATGATGACAATCAATTATGATTTCACATGTTGGATAGCTATCATAACCTAATAGGTGATCTCACCTTTCCCTAAAACCAATAGAAAATTAGAATTCATCGATTTTCTTTTTCCAAATGAGTTCTACGAAATGTTTAGGCAGTTTCGTAGTGAAATCTACTATTATGCCACTATATTCGCTATGAAACTGTGAAAAACTAGACAAGTGGCTCATTTCTTGATTTTAAGGCATGGGTGTGAAAACTAAATGATATAAAATGGATTTGGCTGACATGTCATGACTCAAAAATGAATTTTTTTTTGGAGATAGACTAAACAATATTTTATAAATTCTTCATCAAATGCATGACCCAACATGATATAACATGAAATCTATGGTGACCTTATCAAAACAAATTTTGAAAATTTTGAGTGTGATAACAGTTTACATCATTAAAATATTTAATATGAGATTGATTGTCTACGTATGATTTTGTTTTGGAATAGTTGAGTGTTGTCTTTTCATTTTGGTTTGATCTACATAATCATCCTCATCTGAACGATTTCATAAGACTTACTTGCTAATTCCTATTCACTAAATCTCTCAGTCAATTTGTAGAAGAGCACTGAGATCCCCATTATCATGAATCCATATTAAAACCATTGGATGGGTGTCTAAATTAATTTAATACAGAGTGAATCCTGTGTTCTACCTTCAAATGCTGATAATGGTGAATTGATTGGACAAAACGTGGAGACAACATTTCAAATTCGGCTTATAATCTCTCACAAAGTTGAACGATAACACTTTCAAAAGTTCTATGTTTCCATAAGGGATCAAAGACTTTGAATTGAATGTGTAATCCTGACTTAGGGTCGATTTTATTATATCTAATAAGTGCCATTTAAATATTTGATTTAAACATCGTTTTTTTCAAATTAATTGGGGAAGTTTGTAATGGAACAATGAGAACTGTAAGTGGCAGTGATTTCGATCTTGAAATGCCTTCGAAAGACTAAAAAGGATTTTTGTATACCTATCATTTTGATTATTAATTAGGTTTCGGGAGTGTTTATAAAAAATTTTAACATAGTGAGTGTAATTCTGAGTCATAACAGAGTAAAGAGTGAAACCTTTCCTTCAGATTGTTTAGATGCGTCAGAGCTAGATAATTGTGTGCAAGTTCAATTTCAGTAAAAGTGTGTTAGTATCTCCAATTTTAATTTGAGTAGAATTAGTCTTTATTAAAAGTTAAAACGTTGGTAGCTTACTTTCTGGAAGTAAATTTTTAGTGTAGTGTGTGTC
Organism: Pinus albicaulis; assembly: GCA_034641835.2. NCBI lineage: Eukaryota > Viridiplantae > Streptophyta > Pinopsida > Pinales > Pinaceae > Pinus > Pinus albicaulis. The sequence goes on from MU968450.1 coordinate 26,471,098, forward strand.
AAGGTTTGTTGATTGATTACTTTTAGATTGGTGTTGCCTTAGCAGTGTGACTTGTTTTTATTAGAAAAAAAAGTTCTTGTTTATTCAAATTTCAATCAAGTATATTTCTCGAGCCTAGGAGTGAATTTATGTTTAATAGCAGTGTAGTCTTTCATTACATTCCTCTATGTGATCCAATAGCATTTCATAATTTTGTCTTTTCTTTAATTTTCTAAAACAGAGCTAGGATCTGGTTTTTGAAAATATATTAAAAAATTTGTATAGTGTGTGCAATTAGTTCAATCTTAGAGATCAGAGTTTATTAATTTCGTTTGACTTAGTGTGTGAGGCATAGTATTTCGATCAGTAGCAGCATATTTTTGAAGCACTAAGGTTAGTGTGAATTTTTTATCATTCTAGGGTTTAATTCCAACTACTGTTTTAAGGATTGAATGCAAGATTTCTTTCAAGATTGCTTAGCTTGAATTTAAGATTGAATTGTGATTGCAAAAGAAATTAGGTCTTTCAGCTATTTCAGAGTATAGAAATAGAATTAGGGTTTTAAATTTCAAATGAAATTTTGAATTACTCAGTTGATATGTGAATTTTACTCAATTAGGGATTTTCTTTCACAGTTGGTTGAAATAGAACCTGTAGTAAAGAATTGGGTTTTCATTCAAGTACAAATTTATGTTAAAGAGCAGGATATGTTAAGTTAATAAAGATTTCAAGTTTCGAAATTGAATTTGATTATTTATTCTACTAGTGTTAGTGAGATGGCCTAATTTCCTTTCCAAAAGTTTTTTGTTCACGAGTATTCATGTGTTTTGTTACTTCGCTAATCAGTATAAGAAAACATTAAAACTCTGAATTAGAAACTAAATCAAGAAAGTTCAGTATAGCTTGTGTTTACGAGCCTGAATTGACAGATAAGTATCGGAGGTTTAATCTAGCAATTAAATCTCCCAACATTTTTGGCGTCGTTGTCGAGGAATTGTAATTTTTGATTTAGGTAGTTATCATTGTATGAGTTTCAGTGATCTTGCAGGGCCGTCAGAGGGCGGAGAGAGTACGGTAAGACATGAGTGAAGAGCCACACATCCACTTTTGTGGGGTTTCTCCAAATTCTGACCGATTAAAGATTATCCTTGAACTTTATTTTCCATTTCCTTATGCGTAGAAGTAGAAGTAGACCTAGGGTAATAGAGGTAGATTTATTTCTAGTTCACAATTTCCTGAAACTTTTGGTTTGACAACAATTCTATTAACTAATCTCGTTGATCATTATGAAAGAACTAAGCATGAAAAAGGGAGCATGAGCGGGAAGGATATTTTACAAGGAGAACTCCCAATTCAGGAGGGAGTAAGGCAGTTGTCCATTGAATCCTTCTCCAGACATCTTAGCAGCAACACATCTGCAATCAACATGGAAAACAATGGAGGGGAAAACAGAAACAATGAACGAAACTAGGAAGAAAACCATGGAGAGGGAGAAGGCCAAAGAATGCCTTTCTTTGGAGGGAATGAGGATGGACCTAGAAACAATGATTGAACAAGCGGAGGACCAGAAGAAGAAGATGAAGAAACCACCTTGGCTTTCCCATCCTGGATGTAACCAGGAATATCACCATGAAAATCATACTAATGACCTCTCTTCCACTCTTCTATGGTAAGTCATCTAAAGACCCTGATGCTTTTCCTTTTGAATTCAATATTTTATGCAGGAGCTACAACTATTATGATGATGCACATAAACTTAAGCTGTTCCCAGCCACCTTGAAAGACACACCCCTTAGATGGTTTATGAGCCTAGGTGAAAACATCATTTACTCTTGGGATGATATGAAGTTTTTATTTCTTAGTAAATCCCAGGACTTCTAAAAAATTAGGGATATAAACAATATTCTTAGAATGCAACAACTTGATGATGAAAGCCTAGAATAACATCTTGAACACTTATTGTATCATTTTCACAAATCCTGAGGGGCACATCTAAATGAGAAAACTGTCAAAACAGTTTTTCTAAAGGGAATTAGAGATGAATGAATTGAAACCCTAAACCTTCTAAGTGGCGGGGACATTTATAAAAATCCTTTTGCTGAAGTAGCCAAACTTTTTTGAACTTACTCAAGAATTCAGGCTAAAGTAGGCAAGAAGCTCTACGACAGTCTCCAAGATGTTGCATCAAGAAATCAGAAACCTGCAGCCACTACTGTCACTAGAGTCGAACTAGGGAACATACTGGAAAACTTTAAAAAGGATATTTTAAATACCATTGGTAACCATCTCGACACAATGAAACATAAAAAGAAACAAGAGGACGAAAGGGCTACCATGGAAAAAAAATTTCATAAATTCAGACAAAAATATATGGAAAGGGAGTGTCCCATTAACATCATTGAGGTTTGTGGGATTTGTGCTTTAGAACATGCAACTGGGAAGTGTTCATATTTTCCCCATTTGTAAGTTATCTACAAGGGGAATACCAAATAAAATGACCTATCACAAGTGAGCATAAAACCCTTTTAGAGAAGCCCCAATCAAAACATGTTTCTGGAACCTAGTCCCCAAGGTATGGTCAGAATCAACCTTGGAATTTCCAGCCATCTTACCCCCCTTGGGCCACTCCTCAAATGAAAAACACTCCATGGAACCAGAATTGGAGGGAAAATCCTTATGCCAACCCTTATCCGCCCCAAAACCAGTTATAGGCACCTTACCCAAATATGCCAAGCACCTCGTATAATCCGACCATGCAATCCTATCAGCAAGGGTATAATCCAAACACATATCAACAACCCTTGTTGCCACCCCCTCCTTTGCATCAAATTTTACCTACACCATTTGACCCATCATCTTTGCAGACACCTCAAACCTTTAACCCACCTCGTCCTACATTGTTTCCTACGCAACCCGTAGCTAACCCGAATCATAATAAACCACCTCAACCTATACAAAACATAAATATCCAACCTTTTCCTAAATTTATGATCACTACTGTCCCTATGAATGAAATGCAATTACGATCAAGGAAGACATTCAACAAATGGAAATCAGTTGTTGTCATCCAGGAAGAGGTCCCTTCCACATCATTCGAAAACCATTTTCAAAATGAAAAATAGAAACAAACACAAGAAGAGGAATCAAGTGAACCACACTATCCAGAAATACTTCTCGTAAAGAAATAAGAGACTTCACTTGAATATGACCTGGAAAACAAATTAAGGAATGTCTGTATCAAAATTCCACTTTTGCAAGCTATCATAGACATCCCTATCTGCAACAAAATTGTCAAGGATCTCTGCATTAATAAGCCAGGTAAGAAGGGGCATAAGAACCAAAACGTAAAGATTTTAAGTCAAGTGTCCACCATGATTTCTGACTTTCCTGTGAAGTACAACGACCTTGGGAACCCCATTATCACCATTGAGATAAACGAAGTGCTTATGCCAAACACCCTTGTGGATTTTGGGGTGGAAATAAATGAAATGACATATGAAAAAATGACATCTTTGCAGTTACCTGGGCTTAAACCCACCCATGTCATTTTAGAAATGGCAAATAAGTCTGTCGTCAGACCAATGGGAACCCTAGAATACATAGTCGTCGCTATTGCTTCCTGGAAATATCCCATAGAATTCATTATCATTTCCCTAAAAACCTCTAGACCTAGACACCCTGTAGTTCTGGGATGCCCTTGGTTGGCAACTATTGATGCCTTCATAGGGTGCAGAAACGGAGAAATGATTATTTCAATGGTCCCCAAAACCAAAACTTGTCTATTTTTCCCCCTACTCAAACAGTTTTTGAAGTACCATTATGGCTTGAGAGTCGCTATGGAGAAGAAGACTGTATGTTTCCTTTGTTGTCATTAGATTAGTCTAGAGGTCTTCACGAGCAATCCGATGAACATATTTTGCAGCAGTTTTTATCTTATAGTTCTTGTATCAATTATCTGTTTCTTTTAATGGTTATCAGCATGTTTTTAGTGATGAGTTCCAGGAGACTTTCCATCCAACCGTATTTTCCTCTTTTGCAGCAATAGAGGAAAGGCATGAACTCACCACAGAGCTTGTAGAAATCATCGAAAGAAATACTTTTCATATTGGTACAGAATTGACTGCAGAACAAAAGAAGCAGTTGATGAGTATGATTCGTGAGCAATCTAGAGTTTTTTCTTGGGACTACCTAGACATAAGGGGCATCCATCCAGACACCTACATCCACCATATTTATACCAACGAAGAAATGAAACATGTCTGACAGCCACAGAGGCATATCAACCCAGCATTAAAAGACATTGTCAAAGAAGAGCTTCAGAAACTTCTCGCTGCAAAATTAATCGACCACATTTCAGACAGTAGGTGGGTGGCACCTCTAGTAGTGGTTCCAAAAAAGAATGGAAAGTGGCATATATGCATCGATTACAGATAATTAAATAAGGCCACATTTCGCGACTACTTTCCACTACCCTTCATCGATCAGGTACTTGACACGCTTTCAGGTAAGAAGTATTTTTCTTTTCTAGATGGATGCAGCGGTTATAATCAAATACAGATAGTTGAAGAGGACCAAGAAAATACTACCTTTATGTTCCCTTGGGGTACTTATGCATATAGAGTCTGTCCCTTCGGTCTTTGTAATGCCCCAGCTACTTTTCAAAGAGTTGTACTTGCCATTTTCTTTGATTTGATCCATAACTGTGTGGAGGTCTATACAGATGACTTCACAGTCTATGGAGATGATTTTTCTCAGGCCTTGGAAAATCTAGAGAAGGTATTAATTTTTTGTCAAGAAGCTAATTTATCCCTTAGTAGTGATAAATGTAGAATGATGCAAACTAAGGGAATTGTTTTGGTCAACATGTGTCGCTAGAAGGAATCAAAGTTGATCTGGAAAAAATTGAAATAATCTCGCTTATCTCTATTCCTACTTCACAAAAATAGGTAAGAAGTTTATTGGGACATGTTGGTTATTATCAATGCTTTATTGAAAATTTTACTAGAATTGCAGCACCATTATTTAAATTGTTAACTAAATATGTTGAATTTGTATGGAATGTCGATTGTCAACAGGATTTTCAGATACTAAAGGACAGGTTGTCCACTGCTCCGATATTGATAGGACCAAATTGGTCCTTACCATTCCACATTTGTACAGATGCTTCGGACACCACACTAGGAGCAGTCCTGGGAAAAAGGAAAGATCATTACCCCTACGCTATTTATTTTGTAAGCAAAAATATTTCCCCTGCTGAATTGAATTACACTGTCATTGAAAAACAATTGTTATTAGTTGTACATGCTATAGGAAAGTTTAGGAATTATATTACCGGTTATGAGACTTTTGTCCATACCAACCATTCTGCTATTATATTTTTAAAGAATAAACTGATTACTAATGGTAGAATAACTAGATGGTTGTTTCTCTTACAAGAATTCAATATAACCATAATTGATAGGCCTGGAAGAGATAATTTGGCAATTGAATTGTTATCTCATTTAAATTTTGTACAGGGAAGCACGCCGACTCCAGTGCCGAATGAGTTTCTAGATGAAGCATTATTTGCCATTTCTGCCATTACTCCTTGGTTTGCCAATGTTTCCAATTATCTGGTATCAGGGAAATTTCCTCAGAATATGTCTGCCCAGGAAAAAAATAATATTGTGTAGCGCAGTGCTAACTACTCCTAGATTGAGGGAGATTTGTTCTATACTGGGCCAGATTTTATCATGAGGCACTGTGTGCGGGAAGATGAGATGTATGATGTTTTGAGAGCCTGCCACAATGAGCCTTGTGGGGGGCACTTTGCCGATAAAGAACCGAATACAAGTTTCTACGTACTGGGTAGTATTGGCCTTCATTTTTTAAGGACACCAAGAATTTTTTTTCTAGTTGTGACGCTTGTCAGTGGATGGGGAGACCAGTTTCGTCCGATGAGATGCCTCTTCAACCAAAAATAGCCATTGAAACTTTTAATAAGTGGGCATTGGAATGTGTAGGGCCCATATCTCCAATGTCAAAAAAGAAAAATTATATTTTTGTATGCACTGACTACGTCACCAAGTGGGTGGAGGCTAAGGCGTTATATGTTGCCACTGAAAAGGCAGTAGTGGAATTTTTGTTTGAGGAAATCTTCACAATATTCAGTGTACCTCGTGAGATTTTCATTGATCAAGGTACGCAATTTACATCAAATTTAATCAAGGCACTCACTGAGCAATACCAGATTAAGCATCGCAAATTTACCCCCTACCACCCCCAAGCCAACGGGAAAGTGGAGTTCATGAAAAAACTCCTAGAATCCATCCTCACAAAGACCATTCAATTGCACCATATGGATTGGGCGCATAAGTTATTAGAGGCATTATGGGCTTATAGGATTACTTGAAGGAATGTGATAGGGCACACACCTTATGAACTAGTCTACAGAAAGAAAGTGCTCCTACCCATTGAATTCCAAGTAAAAACATTTAGAACTGCCACCTAATCGGGAATGAACCTGAAGGAAGCTCTAGAGCAGAGATTGATGCAGTTGAATGAGCTTGACGAGATTATAAAATATGCCTATCACAGAACCTCGTTGGTGCAGGACCAAAGAGCTCGATGGCACGACAATTTCATTAAGAAGAAATTCTTCTGTCTAGGTGACTGGGCCTTGTTATATGATAGTAATTTTAAGCACTTCAAAGGTAAATTTTCTACTGGATTGTTAGGACCTTATGAAGTAGATGAATTTTTCGATAAAGGTTCAGTTCGTATTAAGACTATTGATGATGACAAGACTTATTTTGTAGTGAATGGCCATCGGCTTAAAATTTATCACAAACCACTTTCGCATAATCATTTTTTGCAGGAAGTTTGAAAGGACCCAAGATTAGGGCTATGTAATATTGTAATATCCCAAAATAGGGAAAAACAACAATACTGGGAATATCTTATAATATCCCAAGATTGGAGATCCAGCAATACATGAACATAATAATGAAAAAGCAGTGTTATATTAACTCATAAAATGTAAGAAGAACACATAGCCATCATATTGATGTTATAGAAAAAAAATGTACACAAGTCTTGAGGAAATAATCACTCAAGATAGGCATCACAAGCCTCAAGAGAACATATACATGAAAAATTAATTACACTGCTACACAGAAAATGCCCAAGGCTATGACAGCGCAGTTTTATTAGAGACACTGCTACTAGAATATGTCAATACATGGATATAGAAATATACAGCCCAAACAATATTGGAAGTGAGGATATAGACTCCCTAACTGAATTTCAATACAATCCGAAAAGGATTTCCTGAAATATACAAAATGGAAAAAATGTCGAAGTTGCCATCTCAAGACTGAGTAGCAGCTGCAACTCAAGAACTAGATGGAGATGTTTGTAGATGATGCACAAGTTGAAAAAACCTCCTCCAATGGATCTTCCAAGTGAAAGGCTGATCCTAACATTGAATATCTCACCCTCCAAACAATCACTGCAACCCTCACTGCAGATGCTCACTGAAAATAACGCAGTCAAGGAGAGGGATTGTGCTAAAGAAGATGGAAAATGGTGGGCCTGATGCCAAAGATGGTTAAGTTAGCCCATATGCTTCCTCAATGATCCTCCAAAGGAAATAAGGCTTCCTCCTCTGAAAAATAAGCTCTGGAAGTGGTGTTGAGTAACCTCCACTGCAACACCCTACAACACAACCCAGCTCTAAACACATACTACATTGTAGCTAAAGGAGGATGCTTGGCCTGAAGCCTGAATGTGGAGAAATGAAGAGAAAGCTACCTCAAGAGGCCTCTCTTGAGAGGAGAAGGAATTCCTAAACAGGAATGCCTTGTGCTAAGCAGCACAGCAACTCTGCTAAACAGCAAGAGAATGCAAAAGTCTTCCAGACCATAAAATCAATAATCCATAACGTGAATAACAATGGCTGCCTTGCCCTCCTTTTAAAAAAGTGAAAGCCCTCTCACCATGGGTCCCACTCATTAGGGTTTCCTTCACCAAGGAATCCTCCTCCCATTCATAATGTGTTGTCTCTCAAAGTGTTCTCCACCTCCTATCCCAGCGTTGTTGACTTGGTCAAACTTGACCTTGTCCACATGCAAATGACCCTGTTCACACATGAGGGTGTGAAATCCAGCTCCTATGATGATCCCTTTTCACACTATGAGGGATTTCATTCTTATTTCTGAAATGTATGGGCCTCCTTACCCATTTATTCATCTCCTAAGTGAAATCAGAAAAAATCAATATTCCAATTAGCTGCATGCTAATTTTGGAATATTACAAATATTCCCAATTAGCCATGAGCTAGTTGGAATATTAATTTTTGTTTTGCTACTTTTTTTTATGAATAAGAGGACAATGGAGGTCCATATGTCTCCTTAATAATGAATAAATCAATGCCAATGAGAAAGGAAAACATATTGGCAGCTTAATTAAGCACCCTTAGGTGTGAAAAGGGGCTAGAACATCTTGACTGGGTCAACTTTGACCAAATCAACAGCGTTGCATTGGAGGAGTGGAAATCAATGAGGGACAGTGTTGAGAATTTTGAGGGTTGTAGGTTAATAAAAAATTCTCTTCTTGATAATTTCTTGTGAACTTCCTTGGATTACTTATGATTTTTCTTCGTTATCTTGTTTAGTCTTTCATCAAGTCAATTATCAAATAAACACAACACAAACTTAGGCTCCTAGATCCAGGGAAAAACCTCTCCCTCTTGGAGAGGAAAACCCGCAAAGAATTATTCTTATAGGTCTTCAAATGACAAGTACCATGACCTAGACTTAAACCCTTGACCCATGAATGCTTCCAAGACCTTGTTACTTCATCTTTGATGACCTTCCATGCAGATATTTCCTTCTTGCACCAATATGTACAGTACTTTCTTTTATTAACTGTGAGAAGGAAGGAAAATCCTAGATTTCCCTGTGGCTCTTTTCTTATCCAGCAGTGACTCTTCCTCTCATCAATCCGCATACTTTTTCTGTTCAGGAGTCGATTATTGAATTCATATTTATCTTCAAAATTATATTCGCATAGTAGTCCACGTTTATCACTATATATATATAATCGCAATCCTTTCTGATTATGGGTCTGCATACTCATGTTGTGATACATTGGAGCTATCCACATCTTTCTGTGTTATCACAATTCTCCAAAAAAGATCCGCATTTCACTTCTCTTACTTTCTTATATACAAAACATCTACAGTTTCCCATTTAACTTGGATATGGATAGATGGAATGTTTCTAGGACTGATTTGTATCTCTTAACGTGTGTTACTTCTTCATATGTATGCTCTGAACTTTAGATTTAGGAAGATCCACAAATATTGTCTTTATAATCACCGAAACCTTGTTGGATATCACAGTAGTTTTATTTCTGTATTATCCGCTTTAATGTTCCCAATTTTTAGCCTCAAGCTAAAAGGAACATTATAGTTTGCCTATTTTTATTAAGTTGAATAAAATGGGTAAGGAGACCCCTTAACCCCCTTAGATGGAGAAATAACACCCCTTGTATGTAAGGAGGGTGAATAAGCAGCTGAATTAAGCATCTAAGGGTGTGAATATGATCAGGATCACCTTGATTTAATAGTCATCTTTGACTAAGTCAACAGCGTTGTCCAAGAGGAGGAATCTCCATGACAAGGCAGCGCAGTTTTAGAGGAGGCTCCACTTGCATGAGCTAGGTGGCAAGTGTGGATGGGACCCATGGTGAGAGAAGTTCATTTTCTTTATAAGGAGGAGATGGTAGCCCATTTTTTATTATGCATTAGCTTATTATTTTCGTTGGGTCTGCTAAGACTTGCATACCTGGGTTGTTTAGCAGGGTTGTAGTGTTCTTGAGCACAAGGGTGTCCCCGGTCGGGAATCCCTACCTCATCCTCAAGGAAGGAGAGGGTTTTGAGCCCCATTTCCTCATTTTGAAATTTGGCCAAGCTTTCTCCTGTAGCTGCAACGTTTTCCCGTTGGGCAGAAAACGTTGTGTTGCTAGGTGCAGCAACAGAGGAACTCTTAGAGTCATTCTTTGGCTTGTTCTTCGGTGGAGATCTTGTGTATTCTTTGGAGGAGTAGCAGAGGAGACTCCTGGGCATCATTTCAGATATTTGTAACCAGGCCAATCATTCACCATCTCTCACAGCGCAGTCTAAGACTAAAACTGCATTATTTGTGTAGGCAGTGTTGGGAGAGTTCATTGAGCTCATCAGGAGGATTGTTCTTGAGTAGAGGGATCAGCCTTCTACTAAGGAGCATCATTGGAGGAGGGAAATATATATTTTAGATATGCCATAGCCTCATCATATGTATTCAGTGTTGCAGTGACATATTAACCCCAGCAGTTAATTATCACATTGTATTTTACCTGGCATTTCTAGCAATCCCTCCTAGATTGGCTAGAAATCTTGTATTGGAGCCCATCTTTCCATTCTTGGGCATTTCTTTGTATCCTTCAGCCCCATTATCATTTTTTATGTATTCATCAGTTGCTACTCTCATAGAGACTGTGCAGTCACTGCTCTCCGGCATTTTGTACAGTTGCAGCAACTCATGTATTTCATTGCTTAATCATTGGAGATTGGTTCTCATAGTTTGAGTGGATTGTCCCTCAAAATATTCTTGTGTATTATTGCTGATATAATAATATAATGTTGGCTTTATAACATTTCCCTCTTATGGTATATTTATAATTTTAGAGTTTATGATTGTGTGCATGTATTACTGTAAGCTCTCTCTTTGAGCATTCCCTAAGGGACCTAGTTTGGGGAGATCTGAATAACCCATCTAGAGTCATTTCTTTGGGCTCAACTTCTGGAAGAGAAGTTTTTAATGTGTTAACAAGGGGATCCAAGCCCCCTTTCAACTGATTTTGGCATTATCTTCCTTATACAGCGTCCCCTTGGACCCTGTTGCAGCAAATCTTGAAGAAGGGATATTACAGTGGTATCAGAGCATCAATCTTGGCTCAGCCTATGCAGCCCAAGATAATATGCCATTAGAAGGAGAAGCTCCTCACTTAGAAGAGGATATGTACAGAGAAAACAATAAAAGAGGAATGACGGAAGAGGAGGTCTCCCTTCTTCTTTTCTAGACCATGGAGGGTATCATTGAAGACCTTGAGGAGATAGAAAGGGAAAACTGGAGAGATTTTATGAGAGGGTTTGTGGATGAAGCAAACCCTAGTTTTGACCACGTTGGGTGTGAGCATTCAGCCACACATGCAGATCCACAACGCAGTACATTGCCCATATCTACTGCAGGGGGAATGGAGGGAGATGAGTCACCAAGGGAGGAGACCTTGAGTGATTTTCTTTGGGGGTATGAATCTCAATCATGGAGATTCAAAGTACACTTGGACTTCCAAGAGTTTTGAAGACTCAAGCGAGAAAGATCCAGCAGCCACCAAGGGAGAAAGAAAGATATATTCTTTCCATCTACTTTCGATGGATCAGCAAGGTGCAAGGCCACAGCTTGGGTGGGGGAGCTTGATGCATATTTCCAGCTACACCAAGTTGCAGCCAAGGAGGCCATCACTGTAGCAGTACTGCATCTCAAAAGTATGGCCCATGATTGGTGGTTTAAAATTTTTGTTTCATGTTATCATGCAAATGTAAAAACCTATGATGAATTCACTAAGGCATTGGTGAAAATATTTGATAAAGATCAATGTGAATCATCATGTGTAGAAATTGAGAGATCAAACACCTTGCATGAGCTGGAGGAAATCACGAAACAAACTCCACTCCATATTTCTAGAGGGGAAGGAAACCGGGATGATGACTTTCTAGAGGCAAGACCCCCATTGTATGAAGGGCACTCTTCCAGTTGTAATAGTATGGAGATCCTTTTTTCAAAGGAAGACCGAAACCCAAGGTCTCTCATTGGAGAGGAGGCATACTCATATGTTGGTGAAGAGGGTAGAAGAACCCACAGCGTTGTATCATTAGAGGGAGATCCATCACCACATGGAGGTGAGAAGGGATTCATTGCTTCCATTGGAGGAATCCTTGTGCCTATGCAAGGGATTCCAAGAGGTACCACATGTGGGGACCTAATCACAATTCCTGAGCAGCATGCAGTGGTATTGAAGGATTTTCAAATGGAGGATGGAGGAAAAGGAAGGGATCTGCATTCCGGGGGAATGAGCATTCACCCTCATCTTTTGAGGAAAGTTTCTGCACAAGGGAGAGGGACTGCACTGCACAATGAAGAGAGGGACCATTCACTCCTCTCATTTATACAATCCATTTCCTATCTAGATGTCTCACTACAGGGAGGCATCCCACCTGGGAGGCCACCGGACTCGGCATTGATGAGAGGCATCTTGTCTTGGGGATCACCACTCTTGGATTCAAGGGAGGTGAATGTGTTAGAGGATGACTTTGGCATGAGGGATGTCAAATTAGCAATTAGCAGCATGAGGAGAACACCACATTTCATATTACCAGTGTTGTCTCTAAGGAGGATAGATCTAGAGTGGAGGTCTCAACTCTTAGTAGAGTACTCCAAGGATCTAGATGCATGCATGATTCTTGATGACCCAGGAAGAGGGGAAATATATACAGTAGAGGATGTGGTCATATATTCATGTGCCAGAATCTTCTTGACCAAAATTTCTGAGCTCAAGAAGAAGTTGCTGCATGCAGCACATGAGGGCTTTTTAGCTATGCACTTTGATGCATATTTTGCTTTGCTAGAGGATTTGACTTGGGAGGGCATACATCATGATCCATATCAGCATATGGAGATATGCATAGCCCAGATGATTTCAAAGGGGTTGGCACAACCATTTCCCTACTCATTGGAGGTGAGAGAGAGCATTCAGATGAGCCATTTCAGCTCAAGGACCAGAGTACATGATAAAGAAGGTATATACTCACATTTTGATTTACCTTCCTTTACTTTATATGGGAAGCTTGATGAGCTAAGGATGATCACATCTCCTTATTCTCCTTATTATGATGAATTTGTGGCCCATTGCAGCAATGGGAGTGGCTATTCTTATGATGGGTTGTGGGGGAAGCCACATGCTTCTTGGTGTGCACCATTGGCACCGATTTGTATTTGCATGTTTCCATATTATGAGATGTTTGTGGCAGGAAAAAAATGGTTGGGAAAGCAATTTTTGTTTTTATTTTTTATGCAAGTAAGAGGTGTACTGCGTTGGTCCCATGAGTGGAGCAGTGACCCACTCTCTAGTTGTCTTATGACAACTTGTTTTCATTGCATATTTCCTTCTTGTATTGCTGATGTTTATACATTCATAGGGAGCACTACCATGAGAGTGTTGTATATATTGGGACAGACCATCGGGAGCATGACTCTCCCCATTTTACGTGCTTTATATTGCAAGAGACACCATGGGAAAACTATGATTGCCACATTGCTACTTTTCTCTTCTTGTGGGAAAAACCACTTGGAGAACATGAGGGGGCATTTCGTGGCTGATTTTCTTGGAGGCCATACCATTTCAGCCCAAGGATAGAGGCAGCCCCATGTAGGCAGCCCCATGTGTACTACCAATGGAGAGAGGACCATCTTGGGAATCAAAAGCCCAACTCTCCATTCCGCCCCAACACATTGCAGAAACCCGGGATTGAGATTTTTATCTGGGTGATGGCATGGACGAGAGGATCATCAATGAGGATACATTTTTCCCATGCATGTCATCACTCCCACCTTGATGAGGCCATAGCACAGCAAGAAGGTTTCCACATGCACCTTCCATCTTTCCATGATGAGCACCATTCCAGTTTTCATACTTCGGAGGAAGCAATGGAGGTCAAATTTATTGCAACATATCTTGAGAAGTGGTGGAGATTGTTGATGAGGAGGCCACAAGAGAAGAAGGGGGAGAAATTTTTTTCTCTCTATGCAGATTCTTGAGGAGAAGAAACATGTGGGAGGGGAGGATTGTAATGTTCCCAATTTTTAGCCTCAAGTTAAAAGGAACATTATAGTTTTCTTATTTTTATTATGTTGAATAAAATGGGTAAGGAGACCCCTTAACCCCCTTAGATGGGGAAATAACACCCCTTGTGTGAAAGGAGGGTGAATAAGCAGCTGAATTAAGCACCTAAGGGTGTGAATATGATCGGGATCACCTTGATTTAGTCATCTTTGACTAAGTCAACAGTGTTGTCTAAGAGGAGGAATCTCCATGACAAGGCAATGCAGTTTTAGAGGAGGCTCCACTTGCATGAGCTAGGTGGAAAGTGTGGATGGGACCCATGGTGAGAGGAATTCATTTGCTTTATAAGGAGGAGATGGCAACCCATTTTTTATTATGCATTAGCTTATCATTTTCGTTGGGTCTGCTAACACTTGCATACCCGGGCTGTTTAGCAGGGTTGTAGTGTTCTTGAGCACAAGGGTGTTCCCGGTCGGGAATCCCTACCTCATCCTCAAGGAAGGAGAGGGTTTTGAGCTTTATTTCCTCATTCTGGAATTTGGCCAAGCTTCCTTCTGTAGCTGCAACATTTTCCTGTTGGGCAGAAAATGTTGTGTTGCTAGGTGCAGCAACAGAGGAACTCTTAGAGTCATTCTTTGGCTTGTTCTTCGGTGGAGATCTTGTGTATTATTTGGAGGAGTAGCAGAGGAGACTCCCGGGAATCATTTCAGATATTTGGCACCAGGCCAATCATTCACCATCTCTCACAGTGCAGTCTAGGGCTGAAATTGCGTTATTTGTGTAGGCAGTGTTGGGAGAGTTCATTGAGCTCATCAGGAGGATTGTTCTTGAGTAAAGGGATCAGCCTTCTACTGAGGAGCATTATTGGAGGAGGGAAATCTATATTTTAGATCTTCCATAGCCTCATCATATGTATTGAGTGTTTTAGTGACATATTAACCCCAGCAGTTAATTGTCACATTGTATTTTACCCAGCATTTCTAGCAATCCCTCCTGGATTGGCTATAAATATTGTATTGGAGCCCATCTTTCCATTCTTGGGCATTTCTTTGTATCCTTCAGCCCCATTATCATTTTGTATGTATTCATAATCTGCTACTCTCATAGAGACTACGCAGTCACTACTCTCCGGCATTTTGTGCAGTTGCAGCAACTCATGTATTTCATTGCTTGATCATTGGAGATTGGTTCTCATAGTTTGAGTGGCTTGTCCCTCGAGATATTCTTGTGTATTTTTGCTGATATAATAATATAATGTTGGCTGCATAACATTTCCCTCTTATGGTATATTTATAATTTCAGAGTTTATGATTGTGTCCATGTATTACTATAGGCTCTCTCTTTGAGCATTCCCTAAGGGACCTAGTTTGGGGAGATCTAAATAACCCATCTAGAGTCATTTATTTGGGCTCAACTTCTAGAAGAGAAGTTTTTAATGAGTTAATAAGGGGATCCAAGCCCCATTTCAACTGATTTTGGCATTAGCTTCCTTATACAGCGTCCCCTTGGACCCTGTTGCTGCAAATCTTGAAGAAGGGATATCACATCCGCACTTCATATTATAGAGCCCACCACATAATTGGTTCAGAGATCACCACAATTCCATTATTAAAGATTCCGCATTATAATTTCATTTGAACGCATCATACTTTTTGTGTCACTTCTAAGAGATCCGCTTTGTTGCTTGGTGTCTAATTGACGGCAGAGGCAGCGTATATATAGAGGAATTCTTCTTGATTTTAGGTCGACCACCCACTAGCTTGTAGTTCGACTTAGTTGTGACTGACTTCATCATATATTTCCAGCGTTGATTATTTCAATCCATTCTTCCACATATTTTCGGACAAGGTCTTGGAGCATTCAATGATGACTAGGTTCTTCATATACATGACACTTAATATATTTATAAACAGAATACAAACCCTACTAGACATCAAGAAGAAGTCTAGAGACCTATAATAAATCTTTCTCATGAAACCCATGAAGCAAGTACAATAAAATTACAATTTATTATCTTTGTCTTCTTCTTTACATAAATACATAGTCAACATGAAGACCGACCTAGTTACACTTTTCAACACTCCCTCTTAATTAGGGAGGTATTCATACAGGTACATGGTCACTTTCATACTGAATAATCTCATAAGAATAATCAGATTGGTAATGAAATATGTATAGCATCATATCAACTAGAATTGTCCTAGTGAAATGCCTTGACTAACAGCCCCATCTCTCAACGAGACAATGGGCTACAATGCTGGCAAGACACATGACTAATATACACCATAGTCATTGTCTTTCCAAGGTACATACCCCACCTAGGTGTTCCCAGAGTATGACCTTCTTGGAATATTCTTCTCTTGGGTAGCCAGCCCTCAAAGAATATTGATCCACAACTACTCTTATCTTGAATTCCCTATCTCATTCTCAAAGAGTATCGAATTCTAGATGATTACCCAATCCTCCATTCTGTCTTCTAGGTGAAGAACAGAATGACGTCTCTATCCATTCTCTTCACATGGCCTTCACAAGACTTACGGCTATTAGTCCTGGTCTAGTGTGTTTAATTTTTCAACAAGAAACAATGAAGCAAGCATCTTGAAACATCATCCTTGATCCTAGTTGGAAAATAATCACCTAAACTAGGTGGGGCCCACATAGCCTATTTTTAGGTGTATGTCTATTTTTAGACATGGTGAGCATATTCTATATGTAGCAGGAGGCTATTTGTGGATGGTTGGTCAAATGTGAAAAATAGATGAAATTCTATTTTTAGAATATTGGGCAAAGTCTATTTATAGATCATCGATCTAAAAATAGATGCATGTCAATTATTATTAGCTCTTAATAATAATCAGACACTAAACAAAAACTTATTCTCTTGGAGCACTTTATTTCAGTGAAAAGATTTGTCAAATCATTGGGCTGAAGGAATTACGCAATTCCTAAGGGTTTACTGGAGTTCATGCATGGAGGACTCAGTTAGAACTGAAGTGGCAAAGTTATGACAGAGTTGGAAGAGTAGTTCATGGAGTTGTATTCAGTTTAACTCAGTTAGACTCAGTTGAGCTAGTTGTATCTAATCTAATTGAATGATACACTTGTGAGAGTGGAGTGAATTAATTAGTTAATTAATTCACAAATAATAACTCATTAATCAACTGAAAAATACATCAGTTAACTACAGTGCATGTCAGATCCAGTGGAGACCCAGTGTAGAGATAGGTGAAAGGGTGAGATAGACTATCTGTTGTGACCATAATGATGCATGAATTGCATCTACATATAGATTGGAGTTTCCAATAATAAAAATGCAGTCAAGGAGAGTGGGATTACATCGAATTGGTCTTTGTAATCAGCTTGGATTGCGCAGTGGAGGCAGGCTAGCAGGAGTGCAGAGATTGGTGCATGGATTTGCAAGATTTCTTCTATGTTAGTGTGTGACAATTGTATTGTACTGAGAGCTTGATGTACTAAGCTTTGTATGAGATTGTTACATGATCTCCATGACACATAATATGATAGTTGGGGTTTTCAGCTTCAGGCTTTTTCGTTAAACAACTGTGTTATGTGTGTTTTTATTACTTCATGTGTTTTGCAATTGTTGATTAAATTTCCGCAAGAATTAGAGTGGAAGGATTCTGTATTTAGCAAGAAGATAAATATTGTTAGATTAGGAGAGTCCAGATATATACATGCTTAATGTATATAATTTCTACATGGTATCAGAGCAGTGTTATAGATTTTCTACATGGAATGAGAGCAGGATTTTTTGGGCGCGCGAGTTTGCAGAGAATATCTGAAATTTTTGGTGAAAATTTTTTAGAAAAAAATAGCATATTTGGATTCCTTGCGAAAAAATACCCAAATTGAAAAGAAAATCGATCGAAGTGGAGCTAGGATGAGGGAGATATCTTCGATTTAAATCAACTCTTTTGTTAGAAAATTTTGCGATGGCGGGACAATTGCAATGTGCGCGAGCCAAGAATCTACATGCATTGAGGTAAAAGATCCATGCAAAACTTTGAGGAGAAAAGCAGAGGTTAGTGACTTGGTGGTTGAGAGGGAGCCTCTCAACATGCAGCGTGAGAAGCAGTCTCAGAAGGTTTTGGAGCAGCCACAACTGGAGATGCATAAGAATCTTTATAGATTTTATGTAGATGGGATTTCTACGGAGCTTCCTACTGTTGGGAAGTGCGAGAAAGCCATGCAATTGAAGCTTGAGAGGGAGAAATATTTTCATGCAAGTAAGAGTGAACCTCAGGATGTGGAGCAGCCACAAGATGAGGATCATGGAGTGGGATCAACCACTCATGCAGATAAATTTTGTGCCAGATGGGCAAAGGAAGTGCATGTAGCTATACCACTAGGTGAGAGGTGGGGCAACATGCATGAGTAATCCCAAGAAGAAATGTCTGGGTAGGATTCATTGAGATGGTGTGGATCTCATGAATTGAACCTGGCTATGAAGTGCCCATAGAGCAGCAGTAGCATGATCAGTTGGATTAATGCAGGCAGATCAAAGTGATAATGTCAGATATTGGAGTGCGGTTCAAAGTTGAAAGCAAGTGCAGAGTGCATGGGTGCAGAGTTCAACAGCACAATGGTTCCTGAAGACATGTGTAGTAATTAAGCAAAATTCGAAGACTTTGATGATAGATGCATTAGACTAATTGAGTTGTTTGGAGCCTTTCAGTTTTGGAAGTGTTGTAGCAAAAGTTGCAGGGCGAATGCATGGAGTTGCCTGTCGCATGCAAAGACAGTCCTTTCTTGTTGATAGGGAGTGTTAAAGTTTTCAACAAGAAATAGTGAAGGAGGCATCCTGAAACATCATCCTTGATCCTAGTTGGAAAATAATCACCTAAACTAGGTGGGGCCCACATAGGCTATTTTTAGGTGTATGTCTATTTTTAGACATGGTGAGCATATTCTATATGTAGCAAGAGGCTATTTGTGGATGGTTGGTCAAATGTGAAAAATAGATGAAATTCTATTTTTAGAATATTGGGCAAAGTCTATTTATAGATCGTCGATCTAAAAATAGATGCATGTCGATTATTATTAGCTCTTAATAATAATCAAACACTAAACAACAACTTATTCTCTTGGAGCACTTTATTTCATTGAACAGATTTGTCAAATCAGTGGGCTGAAGGAATTATGCAATTCATAAGGGTTTACTGGAGTTCATGCATGGAGGAATCAGTTAGAACTGAAGTGGCAAATTTATGACAGAGTTGGAAGAGTAGTTCATGGAGTTGTATTTAGTTTAACTCAGTTAGACACAGTTGAGCTAGTTGTATCTAATATAACTAAATAATACACTTGTGAGAGTGGAGTGAATTAATTAGTTAATTAATTCACAAATAATAACTCATTAATCAACTGAACAATACATCAGTTAACTACAATGCATGTCAGATCCAGTGGAGACCCAGTGCAGAGATAGGTGAAAGGGTGAGATAGACTATCTGTTGTGATCATAATGATGCATGAATTGCATCTACATATACATTGGAGTTGCCAATGATAAAAACGCAGTCAAGGAGAGTGGGATTACATCGAATTGGTCTTTGTAATCAGCGTGGATTACGTAGTGGAGGTAGGCTAGCAGGAGGGCAGAGATTGGTGCATGGATTTGCAAGATTTCTTCTATGTTAGTGTGTGACGATTGTATTTTACTGAGATCTTGATGTACTAATCTTTGTATGAGATTGTTACATGATCTCCATGATACATAATATGATAGTTGGGGTTTTTAGCTTCAGGATTTCCCATTAAAAAACTGTGTTATGTGTGTTTTTATTTCTTCATTTGTTTTGAAATTGTTGATTAAATTTCCGCAAGAATTAGAGTGGAAGGATTATGTATTTAGAAAGAAGATAAATATTGTTAGATCAGGAGAGTTCGGATATATACATGCTTAATGTATATAATTTCTACATAGTGCATGACACATGTAATAGAGAATCACATACGTCACTCCCTCTTAATACAGGAAGGACGTATTTCAAGTTTCTTCCAAGCAAGAAACTTACCACCAAGATCCTCATCAACCAGGCACATGCAGAAGCAATCCAGCTACTCATGAAGAGTCCCTCTCCTCGATGTCATGGATTTCTATATTAAGGAATCTTCAAATTTTGGCTTCATAGGGCACAGATCATCCATCACTTTCAGTCACGAGTCATGTCCACTATCAGAAAGTGATTCATCAGTCTTCCTCATCTGGTCCACCGTTATGCCATGTTGCTTTCCTTCGATTCATCCCCAAGGATCATAAATATTTTCTTATGATTAGTAGCCGTGCATAAACTCATCTAGATAAACATATACATATGAAATTTTAGAAAAAAAGTTACCTTAGTGATGATCTTTCACCATGACATCTTTTTGTATGCATCGACATCCTTCATACAGATTGACACATCTCCTAATGATATGTTTTGTCAAGGATCTTCTTATTTACCAGACTTATGTCAGAGTCTACATATCTTCCCAGGAGATCTCCAAGTCACATCTTCTGAACTTCTGGATGATAACTGCCTCTTGACATGGTTGCATTTCATGATCTCTTCCTTTCTGCACATTCTCCATTCCCATGAACTTACAATATTTCTAGTTTCTCGTTCATATACAACCACCTCATATTCCATGAGGACATATTATATTTATTTCATTTGTTCGTGCACTGAGATATACTCATCCATAGATCATACTTCTAAATACAGAAGTTCATTACCTGCAACCATATGACATGACTTCACAGCATCCAATGTTAGCATATAAATATATACATACCTCATACCCTTTTCCCTTGAGTCATCCTATAGCAATTTCTCAAGAATGAAGAGCTTCATTTTCTTGGCATGCTCCATCAATATCCTAGAAATCTGTTTCCATGATGACCCTTGCTCTTGATGACTGCTTTCCATTAGTAATTTTATCATAGAGGTTTTCCCGAAGCTGATTCACCAGGAGCTCCTACCATGCTTTCATCAGGATGCTACACTGCTTCCTATCATATAACAAACAGAAATCACTTAAAGGAGAAGATGATATCAATAGTAGTGTAGATCCCTTGCTTCTTCTTTCTTATCGGACTCTTTCCTCATTTCAGATACATGGGCTTCTTTACTATTTCTCTTGTCCTTTTTTAGATTAAAGACAATTTCTATTTTAATGCCCAAGTTCATCAAATCCAAGGCATCATGCTTCGTCCACATTTCTTATTTTATTCTGAGGACCAAAACTTAACGAATCTTCCTTTCTTCCTAGACATGGCTATAAAGGCTTGATTCCTTCACTTGATCTTGTAACAGCTTTGGCTTTCAATCTTGTTTCCTCTATTTACATAGAGACCCTAAATCGTGGAATGGTATGACTTCTATCTTCCCGTATAATTGTGAAGTGAAATTTTCCCCATTCTTCTCATAGAGAATTTAGCACCACCATAGTCTTCTCCTACTTCCTGCAGTTGATCATAGAGATTGCTTCTCCTGCAGTACTCACAGAGAATAGCTCCACTAATTTCTTATATACTCCTTTTGATGATTTTAGATTTTTTGCATCGAAGATGGTAAAGTATTTTATGGATTCTATAAGAATCCTTTGGACTCTTATATCTCCCTTCATGAATTTGGCATGACATCATTGTCCTTGTCTTCTATGGAAAGTTTGAAACCCCAAAGAGTTTGTTTCTTTCCTTTCAAACGAGACATTTTAATAGATTCATATAAAGTCATAGATACACTTACTTGAGTAGATGATTTTCTTCTTCTACCATATTTTTTAATTTGAAGATGGTTGAAGCTTCCTTTGAATGGTGAATGATGATGATATTCTGCTGCTTCCTTGAAAGATCAAGGATGATAGGTAACTTGCCTTGAAGATTTTTATGGCAATACTTTAATGATCTGCTGGCACATTTAAGATGGTTCTATAATATTGTCTTATTTCTTTCACTGTGGAAGTCTGACCTTTCATGTAAGAAAATCCTTGCTTTGATGCCATCCATGAAATCTGATCCTTGAGTGTCTCTATGCCCTTTCTAGCACCTTAGCTCCGATACCATGTTGAGAATTTTGAGGGCTGTAGGTTAATACAAAATTCTCTTCTTGATAATTACTTGTGAAATTCCTTGGATTACTTATTATTTTTCTTCGCTATCTTTTTTAGTATTTCATTAATTCAATTATCAAATAAACACGACAAAAACTTAGGCTCCTAGATCCAGGGAAAAACCTCTCCCTCTTGGAGAGGAAAACCCGTAAATAATTCTTCTTATGGATCTTCAAATGATAAGTACCATGTCCCAGACTTAAACCCTTGACCCGTGAATGCTTCCAAGATCTCGTTACTTCTTATTTGACGATATTCCATGCAGATATTTCTTTCTTGCACCAATATGTACAGTACTTTATTTTATTAACTGTGAGAGGGAAGGTAAATCCTAGATTTACCTTCCTCTCTTTTCTTATCCAGCAGTGACTCTTCCTCTCATCAATCCACATACTTTTTCTGTTCAGGAGCCCATAATTGAATTCATATTTATCTTCAGAATTATATTCGCATAGAATTCTACATTTGTCACTGTATATATATAATCGCAATCCTTTTTTATTATGATTCTTCATACTCATGTTGTGATACAGTGGAGCTATCTACATCTTTTTGTGTTATCACAATTCTTCAAAATAGATCCGCATTTGACTTCTCTTACTCGCTTATATATAGAACATCCACAGTTTCCCATTTAACTCGGATATGGATAGATATAATGTTTCCAAGACTGATATGTATCTCTTAACGTCTGTTACTTCTTCATATGTATGCTCTGCACTTTAGATTTAGGAAGATCCGCAAATATTGTCTCTATAATCACCGAAACCTTGTTGGATATCACAGAAGTTTTATTTCTGTATTATGCACACTTCCAATTACAGATACCATCACATAATTGGTTCACAGATCACCGCAATTCCATTATTAAATGGTTTGCATTATAATTTCAATTGACCGCATCATACTTTGTTGTGTCACTTCTGAGAGATCTGCTTTCTTGCTTGGTGTCTAATTGAATGCAGAGACAGTGTATATATAGAGGCATTCTTCTTGATTTTAGGCCGACAACCCACTAGCTTGTAGGCCGACTTAGCTGTGATCGACCTCATCATATATTTCCAGCGTTGATTATTTCAATCCATTCTTCCATAGATTTTCGGACAAGGTCTTGGAGCATTCAATGACGACTAGGTTCTTCATATACATGACACTGAATATATTTATAAACAGAAGACAAACCCTACTAGACATCAAGAAGAATTCTAGAGACCTATAATAAATCTTGCTCATGAAACCCATGAAGCAAGTACAACAAAATTACATTTTATTGTCTTTGTCTTCTTCTTTACATAAACACATATTCAACATGAAGACTGACCTAGTAAAAATTACATTTTTGTTTTGCTGCTTTGTTTTATGAAGAAGAGGACAATGGAGGTCCATAAGTCTCCTTAGTAATGGATAAATCAATGCCAATGAGAAAGGAAAACATCTTGGCATCTTAATTAAGCACCCTTAGGTGTGAAAAGGGGCTGGAACATCTTGGCTAGGTCAACTTTGACCAAATCAACAGCGTTGTCATGGAGGAGTGGCAATCAATGAGGAACAGCGCAGTTTTAGATGGAGACACCTTGCATGGAAGTAGGGTCATAAATGAATGGGGCTTAGGGTTTGGAAGCTCACATATTATAAAAGGAAGAGGATGGCAGCCATATTCATTATGTTTATGTATTTGATATTTCTGAATATATGGTATGTTTACACATATAGCCTTCTCTAGTTGTTTAGCTAAGATTGTTGTGTTGTTTAACACTAGGTGTTCCTGATTGGGAATCCCACCTCTTCTATTGATAAGATCTTGGAGGAGTCTTGTACTTCACTTCCACTATCAGGCATTTTGTAAAAGCTTCATCTTACATCTATAGCGTAGATCCTGTTGAGGGTTGAGTTGTTTTGCAGGTTACAGCAGTGGATACCATATTTGGGTCACTTAAGTACTTATTTTCAATGGAGAAGGGTTCCTTTCCATTGGGAGGATAGCAAGGAATGCCCTTGTTCTTATTTTCATGTCTTGGCATTAGGCCACATATTTATTTTCCCCTACAACGCATTTTCTATCCAAATCTGTGTTATTTTGAGGGAGGAGTTGCAGGGTGGTTTTGGCACACCATTTGAAGAGAAGGTTTTCTAGAGAAGGTATCGGCCCTTGATCTAGAGATTCTATTGGAGGAGGCTGCATTATTTGTCATATCAGATCAGCCACAGTTTCTAGATCTATATTTTGTAGTGGATCTTCAGCCCTACGGCTTAGATTCCCATCTTGTACATCGTGTATTGTTGAAAACCCTTGAGGGGTTCTTCATTGGAGGTTGTATAGTGCCTAGATCTGTATTAGGTCTATCTTTTGTGGCATATATCAGCCCATGTTATGTTGTATCTTCATTTTCTATAGAAGTTCCTTTTAAATAGCATTGTAGCAATCTTCCAGCATTTTGATATATAGTAGCCGCACCTCTTTTGAGGGTTTTGTCCATTGGAGGCTTGTTCTATCTCATTGTACATCTTATGGCCCATTTATTATGCATATTTTTTTGTTTTTTTAATGATTACAAGGTCTCCATATTGGCCTCTTTCTTTTATATGATGATTAACTTTATTGTTCCACCATTTTTCACAATATTCCTACTTTTCCCATTTGGGAATATTACAATGGTATCAGAGTATAATCTTGGCACAGCCTGTGCATCTTGAAAAGCCAATATGTCATCTGGAGAAGGATATCCTCTTACTGATAGAGAGAAGAGGTATCAAAGAAGAATACACTGGAAGTTTGATTATACAAATGACAAAGAAGACAAGGGTAAAACCCCTTTATCTGGAGGAGAAGATGAAGAGAAAGAGTTTCCTAAGATTCTTCTCAAAGCTATGAAAGACATTGCTAAAGAAATAAAGGAGATGAGGATGGATAGATATAAGGAATCCCCTAAAGGATTTCAACATGGTAAAGGCTCTGTCATTTCTCATCACTAGAGTGATCAACTAGTGCAGCAACAACAAGTTTCCCAACGCTCTACAATTCTTACATTCTTAGCAGCGGGAAATGAAGGGCTTCAAGAACAAGAATCCCTTGAAGACTATTTCATGGAGTATGAGTCTCAAACTCAGATATTCAAGTACCACATGATTTTTCAAGAATTTTTTCAAATCAAGGACAATAGGAGACCCAGGCATCACAATAGAGGCGATGGATTCATTCATAATCATGATCTATACCGCACTATGGACAAATTTTTCTTACCCAACTTTGATGGGTCATATAAATGCATTGCCAAATCATGGGTATAGAAGCTTGAAATATACTTCTAGTTGAACAAATTTCCAGAGATGGAGGCCATTAAGATAGCAGTGCTGCACCTTGAGGAGGAAGCACATTATTGGTGGTTCGATGGCTTATCTACATTGGGTCATGCCAATGTGACTGCATATTCAGAGTTCACAAGGAGGTTGGTGGAGAGGTTTTATAGAATATATCCCGAAGCACCATTCATGGGGCTTGCAAAGCTAAAACAAACAGGTAATCCAGAAACTTATATTTCTTAATTTTTAAAACTTTCTGTTACGGTTCTTGATTTATTTGTAGCAAGAAGGATCTATATGTTCATTAATGGGTTAGATGAGCCTCTGCATGGGTTGGTTAAGTCGACCAAGCACACTACCCTTCAATATTTCATTGAAAGGGCTAGATATATTCAAGATGCCTTGCCAAAAGCAAAGGCAACATTTCAGCATAAGCCCTCTTTTCCATCAAAGGGAAAAGATGAGAAGGCTCCTCTTTCAAAGGAGAGCCAAAATAAAAAACCTCTTGATGATTATGTCTGAAGAGATTTGAGGAGAAGGAAGCTTTGCTTCACATGCCAAGAATCATGGGCACCCTGACATAAATTTGTAACAGGAAAGGCACACTACATAGAGGTCTTCTCAAAGCAAGAGAGGGGTCACAGCGCTGGAATACAAGGAGATGATCCACCACCACCAGGGGGTAAGGATGGAGAAATTTCTCCAATTAGAGGGACTCTTGCATCATTAATAGTGATACCCAACTATCACAAAACTTTCACACAAGAAATAGAGTTGAATTTGCGCAGTGGAAGCAGGGAAATGATAGTCCCATCTATTATGCATATGATAATTGTCCATGAGACATCACTATCTTGTGGGAAACCAGCTAGGAGGCCACCTGATCCAGATTTGGTGAGACATGTCTCACATCATGATGCACCATTTATATATCCTGAAGAAATGGGAGCATTAGAAGGCCAAGATACAGCGCTGAGAGTCTTGGGTAGATTCAAGGGGGAGGGAGACATTCTCCCAACTTCATCATTACCAACTCTCATTTCATATTCTGCGATGTGGGAGGAGAAGCATGGGAAGGATATCAAACTTCCAACATATTCCTTTGGCATGGGAGATGTCAAGGAGGAGGGTAGCCATATGACATATGTTCTTTGTGATAAATTATCAGCATTGTCACTACGGAAGATTGATCCATATTGGAAATTCCAACTGTTGGTGGATTATTCCAAGGATCTTTTTACATGCATGATACTTGATGACCAGCTACATGAAGAGGGCTATCCAGTCCAAGATGAATTCATCTATTATCATGGTAGGATATTCTTATCTAGAGCCTCCAAGCTCAAGGAGAAGTTGCTACAAAGAGCTCATGAAGAATTCCTTTTAAGCCACACTTATTCCATGAGAGACTACAACACTATCATGGAGAGCTACACTTGGAAGGCCCTTGTGCTTATTTTCATACCTTGGCATCAGACCACATATTTATTTGCCCCTATAGTGCATTTTCTTTCCAAATATGCATTATTTTGAGGGAGGAGTTGTAGGGTGGTTTTGGCACACCATTTGGAGAGAAGGTTTTCTATAGAAGGGATCAGTCCTTGATCTAGAGAGTCTATTGGAGGAGGCTGCATTATTTTTCATATCAGATCAGCCACACTTTCCAGATCTATATTTGCAGTGGATATTCAGCCCTAGGGCTTAGATTCCCATCTTGTACATCGTGTATTTCTAAAAACCCTTGAGGGGTTCTTCATTGGAGGTTGTATAGTGCCTAGATCTGTATTAGATCTATCTTTTGTGGCATATATCAGCCCATGTTATGTTGTATCTTCATTTTTTGTAGCAGTACCTTTTAAACAGCGTTGTAGCAATCTTCCAGCATTTTGATATATAGTAGTAGCACCTCTTTTGAGGGTTTTGTCCATTGGAGGCTTGTCCTATCTCATTGTACATCTTATGGCCCATTTATTATGCATATTTGTTGTTTTTTTAATGATTAGAAGGTATCCATATTGGCCTCTTTCTTTTTTATGATGATTAACACAATTTTTCCAGCATTTTACACTATATTCCTGCTTTTCCCATTCAGGAATATTACAAGCTGGTTCATGAAAATAACCAGCCTCTTGTTGGCTCGGTTGATTGATTTCTTTCATTATATATATATATATATATATATATATTAACCAATGGGTTGTTGCTTTTTCACATTATAGGTGATTCTTCCCACAACCCATGTAGAATAAAGGAGAAATTCTTCAGGAGTAAGTTTATTCCTTTACCCAGGCCCAGTGGATTACTTATGGAAAAGGAACATTTTGGAGTCTTATTTGGATGCCTTCAGACTCTTGAAAAGTGAAGCTCTCAAGCATTTACTGATCCAGGCTCATAAAATGACATGGATCAGTAGTATTATAGGGATTCCTTGAGCATAGAGTTTTTATTTTCTGAGATCAAGGAAATGTTACGGAAAGGAAACCCTCTGGAGTCTTCTATGAGAAACTCAGACTCTCTAAATATGAATTCCCGAGCAGGAACTACTTAAGGCTTGTTAAAATAATAAGGTAGTGGTATTCTAGGGATCCATTGGGTATTGAATTATTCTTTTCTGAGCCCACTGGAATAACTACGGAAAAGAAGCCCCCTTGGAGCTTTATTTCAGGACATTTCAAGCTCCCTAAATAAGAAATTCCCCAGACAGCTATCCGCCCAAGCCTGGTTAAAATCTGTGGGGTGATAGACAGGTGTTCCAGTGCCATTACTTACAAAATTTGGTGGCAATGTATGAAATAATTTTGCAAATCATGTGTTATGTTATCTGTGTTCAACTAGTCCTATACCTAAGTTGTTCTGTACTTACCATTATGTGCTTACTTATCCAACGTTTGACTATAATTTTTCTTTTATAGTTCTACTTACTAAGGTTACAATAGCTGAAATATTCATTGGATGCTTGAGATGTTATTCCTATCATCAACATCATTTTTTTTTCTCCTGAGGCAGTTCCAGGCTTTTATGTTTAAACAAAGAAGCCCTATCAGTAACATTGCCTACTCAGATATTCACTGCTTCTCCATGTCTATCTTTACAACATAATTATGCTTCAAACATCGGACCTGCTACTACACCGAAGGATCTTCGCATTTGTGTTATGCCCAAAATTATTTAAGTGACAAAGGAAATACACTTGATTACTTAATTTAGTCATAAATCATTTTAATAATTACTGTCTGTAAATGCTCCTAAACTAATTTTCCTGAGATTCAGACCATATCCCTATTTCTCAATCCTTCCCCCTAATCCCAATAGCCATCCCTAAGTACTAATCAAATCATTTAAGTGTCCCCTCGGCCTTCCTATGATTCGACCATCATTTTTTATTTCCTTTGATCCCACAGTTGCATGCATATTCGATGACAAAGATTGGTTGCATTAGCCCAAAAATAAATTAATCATGAGGTGGTTTTGTGTGTTGAAGTGTGATGAGTAAGCAGCGATCATGGGTACAGCGGGCATGATCTCAAGAATTGTATGAAAATGGTGATGAAATGATTGCTTTGCATGGCATAAGAATTTGACTCAGGGCTTGTTGGAACGGGGACCCCTAGCTGCGTTTTTGATATATTTTTGTAGTAATTAGTCTATCGCAGGGGCTTTTGGGTGGGTCAAAGCCCCCAATGTATTGTAATGTGTCAAAGGGTAGACCTAGAGTCCTCAAACCACGATTTGTGGACCACAGGATAGCACAGGCTATGATGATATAAATAGATAGATAGCTTGAGTATAGAGGTAATATTGATGCTAAGTGCGAACTATTGAGATATTTTTGGGGTAGTATTGGAAAATGACTCCTGCTGGATGTGTGTGTGGAGATCCTCAGTCCTGCTATGTGCGAACCTAGCTGGTTGTGTGCACGGGCTATGACTTCAATTTGTAATTAGGTTTTTGAAAATTAATGAACACAGAATCTATTGAAGTATCTCTATGTTATCTGAACTGGTTGTGTTTACTATTGAAGTACTCTTTTTTATTTGAATAAGCTGCAATTGTGTCTGTGATATCTGAATTAGCTGTGATTGTGTTATTCTATGATGATAATTACTGATGCGCACGTGGATGCGAAGGTGTTGCTAAGATCTACTTAATAATAGTAGCTTTTTTCATGTTTACCTACTGGTTACATTGTTAAAGTCTTGGTAATAAGATTTTTTTCTGTGCGAACCTCATAGATCTGCCTTAATTACCCACTTTCTCCAAAGGTGCAGAAACCTGGTTCCAGCACCCACCCATACTACTTGGGGTGAGACGTTAGCCTACGAAAGTAGGTCAGTTTCGAAAGGGCCAATAGTATAAGGGTTTGTTGGAAAACCTTAACTCCGAACCTGGGTCAGGACCCCTCAACCCAACAAATGGTTCTTTTGCCGGGACCGGGAGCATTTTGAGAGAGAGATCGGGTAATTCCACGAGGCCGCTGGAGACCTAAGAAATTGGAGCTCGAAGACTGGTTCGAAAAATAGATTCTGGAATTTTCTGTAAAAGAAAATTGCAGCACAAAGCTAACGGCTAAAAAGTGGAAGAAAAAATATATTTTCACAGAAGTATATGAAATTTTCTTTGTAAATTTTTCGCACGAGCTACAGGAGTGGCTAGCAAGGCTAGTAGAATTCCAGAGATGTTGGAAAGACGATCAGGTTACACAATGGACTTCGGAATTGATTCAATAGTTGGAGAAGGTTGAAAACACAATCACCCGAACTGTAGATCATTGGGTGGATAGTGTGAGAGGAGGATTTGTAACAGAATTCGCAGTCCATCAGTTTGTATCCTACTCTAAAGCGGAGTGGAGGTTGTTGGGCCGTGAATACAACCACTTTGTAACACTTATTTCATCCATTTTTACTCTTCTCTATTATATCATTTGTTATAATTTATCATTTAAATCCATTTTATAAATGATTTATGCTCTTATGGATGAAAATTATTTATCTTCCTTTATTTCTAATAAATTGATGATTATGAATTATTTTATCAATGATAGTTTTAATAAGTTGGTTATAACATTATTCACCATTTTTAGCCTCCAAGGTAATTTCCATATTGAAGATTTGATCATTAAAAGTGCCAACTCAGAAATGCGCTGGAATAAGGAGTGACAGTTTTGCGGTTGAGATTATGAGAAAATGAAGACGAATCTGGAAAATCCGGAACATGGGTTTTGTCCAGAACGGACCCAATTAACTTTAACAAAGAACGGTTTGCCCAAATTAGGCCTGTGTTGAGAGATTCGCATAGTTCTTTAAGCACGATTTTGTCAGTTCTGTTGTTGCGGCCGTCCTCCAAATCTCAGCTGAAAAGCCAAATTCGACTTGCTGTTATTGAAAGATGGATGTAAATCTATTTTCTTGTTGATCAATTGGTTGGAAGAAATCCAATATTGTTATGGGGAGATTGTATTTACTATTCAATTTCTCCTCCTTCTGATTATAAAAGGAGAAGCACGTATTGTGTAGAGGGATGATTTGGAGATACGTTTTTATGTAATTTTCTGTTAAGACATCAGTTCTGATTATTGAGTCTCGTGAGAACTGGTTCATTGTACTTCTGTCCGATGCATTAATATAAGCTTGGTGGTTCTCTCATCTCTGCGTCTGGATTAACTTAAGGCGGTGTTCCCTTGGAGGCTAAGGGCCCGGCCCCGGAGGACACTTGCCGCTGTATATTATCTCTTTGATTTCTGCGTGGTTTTGCTTATCATCTTGAATCGGTAATCTGGTGTGTTTTATTACAGCTCTGTTATATTTCCTATTTCGTTCTCTGCAACAAGAAAATCGTCATGTGCATTCTAACGTATTGCTATTCCTTTAAAGTTGTTAATGTAACATTGTTGTTCTCCACATAACGTTATTGCTGTTTAATTGCAGAGTAACCAAGCTGTAACCTTCTTAAGCTGGTATTACTGTATTTTTCTATGGTTTATACTTCATACGATTGCTATTCAATTGACATTGTGGTTCCATTATGAATCGTAATCGTTACCCTTTCTAACCAGGGTTAATACTTGTGGTATCAGACTCAGATTACTATTAACGTGTGCCTGTGTTAAGTTATTATGCATTTGTATTTGGCCTTCCAGCGTGTTGTGTGCGTATATGATTTATTAATGCTGTTCATAATTTATCAATCGTTATTGCTGTTCCATTAGCGTGTTCTGCTTAACTTGCCTTAAAAGTGAAAGATTGTTATTTGATTGCGAAAAGTGCATTTGGGTTAATAGATTAAGTTTGGTTACGACTCGCGAGACTTAGCTGTTCGTTTGCTGTTCCATTTTAGATTTGTTGTTCAATTCTTTATTTGTTGTTCTATTTACTCGCATTTGTTGTTTTGGTGTGAGAAACGATCTAAGGCTGTAGTGAGCTTCGGCATTCACTGTCTAGCTCCCAGACCTGTGGTCTATGCTCTAATTTCCTCTCCATCAGTTTCCAAAGGGATGGGTTATCACTGCCAAACCCTTGACTGATAAGCTGCCTAGTTTTCTGAATGTGTGATTTATTCTTTTGAAGTAACTTAGTTATAGACAAGATTTCATTTACTTTTGGATTTTAAGCACTATACTGCAAAACATTACTCTTGAGTAAATAGCCGCCTCAGACTGAGTACACTCTTGAGATAAAAAGTCGTCCCTGGGTTGATAATTAATGTGAGGTAATTAGGAGTTACAAAGACACCTTTTTATCGCTCCACATTTTGGCGCCGTTGCCGGGGAGAGCGTAGCCATTTCTAAAGAGTAGTGTGAATCTGATGAGTGCCTGCTAGGGAAGAGTTGGATCTTAAAAACGGAAGGTAAGAACCTACGTGTGGAGTATGTAAAAGCCCTGCTCCACTGTCCGCTTTCCTAACAGATTTGTTGTTGCCTTGTTGGGTAGAAATAGATGTTTGAATTTTTGTGTGAATGATTAGGAAAAAGATAGAAATTTAAAAAAAAAAAATGGATCACATGATCTCATGCAAGTGGTGATGTAAGCACCACCCATTTCACTAACCGATTGACAGGAACATTTGAAGAAGGAGCCTCGAAGAAACACATGAAGAACATCTTATACTATGGTAAGAAATGGCTCACGTTTCTACTTTTGAATTTCCTATCAAAGATCTAGGAGGCGTGATACAAATGCACATAATTCCCCCATCTTTACCAAATTTTCATGGTTTAGCAAATGAAGATCCAGATACATTCTTATTTGAGTTCGAAATACTTTGTAGAGGATATGATTATTGTACTAATGATCAAAGATTGAAAGTGTTTCCTCTTACTCTAAAAGAAGCAGCTCTCCGATGGTTCATGAGCCTAGGTGGGAATTGCATCCAATCATGGGAGGACATGAAGAACATATTCTTGAAGAAGTACCAAGACTATTGCAAATCCAATGAAGATATTTTCAGTATAATACAAGGGGAAGATGAAAGTTTGGAGGACTATGTAGATCGATTTCAATACAACCTTCAAAAATCAAAATATAAGCATTTGGAGAAAGAGATCTTAAAAACACTCCTTCTTAAAGGAATCAAAGATGAATTTTTAGAACTCTTAAATCTGATAGGAAAATGTGATGTTTTTCAGTTATCATATAATGATGTTTGTGAGTTGTGCATAAGGTATTCAAGAGGAATCTCCAAGGCTGGTGAGAATTCTAGAGATGTTTGTTCTTTGTTTTCCAAATCTGCTACAAGAATAGGAGACATAAGAGCTGAAATCAATGATTTATTTGAAAATTTTAAAGTTGATTTTATTAGCTCTCTAAGCTCAAAATTGGATGTTTTGCAGGTTCATAAAAATGAAGAATTTGATGAAATGTTTTTCCCTCATGACCAAAAGGAGCAGCCCATAGATGGTTACTCTTCCTTATCTAGGATGGAAGTATCATATCAAAGAGGTGAGAAAGCTGCAGCAAGGTCAAAACCATGGAAATCATGGCCTACAGGTATGGTTCAAAACACTTCTTCTCCATTCTCTTACTTGCATAATCCATTATGGAATACTCATGTTCTAGGGCAGCCATGTCACTTTCAATATAACCACCAATCTTATCTACAAGTTTGGCATGGTTCACCTTATGATTGCATGACTACTCTCCCTCATCTTGTAGCACAAGCACATTCTCCATATTCTCCACCAGCTCTTTCACAACATCCTGCTTGCATATCAAATTTATCCACTCAACCCAACCAACCACATCATCACAATGCTCCATTCCATACACAATTTCCCGCTCAACTAATTCCACACCCTCACCACAATAAACCAGTACAACATGCTTACAATGTTCAACTGCCAAATTTACCCACCCTTCCCACCCATTCTATCTCACATGCGCCATTAGAGAAAACTTACAATGAGATTCAGAATGTTTCAAATTCAAAAATTGTAGAAGTTATGGAAGAAAATGAGCTTACTTCTAGTTTGCATCAACAAGTCATTTTAAAAGCTCAAGAACTTCATGATATGATGGCTATGGGAAATCAAGAATATAAAGGATATATTGAACATTGATTTCACTCCATCACTTGTTTGCAACATTGCTCCACGCTTCAACAATTTTTGACTCCATCTTTTCAAGGGAAGTTGGCTTCTCATACCCTAATTTTCATTAATATGCATTTTTCAAATTTGGGTATGTGTATACATGAAGCCTTATTTCGAAAATGGCTCCACTGGAAGTACTCATATACGTAGTCATATTCATTTTTCAAATAAAAATAGGTTAGTGTAGAAAATAAAATAAATAAGAGAATAAATAAATGCATTTTGTTTTTCCATGTAAAACTAGTGTTTTTTTTTTTTTTTGCAACATGCTATGCAAATCAACATTGGTGATAATTGTTTTTAATTCATTGGTGTATGTATATGACTTATAATGGAAATAATAGTTCTACAAACACTTATATTCATTTTTTATCACCAATTTGAAAAAAATGCTTGAATATCATTTTTTGGCTTGCGGGCTTGATGAATTTTCTAGAAAAACAGTCGGGACAGTCATGTTTTGAGGGACCAAAAATGAATATTTTTAAAACCTGTTTCTACCCTAGGTAGCCCTTGATGTCTACTTTCTAACCCAATTTGAATCAATCAATTTGGATTTGAAACGAAAAAGTTAGAACCAAAACATTGACCGGATGTCTAGCGGGCAGCTCAGGAACAGAGTTGGGACAGTCAGTTTTTGGAGGCCTAAATGACCATATTTTTAAAACTTGTTTCTATGGTAGATTCCCCTATGAATCTAGTTTCCAATGAAATTGGAATCACTCATTTTTGATATCGTATGGGGAAGTTATGATCAAAATACTGACTGTCTATCGTAAATCAGCACCCTTAAAACTCTATTTTTCCGGATGTTCCTTACAGTATTTGACCTATAAATTCTTCTTGTCTTCAAAACCTGTTTCTATTGGAAATAAATAAATGAATCTAATTTCATTTCCAATTTGAATCATTCGAATCCGACATCAAACGAAGAATCTATGCTTAAAACATTCACTGTTGTTCTAAGTGGGGTAAGCGAAAATGACTATGTTATGCAGGTTGTTCTAAGTAAAATTGACATATCATATCATTGAATTTTTAAAACCTGTTGCTATTGGAGATTAACCTTTGAATTAGCTCTCATTTAGCTTTGGAATCACTCAATTTGGACGAAAAACAAAGAAGTTGTGATTAAAACACTGCAGGTTAGCATGATTGGCCACTGCTCTCCCGCAGGTAACAAATAAATTTTACTTTGTTATTTTCTCCATGAATTTGTTATACAGAGTAACTACTTGTTAATTTTTTTCATAATTCTTGGATTAAGGGAGCCCGTACACCTCTCTTTCTCCATGATTTAATGTTTTATTGCAGGTAGATACTCGTTTTTTGCAGGTCCTAGGACAAAAAGAAGGTCAATTTATGGACAAGTGATTTTGAAAGAAATTTTAAATAAAACAAAGGAATTTCATCCAACTCATTACCCAACGGATTCATAATAGGACAAATGAAGAATTGATTTCAATCTGAAGATTCATGTCTTATCACTGCTGCCAAAACATTTTTCAAAGAGATCATTTTTTATTTTTATTTTTTTTGACATAACATCATAGCTGTTGTAACTTAATTTAGTTATTTACATATTGTTTTTAAATAAAACATTGTTTCTTTTCTGATATTTTTTTATATTTTGTGTTTCAGGTGTTGCTTCATTCAAACTGTGACCCATCCTCAGCATCAATACAGTGAACAGCTAATTCATTCTTTGCGTGCTTGCATTTCATGCTTGTGTATTTTTGCTGTTCTTTTTCTGAAGGGACAGCGTTTGTGTGCACTTTTGTCGTTTTTGTTGTTCCTTTTTCAAAGGGACAACAATTGCGTTTTCTTATTTCTTTTCCAAAGGAACAACACCTTTTTGGTCAGCAATTCATTTTGTTGTTCCTTTGTCACGGGTCATTTTGCCATTCCTTTTCCACGACTCTTTTTGCTGTTCCTTTTTCACGTTTTGTTGTTCCTCTCCGAATGGAACAGCACTTCTGCACTTCCACTTTTTGTTGTTCCTTTCCGAATGGAACAACACTTCTACATTTTCACGTTTTGCTATTCCTTTCCAAATGGCATAGCACTTCTGCATTTCCACTTTTTGTTGTTCCTTTTCGAATAAAACACCATTTTTGCACTTTTACGTTTTGTTGTTCCTTTCCAAATGGAACAACACTTCTGCACTTTCACAATTTGTTGTTCCTTTCCGAATGGAATAGCACTTTTGCACTTTTTATTTTTGTTGTTTCCTTTTCCAAAGGAACGACACATGTGTTTTTGCTGTTCCTTTTCCAAAGGAACGGCACTTGCGTTTTTGCTGTTCCTTTTCCAAAGGAACGGCACTGTCCATTTTGCTGTTCCTTTTCCAAAGGAACGACACTTGCATTTTTGCTGTTCCTTTTCTAAAGGAACGGCACTTTTAGTTTTTGTTGTTCCTTTCTTCAAAGGAACGACATTTGCATTTTCACACTTTTTTTTGTGTGTATTTTTGCTTTTTGTGTGCATTTCCTTTGTTGTTCCCTACAAGGAACAACACTTTTTTGCGTGTTTTTGCTGTTCATTCAAAAAAGCAACACTTTGGGAGTATTTTTGAGAGCAACCTTTTCTTCCTCTTGTGGGACTATTCCTAGTTCATCTCAACCACATTTTACTGATTCCCCTCCATGGCATGAAGTACATTATTTTTATGAGGACAAGAATTATGGATTCTATTGAAGCGAGTTAATATCATTCACGTTATGATCTTTAACAGGACAGCTCCTTGATGATAGAATATTTTCAAAAGAGACACAATTATTTATATACTACTTTACTGCATTGTTTTCTATTGAACATGATGTTGATTGATCATCTTAATACCATGCTGGTTCCACCCTTCTGGATTATAATCTTCTCTGTCTGTAATAAATGAGATTATGGGTATATTTTTCTATTGACATGTTCAACTTCTTCCACCATCCCTGCTTTTAAGGAGTACTGAGTCTCCATCTTTTTATCATAAAAATGTGTAATAATAACAAAATTTTGTTCGCAGATGGAGGATAGGGGGTCTCAGTACGAGCCAGCCTACCATGTTCATAAGGCTGTAACAAAGTGACATT
The DNA here is from genome assembly GCA_034641835.2 of Pinus albicaulis. NCBI lineage: Eukaryota > Viridiplantae > Streptophyta > Pinopsida > Pinales > Pinaceae > Pinus > Pinus albicaulis. The sequence goes on from MU968450.1 coordinate 26,508,088, forward strand.
CCTATTATGGCCACCACACCAGGGTTATGATCCATTGGATAGTCAAATTATCCTTGGAACAAGAGGTCTCATCACGAGCCGGCCTGATCACTTTTGCTACATCCCAGTGAATGGCAGTGTGGTTATCTGGTTACCACGCCAGCACACTGATCTCTTCTGTAGAACAGCACTGTAACTCTCTAGTTATAAATTGAGGATCCTGGCTCATATGGGTTAAAAAGCAATCTTGCCGAGGCTATGGACGCCTGCTGGCAGCAGCGGCTCTGCTTATGGTATTGAAGTTATATCTTATCGTCAATTATTATTATAATACCCTTTTCTTATTTTTTTTCTTATCAGAGAAGTTATTTCCTTACTTTTTTCCCTATTTTGAACATTTATGCATGAGAAATTGTTTTATAATCAATCACATCATTTTTCAGCTAGAATACCATCAGTAAAGCATCTTTTTGGCATATTGTTGTTCTTTTTCCTCTTTTTCATAACTTATCATCAATCCAAAGCGTCCTATCTCTTATTCATAACTATCTTTACACACTCTGCTCTCATTATAATCATAACTCTCGTTGTCCTATCATTGATATGTGTACTTTGCTTCATTCACTGCTATATTGTTCATTCCCTTGCCTTGCCATCAACACAACACCTCTCATATACTTTATGGTCATGGAATTCCTTTTCCAATTGGAGGGGGGAAGGTCTGCATTATGGGATTGCATGCGATATGATTACTGCACTCTGCAATAACTTGTTGATTTGACAAAAGTTTTTACGAGTTAATTTGTGACATCATATATTTTCATCAGACTAGCTTTTCCATGATTCCAAAGACTTGAATATATAAGCTACATTCCCTATCCTTTTGGAAGGAGCAGTCAAAATGGGCGGAATTCTCCTTCACCAAGCATGGCTGCAGTTTGCTTGCGGGGAAGAGGCTCGAACAGCTGCGCATGCGTGTTCTTGAGACATGATGTGCGCCACCGGATTCCACCTTTTTGCATCACTTTATTTTCCTTTCTTACGTAAACTTCAACAGCTTTGCCGATTACATGTGTGTCATTCCACATTTTGAAGTCGCCTTTTCCAGGAGGTAAAATAGCATAATTTCTGATTTGTCCAATTTGGGGAGAATTTCATAAAAATCCATTAAGCATTATTTATCTAATCGTGGAGTCCACATCTATACCACTCCCTATTTTTCGGGGTGCTGTCGTTTTCAGGACATGAGGACGAACAGCGCCATTCATTTCTTTCTTGTGACCATGTCATCCTGTATCCTAGGATCCATTGTTCATTCTTATTCATTCAACACCTCCATTATATTCCATGTTGTTTTACGGAGACACGAATTCAGCATTTGGTAGCATTTACCACTCAATTTTCACAATAGCATGAAGACATATATTTTGAGAGCGAGAGAGTGCTACGCATAGTGGATGTTTTTTCAATCTTCTTTCTAGTAAAACGTACAGTTCATTTTTGTCAAAGTGGACCTTAAATATTTGTAAATACTTCAACTCCGATTCATGATTACTGACTCCTCAGACGTATCATTAATACGAACCTAGATAATTTCAAGTTAAATTGGTTCATAAAATTTTGGAAATCATGCACTCTCACCTACAGCCATTTTGTTTATATCTCATGACCCGTGCATCAAAATGATCTGATTTTTGGATCATGGAGACATTTCATATATCATAAACTTACTTGCAACATTTCAACAAAATCTGGACATGGTGATGAAAAATGGTTAATGAGATTTGTTGTTATCTATATCATATTTTGCTGCAACTTCATACATATAGTTGAATGTCAATGTAAAAATTGTTATGCCTTCATTAAGATTGCTAAAATTGAATATTCATTAATTAAGAAAGCATTCATTTGGTCTCAAATTTTTATTGCTTGGTTAACACATGGGTTTTGTCTTGGGGTTGCATGAAGACATGCAATATATTCAGGTTTTCGTTGCATGAGGAAATGCAACATATTGAGTGTGGGGGTGTGTTGGGCCGTGAATACAACCACTTTGTAGCACTTATTTCATCCATTTTTTCTCTTCTCTATTATATCATTTGTTATAATTTATCATTTAAATCCATTTTATAAATGATTTATGCTCTTATGGATGAAAATTATTTATATTTCTTTATTTCTAATAAATTGATAATTATGAATTATTTTATCAATGATAGTTTTAATAAGTTGGTTATAACATTATTCACCATTTTTAGCCTCCAAGGTAATTTCAGATTGAAGATTTGATCATTAAAAGTGCCAGCTCAGAAACGCGCTAGAATAAGGAGTGATAGTTTTGCGGTTGAGATTATGAGCAAATGAGGACGAATCTGGAAAATCCGGAACATGGGTTTTGTCCAGAACGGACCCAATTAACTTTAACAAAGAACGGTTTGCCCAAATTCGGCCTGTGTTGAGAAATTCGCAGAGATCTTTAAACACGATTTTCTCAGTTCTGTTGTTGCGGCCGTCCTCCAAATCTCAGCTAAAAAGCCAAATTCGACTTGCTGTTGTTGAAAGATGGATGTAAATCTATTTTCTTGTTGATCAATTGGTTGGAAGAAATCCAATATTGTTATGGGAAGATTGTATTTACTATTCAATTTATCCTCCTTCTGATTATAAAAAGGAGAAGCACGTATTGTGTAGGGGGATGATTTGGAGATACGTTTTTATGTAATTTTCTGTTAAACATCAGTTCTGATTATTGAGTCTCGTGAGAACTGGTTCATTGTACTTTTGTCCGATGCATTAATATAAGCTTGGTGGTTCTCTCATCTACGCCAACGTACGGATTAGGCGGTGTCACTTGGGAAGCTAAGGGCAAGCCGAGGAGGGGACACTAACTGCTTTGTATATTATCTCTTTGATTTCTGCGTGGTTTTGCTTATCATCTTGAATCGGTAATCTGGTGTGTTTTATTACAGCTCTGTTATATTTCCTATTTCGTTCTCTGCAACAAGAAAATCGTCATGTGCATTCTAACGTATTGCTATTCCTTTAAAGTCGTTAATGTAACATTGTTGTTCTCCACATAATGTTATTGCTGTTTAATTGTAGAGTAACCAAGCTGTAACCTTCTTAAGCTGGTATTACTGTATTTTTCTATGGTTTATACTTCATACGATTGCTATTCAATTGACATTGTGGTTCCATTATGAATTGTAATCGTTACCCTTTCTAACCAGGGTTAATACTTATGATGTCAGTTCGGATACTATTAATGTGTGCACATCATTGAGATTGTTATGCATTTGTGTTGGCCGTCCGGGGCGTGTTTGTGTGCGTATATTATTTATTAATGTTGTTCTTCGTAATTTATCAATAGTCATTCTTTGTTCCATTAGCGTGTTCTCGCAATTGCCTTAAAGTGGTGTTATTGATTGCGGTGCATTTGGGTTAATAGATTAAGGTTGGTTACAACTCGCGAGACTTAATTACATTCGTTCTTCATTCCATTTTAGATTTGTTGTTCAATTCTTTATTTATTTGTTCTATTTACTCGCATTTGTTGTTTTGGTGTGAAACGATCTAAAGGTACAGCAGTGAGCTTCGGCATTCCTTTGTCTGGCTCCCGGACCCATGGTACATGCTCTGGCATTCCTCTCCATCGGTTTCCAAGGGATGGGTTATCAACGCTGCGAACCCTTCGGGCGATAGTGCCTAGTTTCGAATGTGTGATTTATTCTTTTGAAGTAACTTAGTTATAGACAAGCATCCGTTTACTCTTGTATTTTTAAGCACTATACTGCGAAACATTACTCTTGAGTAAATAGCCGCCTCAGACTGAGTACACTCTTGAAATAAAAAGTCATCCCTGGGCTGATAATTAATGTGAGGTAATTAGGAGTTACAAAGACACCTTTTTATCGCTCCACGAGGAGTTCTTCAAAGGATTCTAAGGTAAGTTCTTGCAAAAATTGACGTTTCTAATTAAAATATTACTGTGAAAAAAGGGCATTTTGTGCAGCCACACCAAATGAATGACCTCTGATAAGAGTGATAGTACAACACGAAGTTGTAAGTACTACCGAGCCAATCGAGAAGGGGATAGATCCATCTACAGCCCAGTAAGAGAGTCGACTATGCACGCAGGAACTAGCCCTCCAGCTACACCACCTTCGAGTCATCATAAGGGCAAGAACTCCCCCACACCTCCACCACCACCGGAAGAAGATATGGCTGCACAGATGATGCTCCTCACCTTCAAGGATGTAGGATATGAAGATATGTACCGATTTTGGTTCGTAGTGGAATCAGTATGGACTGCATAGAATGTGGCTAGCGATGTTGTAAAGAGGGCACAGTTATCCCTCGCCTTTGAAGGAAGGGTCCTAGATTGGTACATGGGGTACGTAGAACAGCATGCGGATCCATCTATTCAAGAGATTAAGAATGATTTAAAACAACAATTTCAGAAGACTAAGTACTACGCTCAACTGGTGGTTGACTTGAAAGACTTTAAACAGGGACCCACTGAGTCGATATGGGAGGTTGATCAGCGAGTAAATAAGGTTATCAAATATGGGGAATTTAAGTATGAGGATAGACAGCACAAGGAATGGTTCATTTCCATGATATTACCTCACCTGTGCGGGCCTATGGGTCAGCAAGAGATTGATACACAAGAGAAAGCCTTGGATATTGCCATGAAGCTAGAAGTTGCGCCAAGAGACGATGCCCAGTTTGGGGTACAGCAGATCCAGGGACAGCTGGAGGCAATGCACCTCAAAATCCAGCATCTACAAAAGGAGCAAGGAAAAGAAGCTAGTCCAGACGTATGGTGCATAAGATGCAGGGTGTTAGGCCACACCAAAGATTAGTGCCCTCTGCTGATAGACTACATGCAGGCTGGGGGGGCCAACCCCTTGCGCCCTAAGGATGCTGCAGGACCAAGCACCTCAAAATTATGGTGCGCCGATTGCTGCGTAGCTGGACTACATGATACCAACCACTGCCCCTGTCTTGGTGCCTATCTTCCAAAGTTGAAACAACAATGGTGTCGATTCTGCTCATCTGTGGGACATGACGAACACAACTACTGGACATATGACTTAATGATAGACCAAGGAAACCTGTACAGGGTACAGGTTGACCCTTCATCACTACTATCTCCCTCAGGACGAGGAGGCTCCGCTTCCAGAGGCCGGGGAGGGGGGAGAGGTGGAAGCGCAAGTCAGGGAAGAGGGAAATTGATCTGTTATAATTATGGAGAAGTAGGGCACTTCGCAAGGGACTGTCTGAACCCTTCACGATAATCTTGCAAATATTGCAGGCAATTGGATCATGTGATTGAAGATTGTCCGGTACTGATAGAAAAGATGCAGGAAAAACAGCAGACTCCAACGCAGAATGTACAAAGGGTTAAGGCAGAACCATGTGATGAAGAACCCAGTATTAATGTCATTACGCGCAGCAGCATGGCTACTGGAGGATCTGAGGAAAGAGCTGCAGCTGAACCCATTATTCGAAAAGTCGCTATTAAAAAGGAAATCTTGGACCTACAGAAGGAGAAAGAAACCTTCATAGAAGCTCGCAAAGACTTTACCAAGGATGAGGCATCTACTTCCAAGGCTCCAACAAACCTAAAAGAAGACGATGAAGTTAAACCATTCCTACAAGCATGTATGAATTTGCTATGCAACCAGAAGGTAGTAGAAAATATTCAAGCACGAATAGACAGTTGCACAGAAAAAAATGATCCTCCAACAGAAGTTAAATATTTTCAAAAACTTTACAAGCATAAGAAATGCACTAGTTGGGAAATGCGACTAACTGCACATATTGGAGATTATGAAATGGATCAAGCCATCCTGGATCTAGGATCCGATGCAAATGTCCTGCCCAAACAGACATGGCAGAGGATGGGAGAACCTAAGCTGGAATGGTCTACTATACAACTACGCATGGCTAACCAACAAAAGACCATACCATTGGGGAGACTATCAAAGATTATGGTAGATATCACAGGGGTTAAGGTATACACAGATTTTGAGGTAATTCAAATTGTAGAGGATGTAGACCCTTATCCTGTGTTCTTGGGACTGGATTGGGCTATAGACATGGGAGGAATTATCAACTTGAAGAAAAGGAGCATGGTTTTTTAGAATGAGGGTACGAGAGTAATAGTCCCTCTAGTCCCAGCAGAAGGAAAACGGTATACAGAACCCATGCGCGAAGAAGACGAAGTGGATCATATCTATAAACTAACTGTTAGGGATGAGGAATGGATCAATCCTATGGTTGATGGCATACTTTGCTGGGATAAAGACAAAGAATGCCTCTCCAACTTCGATGGGGAGATTGAAAATTGGCAGAATCGGTTACATGACGTATCTGCGCTACGGTATCTTAGGATCACAAAGAGCTTCTGGTGTATCTCCTCAGAGGTAAGAAAGTTGCCTTACTTTGATGGTTCTGGTGGTATTAGGGATTTTCTTAGAGAATTCGAAGCAAAATTCCCAAGGGAGCGAAGAATGTGGGGGCTTAACCTAGCCATGTGTGAGACCCCTGCGCGGTGGTGGGAAACTCATAAGGGGATTTTTCAAGATTGGGAGGAATGTCGCAAGATGATGATCCTACGATTTGAACCCCCAGTTCACCTACACATGGAGACTTTCCTTGGCCAACAGGACCCGCGCAAGCACTTGTCCACGTGGATGGAGGTGTGGTGCAGAAGGAATAGGGATGAATGGGTCCATCTGTTCATATATTCCTTGGGGCCAATCCCCACTGCATGGTATTTGGATGTAGAGCTACATCAGCGCAATCGCCATTAGGAGACCATGAAGAATAATTTTATGGGGACGTTCGAGTTGATAGGTTGAACGGAGGCATTAGACGAAGCCCTGCAGGACATATATGCCCTAGTATTTGATGAATCACGCCCTCATGTGGAGTTTGGGGCATCAGCTTGGGATACGCAGATGCAGGATATTGCTAACTGCTGCAATCTATCAATGGAGGACTGTGACGAAGACTCGCGAAATATCACTATCTCGGAATCAGAGGGTGAACGAGCAGTTGCTGGACCCGCACTGCAGACCATCAATCTGACCAAGCCTCTTAAGCTAAGGGAAGTCAACATTGGAATAGAAGAACAAACTAAGCTAGCTAAGATTGGGGAATACTGGGCTGACGATACTGTTGTAAAAGTCGCGGAACTTCTCACAGTGCCGGGGACACATTTCCCGACAAAATTCTCAGAACTCAAAGGTATTAGAGGGGACCTCGGGGTCATGTGAATCACTTTAAAACTGGATTCATGCCCTTTCAAACAGCGCCCTTACTGCTTGAACCCCAAGTATAAGCAAAAATTCAAGGAAGAAATTGACAAAATGTTGTGAAACCAGCTCCAAAAATAGAAGAAAAGACATATCATCACCTTAGGAATAAGCCACTTCGAGGGGGCAACCTCCAATACATTACATGAATGAACAATTCTTGGATGATACAAATTACAAAACCTCCTTTCTATATATAGGAGTCCATGGGGCCATAATGTAATTCTAGTGGGCCACAATGTAATCCTAGCCGACCTAACAATAATAATTTAAGGGCACAATAATAATAAAATGGGGGTTACAAGGGTACAATAATAACAATAAGGGAGTTACACTAACAACAATAAGGGACTATACTAGTAATATAGGGACCTAACATGCCCCTCTCCTTCAAAAAAGTGTTGTCCTCAACACTTGAGTAGCTCTGGGTGCTTCTGTATAAAATTCTCATCCTCCCATGTAGAATCTTCGGTGGGTAAGTTCTTCCACTTGATGAGATACTCTGAAATTGATCGATTCCGTAGTTGTCGAGTTCTTTTTTCCATGACTGCTTCAGGTTCCAATATGATTTTCCCTTCTCCATCAAGTTCTGGAAATACTGTTTGAACTGGAAGATTTTCACCTATAACCTTCTTTAAGCATGAAACATGGAAAACTGGATGTACTCGCGAAGAAGCAGGAAGCTCCAATTTGTATGCCATAGTACCAATCTTTGCAACACCTTGTAAGGACCATAGTACTTTGGCGATAATTTATTATCCTTCTTTGCTTGCTTGAGGGACATTTGTTTGTATGGTTGTAGCCGTAAAAATACCCAATCTCCTACATCAAAACTTCTCTCGCTACGATGTTGATCTGCCTGTTGTTTCATTCGATTTTGTGCCAAATTCAGGTTATCCTTTAAGAGTTGGAGACCTTCTTGCTGATGCTCGATGTGATCTTCCACTGCTTGAACCTTCGAATTTTCTCTTAAAGATGATGTGATGGATGGTGGATGATATCCATAAAGTGCCATAAATAGGGTCATTTTTGCTGCAGTATGGAAGGAAGTGTTATACCACCATTCAGCGAGAGGTAACCACTTGACCCATTGTGTTTGTTTATCAGATACAAAACAACGAATATATCCTTCCAAACATTTATTTACTATCTCATTTTGACCATCAAATTGAGGATGATAAGATGAGCTATGAGCTAATTGAGTACCCAAACAAGAAAATAACTTCGTCCAAAATTTTCCAGTAAAAATGGGATCTCTGTCACTCACAATAACCCTTGGGTTTCCATGTAGCTTTTGAATTGTGTCCATAAATGTAGTAGAAACTGTACTTGCTTTAAATGGATGAGATATTGCACAAAAGTGTGCATACTAGGTAAGTCTATCAACTACCACCATGATGACACTCTTTCCTTCGTACTTAGGTAAACCTATGACAAAATCCATTCAAATATCCTCCCAATGTTGACTTGGAATGGATAAAGGTTGTAGAAGTCCCGAAGTCTTAATTGTCTCAACTTTATTCTGCTGGCAAACCAAACATTCCGCCACAAACTTTTGAATATCAGATTTAAGGCCATCCCAAAAAAAATCTTTCTTCATGTTACACAGTAATTTGTCACCGTCCCTACAATCCCCATCCCGCACATTGGAGGGCTCATTCCATGACCTGTGAGCAGAGACAAGACTTGAAAATACTTTCATTGCATCCCTCTGAAGATGATTTTTCATTGCCCTGAAGACATCTCCCTGCAAAAAACCCTAAAAATAGCTCTTTTTCCATTGGCGCGGTTTCATAGTTCAGCCCTCGCGCCAAGGGGGTAAATCCTCCAAAGAGGGTGTGCCAATTAGCGCTCTGTCATAGAGCCGCACCCATGCCAACCATATTAAGAGGTGTTTTTTAAAAATAAAAGGCGGAAGTTTCATCCTAACAAATTCCTGGACTGATATCTATCTTGAGTTGGGTGGTTTGGCTACGGATTTCCATAGAGAGGAAGTGGTTTTCCACCTCTCATGGAAGCTTCCTTGATGATAGGGTCAATCCCATAATTATAGGGATCCCAACTTCCCTTCCTCCTCCTATAAAGGCTTGCCCATCTCCATAGCAAGCTAGTTCCAGAATCTCCAAGTTCCCAAGAGCTTTCATGCTGCAAAAGCCTTCTTGATTCCCTAAGGCCAAATCCAAGCAAGGAGACTATTGCCAAGTATCCAGAGGGAGAGGCTTGTCCCATCCTTGACAGGCTTTATCGAGACATGTTCTGCTGATGACCCGCCAAAGGAGAATTCGACGTCGAAGCTTTGGTTGTATTCTTCTTTTTTGACTCATTAATATTAAGCGACTATTGGTTATGGTTTCACTCTTGTTCTTGATATGTTCATGAGTTATGTCCTCTTCGACTGACATATAGTTGTATATTCTGGGTTTTATGCTTGCGTTTGTGTTGTTTCTTGCATGTGCAGGTGTCCGATCACGGAGATCGTGAGGATTGTGATCTGCCAGGGCAAAGGAACGGGAGCACCACCTCTTCTACAAACAACAGCGTTGGATTCCAGGTAAGCCTTCCTCGCAAGTCGGTTTATTTACGATTAGGAACCTGCACTGTAGCGTGTTTGATTGTTGCTAGACCCGATCTGGGCTAGTAGGGATCGCCTCTGTCCGCAGAGGGGATTTACCTCCTCAACAATTTGGCGACTCCGCTGGGGACTCAACTTGTTGTTTGATTTGTAAACTATAGACGGAGCCTGAAGCACAGCCAGATAGCCTTCGAAACGCTTTTGCTCTGCATTAGCGGAGTAGATCAACGCTGCTTCAGTCAATCTCCGGTTTGGTTTACGGACTGAACAATTTGGATTTTTGTCTTCTCTTTTCGGTCAGCTTCTTGGCCTTGCTTGCTTGGTCAGCTCTTTGGGCTGGATTTTCCTGTTTTTTTTGGCTTTGTTTTAGCCTTGTCATCACTTGTCTGTGTCTGAGATTGCTGGTTTTTTATTTTTTCCATAGTAAACTCAGCTGGCGCGCTTTTCAGCGTGACAGTCGCACCCATTGGTGCAGGTTGTCCGTGTATCACCCGCGCCATTGCGTTTCTGGCGCTACTTTCAAGCTCACAGTCGCGCCAATCCTGTGAGCTATTAGGGTTTTCTATGTTTCATGCTTTCTGAGGCTGACTTGTGATTTTGATCTTGTTTTTTCGGCTGTTTGTGTGCACGGGAGCCTAGTTTGACTGGTTGGAACCTCCTTCCTTTGGTTGTTTTCCTATTTCTTTCGATTTTGCATACGAGCCCTAGGGCATCTAGGTGCCTTTGTGAGTCGAGCCGCCCTTGGGAGTTTTTGGTTTTTCGTTCGTTCAGTCGACTTTGGGATTGCTTCCTTGCATTCGTTTGACAATTATCTATCATCTTATTGCGCTTTTTGAGTGATTGATTTCATTTTCATTCGAATTTCGCTTTGCTTCGTTCTGGGCCTAGATTACACAGCTCATTGGTGTCTTTGGGACTTTCTTGGTTTAGAGAGACTTTTGGTCGATTTGAGATCTGATTGTTAGTGCCATTGAGTGAAATCTGCTTGTTTTGCTCTCTTAATATCATTTCTCAAATTGCTTCTCATTTGTTTTCAGTTTGTTTAGTGCATCTAGCTATCAACCATTGAAAAAAAAAATCTCTTTTGGTTTTGGTTGATTAGTGCAAATTGAAATCTTTTCGATTTTACTAGTAATTAGTGAATTTGAAAGAAATTTTTTTAGATTCATTAGTTGCATTAGAGATATCATTGATTGTCTTCTGATCATTTTGTTTGTGTAAAAGTCTCTCAACTCTTCTGTAGCTAGCTTTCATCGAACGAAATGATATACTGTGGCATGCAGTTTTGCATTTAGGAGATTTTTGAGACAGCACATTCGTTAGGGCCTGAAAACTGAAATGTAATTGAAGATCAACTTTAAAATCTACTCAATTTACACTAAGGCAACATTGAAATCTAACAAAACACATTTAGAGGTCTAGGCTAGAGACGTGTTCCGGCATCTTAAAACCTAGTAGCTGTTGTTCACCTCTTGGCTTTAGACAGCACTAGTACGGACTTGTGCTCCTCGTACCGTCGCGTATATAAAGGGAGACCCCTCTAGGTTTCGATCCTTTATCCATAGGAAGCCAAGTCTGCCACCCTATACCCGTGATACACCGGACACAGCATTCGGGGAGATTGCCTGCACGTACGGAAAGTCCTTGGTTGATTTCTCTTTCATTATTGAAACCAAGGTGTATATTGCAGTTCACGGTTATTTGGTACACCCTTTTGCCTAGTATTCTTAAGCAATCATTTGATCTTTTCTAACTCCCTAAATTTGAAAGGATCACCAAGCGCTTGTCCTTTCACGCTTGTGTCAAATTTGAAAGAGATAGAGTCACCTTTTTGACCGTTTCTTGACTCTTAAAACATGAAACGGTGAAGTTTCTTATTTTTCAATGTGGTAAAAATTAATCACCCACAATTACACACCTTGTTAGACTTTGCTTGTTGACCGTTTGATCATGTGTCTTGACTCTTTTTCAGCCCATGTGTGTGTTTGATATTTTTCTCTTGTCGTTTCTGCCACAGTGGGGGAACCCTCGGTTTCGTTTACTCGTAGTCCTTATACGGACGATTCATCAGAGGTTTCACAATCCTCTGCTGAACCACAGCAGCCCATTGTTTCCGAGTTTCCTGACGGGGGACCGGCTCTTTCTGAGCAACCCTTTGGAGGACCAGTTGAGTTCGATTGGCCCTTTTCTCACCCTATGTCTGAATTGAGATTAGGAGCTTATTTCATTTCTCTTACATCGGGTTCGCCTTTTATAGCTGTTGTTTTTCCTCCTAGTCCTCACCGTCTACTACGAGATCTAGCGGCAGGCTCAAACATCAGTGATTCTGGTGAGGAAATCCCAACGTCTAGTGAAGACTATCAGCTCTTCCCATGAAGATTATTTTCAGGAGACAACTCTGAAACAGCTGTCATGTCAATGTCCAGTCCCTCATTACCACTGGGGTACAGGTCTTTGGGTCAGATCATTTCCGCCGCAGCCTCTATGGGAGTGTCAGCTCCTTCACCGAGGCCCGCTGCTCCTTCACCAGGGGTCTCTCCTCAGACACCCGTCACTTATGTACCCGTCCAGCCCACTGTCTGTGTGGCTGCATCTGCACCCGCTGTCACGGCACCCTCCACGAGGGCTATGCCGCCTCCTGAAGATGTCTATTTAGCGACTGCTATGCCGGAGAACATCTCTCTGGAGGAGTATCAGTTGTCCCTGCAACAGCCGAACCCCGAGGTTGGACCATCCTCCCAAGATCCCAACCGCTCTTATTTTTCGCACTATGCACAAGATGGTACACCCGTGTATGCTTTTCCAGGTCAGTATGATGAGCATGGGGACATTTTGCGTCTACCCGCTCCTAAGGCTTACCTCCATGCTCAAGGTTTACCTTATAACCAAGCTTATAACCCGCAAGGGCAACCTTTCCAAGGCCAACCTTCGGGCCAACCTGGCTATCCTTATGACCCACAGGGGCAGCCCATGCAAGGCTATCGTGCGGGCCAGCAAGGGCCATCGTACGGTCCGCAAGGACAGTATTACAGCCCTTCTGATCAACCTATGCAGCCTCAGCCGGGGTACCAACCGGGACCGGTCTATGGTCCTGGGGGGCAAATCCAGCCTTCTCAACCTATGCAACCGCAGTATCCCGTTGTTTCTAACGTTGCATATCAGCTGAGACCATCCTATGGTTCTACTCCAGGTCAAACCGGTTACCAGCAATCACCTGGCCCTATTCCTCCACCAGGCCAACCGGCCCATTCGGTACAACCTGGTGTTCCGCCTCCAGGCCAACCGGCCCATCCAATACAACCTGGGGCTCCTTTACAGCCAGGTCAACCTACGCAACCAGCGTCGCCTGTCTATCCGGGTCAACCTGTTAACTCAGGTCAGCCCGCTCAGCCGGGTCAACCTGTTCATTCAGGGCAGACCTCTCATTCCATTAACCCTGCCTAGCAGCCGATTCATTCGATGCCGCAACCAAATCAAAAGCTGCGCCCTACTTATCAGGATCCGTAGGGTTCCACCTATCAGTAGCCAGCTCATCCTGAGGGCGGTTATTATCCTCATGGTCAATCTCAACCGAATTATAATCAGCCCCGAGGCTCTCAGTATTATCCTCCTCCACCCAGTTTTACCTATACTCAGCAGCCAAATCCAAATGCTGCTTACACTGGGCCAACACATAATCAGGGTCCGTACTCTGGTTATCAAGCCCCACACACCGGTTACCAGCAGCCAAATCAGTCTGGTTATACAACCTACACCCCCTACGGTCATAATCCTATGGGACAAAACCCATGGGGGCAAGGATATTCACAACCATTGTGGAGTACAGGTACCGGTCCTCATCCCGGGCCTGGCATGCCGATTAATCCACCATTGCCGTTCCTGGCCACCTTGGAGTTGCTGGATGTTTCAAAACTGACCAATGATCCGATTTTGCATAATCCGTATTGGCCTCCGATTCCTACCAAGATACCAGGTGATTGCCCCAAGTTTAAGGGTAAAGCTGGAGAGGACCCCCAAGCACATGTGATGACGTATCATCTTTGGTGTTCGTCTAACTCTTGGGTCGATGATTCAATTCGTCTGCGCCTCTTCCAGCGCACTTTGACTAGAGCTGCTGCTAAGTGGTACATAGAGTTATCCCGTGGCATCTTCCAAGATTTCAATTCTTTAGCCATGGCTTTTCTGACGCACTTCCAGTTACTGGTTCGCTATGAAGCCGGGACGCACCTCCTGACTTCTCTGAAGCAGGATAAAGCCACTCACATTTCTGATCACATTCATGAGTGGCGACGCCATCGTAGACTGATCAAGTTTCATATACCTGATCAAATACTAACTCACTGGTTCACCACCTCCTTCATGAATAAAATCACTCAAGATATTGCGATGGGAGCGTGTGTGACGGAGGAACAAGCCATTGCACGTGCCCAATATCTGGATCTTGTATATTCTCAGTCTAGCACGCTTTATGATATCTTTCCTGATGCTCCACGGTCCGAAACCTCTAAGGCCCCACCTACCCCTGCAGTGGATGGTGTCATTGGTTCTGTGTCTCAGAATTCGAAGAAATCTTCGAATGGGAAGCAGAAGTCTAATTCTTCCAACAATACTCCTGCTAATCTCGCCCCGCCCGATTCTGGAAAAACCGCGGAGGTGAACGCCGTTCAGGCCAATCCTACGGAGAAAACCTCCAAAGGGAAAAAGAAGGGCAAAGGTAAATCCAAATCCGATGCCTCGAGGCCAAAATCCAAATCTCGTACTGAGGATGGCTCTCAACATAAACCGAAGTACCCCTGCCTCATTTGTGAAGGAGACCATTATACTAAGGATTTTCCGCGACGATCCGAAGTTAGTCAACTTCTCAAAGGCTCCAAAGGGACTCCGGCAGTTTTAAAAGAGCCATTCCCGTCTCAGCAGACCCAGATGGTTGAACAACCGTCACCATCTGCACCATTTGGGTCCCAAGTTTTCATGATGAATGGTGCTGCACCTATCTCTGTCGCTACGCGTTCAAAGGATTACAACGAATCGCGGCAGGCACCCGGGAAGGCAGTTGCGGATGGACCACCTCCCCCACCTGTCTCCAGTTCGTTGGAAATCGAGAAGCCTACTCCTGAACCTGTTGTGAAGCCGCCTTCTAAAGGTGTTTTACAAATATCTTCTTATAATCCGAATGCTCGTGCCGCTCAACACTACAGTATTGTTGAGGATTTGGCATAAGCGCTTTCTGCTATGTCTGCACTAGAAGTTCTTCAAAGTTGTCCTTCACAACAGAAGGCTTTACTGTCTGCAATCGGTGGCATTGATCCCGCCGATTCGAGTCTTCTCACCTTCGATTTAGAGAATTTCACTCCCCGACTTCCACATCAGATCGCTCTTGTTATTCAAGTCGGGATTAACAGTCTTAACATCCATAGGGTCATCATGGATGAAGGTGCCTCTACATGTGTTATGTCGTCCGCTTGATAGAAGGCCATTGGCTCTCCAGCCCTTTCGTCGTCTCCCAATGCCCTAGAGGCATTTGATGGTCGGGAATCTAAACCCCTGGATGTTCTCGAGAGTTTAGCGATCACTTTACAGGGGAAGACTGTCAACGTAGAAGTAGAGGTGGTTGATGCCAGGCTCAACTACAATATACTTCTTGGTCGCAGTTGGACTCATGCCATGCTCTACGTGCCATCCACCGTCTTTCGACTTCTTAAGTTCCCTCACGAGGGAAAAATCGTCACGGTGGATCAGTTGTCCTTCTTCACCTCCACCTCCGAGAAAAACATTCCATACATGGATCAGATTCCGAATCCCCCTGACAGTGTAGGACCCGGTCTCTTCAAAGACCCTGTCCTCATGGGTATTTTTCCCGCACCACCACCGCACACCGCTCAAGTTAACATGATTTCCAGGTCTGATGACCCCTGGCTCATCCCTACGCCTGAGCAGGTGTTTGAGTTTGGAGAATCAATGCCCTTGACTCCAGTAGAGATTAGCTACTGTGAAATTGTTGCTGCATCTGATCCTCCACCTCCTCAGCATGCTCCTTTGAGCATGGCTCTAGACGTCTACTCTCAATCCCCCTGGCTTGGTCAGGCCGATTCACCTGATCCTCTTAAAGAGACTTTTCCTTCTGATGAAGCCATCATTGAAACTATGTCTCTTGAGGAGCTCCCTTGGAGTGATGGACATCATCGTTCCTCTTTCATGCCTAGCTTGGGGGCAATGTTAGATTTTCTATATCGTTATGCATCTCAGGTTCCTACTCCTCCTCTCCAAACGCCCATCTTGACGCACGAGGTTTTTTCGGAGGGAAACCTGAGTAACATCACTCAAACCATCCCAATCAACATCTCCCTTAAACCGGGGATCGTTGAGAATATACACGTGCGAGTGACTTGTTCTCCTGATGAGATTCAAGTCTATACTGATATTTTTAAAGAATTCAGAGATGTGTTCGCCTGGTCCTACGAGGAAATGCCGGGGATTGATCCCAGTATCGTAGTGCATGAGATTCCAACTACCCTGGTGCGAAACCTGTGCGCCAACGCTTACGCCCCATGCATCCTCGGAAAGCCGCTGCAATCAAGGCAGAAGTTGAAAAACTTCTGAATGCGGGCTTTATTTATCCCATCCCCCTCACAGAATGGGTTTCCAACATTGTCCCTGTTGATAAAAAGCAGGGTACTATTAGGGTCTGTGTTGATTACCGCGATATTAATCACGCCTGTCCGAAAGATAACTATCCCACTCCGTTCATAGACCAGATTATCGATGAATGTGCCGGAAGTGAGATTTATTCCTTCATGGACGGTTTCTCAGGGTATAATCAGATAAATATTGCACCTGAGGATCAACACAAGACTACATTCATCTGTCCGTGGGGTACTTTCGTGTATAAAAATCTTCCATTCGGTTTGAAGAACGCTGGAGCCACTTTTCAGCGTGCGATGTCTTACGCTTTCCATGACATTCGCCACATCATTCAGCCTTATCTGGACGACTTGCCAGCTCACTCAGCTAGGCGAAAGGATCACCCTGAACACCTCCGCCAGATCTTCCTTCGCTGTAGGCGCTACAATATTAGGCTTAATCCTCATAAATGCGTCTTCTACGTGGATTCTGGACATCTTTTGGGATTCATAGTCTCCAAAGACGGAATTAGCCTTGACCCTTTAAAGGTCGAGGCTATTATCAACCTCCCATCTCCCTCCTAGTTATATTAGTTGCAGAGTCTACAGGGAAAAGCGAACTTCCTTCGATGCTTTATCCCAAACTACGCCGAGGTGGCCAAAGGATTCACGCGCCTATTAAAGCAGAATGTTCCCTTCCATTGGGACGAAATTTCTCAACAATCCTTTGAGAAGCTGAAGACGTTACTCGTTAATGCTCCTTTGCTTCGTCTTCCGGACTATCGTCGTGATTTCACTTTGTATCTCGCCGCCGCATTTAGCACCATAGCTATGGTTCTGGTGCAGGATGATGATGATGGTAATGAACATGTTGTTTATTATCTATCACGAAACCTTATCGATACATAAATGCGTTATGCTCAAGTTGAGAAGTTGGCGTTAGCCGCAGTACACGAAGTGCAGCGTTTTCGCCATTACATCCTGTTGCGTACGATAACAGTGGTTTCAGATTGCAACCCCATGACATATATTCTCTCTAGACAATTACTGGGGGGCAAATACTCCAAATGAATCATTATCCTGCAGGAGTTTGACTTAGAGTTCACCACTGCTAAGTCAACCAAATCACTTGTTTTCGCGGATCTTATATGCTCACTCCCGACAGACTCCACTCCTTCACACTCCGAGGATCATATCCCGGACGAAACTCTTTTCATCATCAGTACTCGCGACCCTTGGTATGGCGACATAATTGTGTATCTTTAGACCTCCACATTTCAGTCTGAGTTGACTAAAGATACCCGACGTCGAATTCGGCATCAGTCCCAACGCTACCGCATCGTAGGAGATACTTTATACTGTGTTGGAGTAGATTCGGTGCTCCGTCGGTGCCTAACCTTGGAAGAGGCTGAAAGGGTCCTAAATGACTGCCACAGTGGCGCCGGTGGTGGACATATGTCCGGATATGCTACTGCCCAAAAAATTCTGCGAGCAGGTTATTTCTGGCCGTCAATATTCAAAGACTGTATCGTTGCAGTCCGTAAATGTCACGCGTGCCAGGTGTTTCAGCGCAAGATGCGCGCGCCACCTCTCCCTTTGCATCCTGTTATTACCGTCGGCCCTTTTGTGAAATGTGGCGTGGATTTTATGACGTGTAACCCTCACTCGGCCGGGGGGCATGCGTATATAATTGTCGTTGTCGACTACTTCACCAAGTGGGCCGAAGCGATGCCTACACTAGCTGTTGACGGTAAGACAGCTGCCCAATTCATATTCAACCACATCATCGCACGTTTCGGGGTCCCGCAAGCCATCGTTACTGACCACGGTACTCATTTTCGAGATTATATGATGGCCGAGCTGACTTCAAAGTTGGGCTTACGCCACGATAGCTCAACGCCATATTACCCTCAGGCAAATGGCCAGGTTGAAGCAGTGAACAAGGTTCTAGTCACTATGCTTCAACGAACAGTCGGTATCCACAAATCCAATTGGCACCTCCAACTGTTCTCAGCTCTATGGGCATACCAGACGTCTGCAAAGAGTGCAACTGGATTCACACCTTTTCAATTGGTGTATGGTCTGGAAGCAACACTTCCAGTTGAATGCGAGATTCCTTCATTGAAATTAGCTGTGGAACTTCTACCCGACACTTCTGCTGAGGAAGAGCGTTTTTTGTATCTGGAACGGTTAGATGAAAACCGCCGTTTAGCTGCTTTAGTGATTGAAGCACAAAAGAAACAGGTCAAAGCTCACTTCGATCAATCGGTTTCTCCTCGTTCCTTTGTCAAAGGGGACCTCGTCCTCCTGTACGATCAAGCACATGACAAGCTTGGGGCTGGAAAGTTTCAACCTATGTGGCATGGGCCCTACATAGTAAAACGCATTTTGAAGAATGGGGCTTATGAGCTTATAGATTATGAAGGAGTTCTACTGGCGCAGCCCAAGAATGGGCTGTACCTGAAAAAATACTACGCTTAAAGTCATTTTTGGTGTGGTATGTGTACATAAGTGTGTGTTTTTCATTTGTGTGCATGTGTGGTGTGGTGTACGATGTAAACATCTTTCTGCTGATCGGGTCTTCCTAATTGTGCAGATGTCCATTCGTCCATTTGTTGGTTTCGCGGATGGTGCCTCCCGCAGTACTAAGAACCTGTCTTCGGCGGCCTGGGTAATCTATGATCCTGTTGGTGAGTTGGTCAACCTGCAAGGTGTGTGTCTGGGACGTACTACAAATAACATCGCGGAATAAGTGTTGTATTAGAATTATTAACTGAGGCTGTAAACCTTGGTATCCGTGAATTTCTTGTGTATCTAGACTCACAACTTGTAGTATTGCAACTGAACGGTCATTATTCGGTCAGAAACCCATCCATTTTACGTCTGTATCTGCGTATTCGCTTACTGGAAAGAAATTTTGACTATATTACATATCAACATATACCCAGGCATATGAATACATTAATAGATGCAGTAGCTAATTTGGTGTTAGATAGATATTTGCGCAATTTGTAAATCATCATCACATGTAAAAGGAAAATCCATCCAGAAATAGATATTTATATATATAGATATCGAAATGTTTACATAGTGTGCGTCGCATAGAATCAAAAAATATATATGTCCGTCTTAATACATCCGGAGACGACATGTCTCTCAAAAAATATGCATGATAAAATACCTTAGGAGTCTAATCCGCATGGTGCTCATGATAACAAGTGACTGCATGCACTAAGCGTCTCAGAAGTCGGTGGAGGCGACTACGCACTCCCACCATATGTCTCTGGTACGCCATCGGTACATCCGCCAACCGGGCGTAGTCTGGGATCCCTCGGGAAATGCCCTCGAGATTCTGGATTAACTCCCCCCCCTCTGCACCCTCTGCCTGAGGATCAGGTGTGGGAAGAGTCCTCCGCACGATAGGAGACATACCGGCTGGTCTCTCTGGGCCCACGTCTACATACATATAATATGTGTCAGGATGGATATGTATTAAAAAAAAAAATCATAAAACACAAAAATAAAAAAGAGAAGAGGTCATACCCAACTCCTCGTCCCAATCATCTCCTTCTAGCAGTGGGAGATCTGGGTCTCCAGTGAAATCGGTTCCTGCATATGGCCAGTCTTCCACTACGATCAACTGACACCGCAACCACCCAAAAAACTCCGGCCGCCAGGACATCTGTTGGCCTCCTCCAGCTCTAGGCATCAATGTTGCCCAGCGAGCCATTCTTGGCTCTCATGGAATCATCTCAGCTACTATGGCCCCTTGGCCCTGGAAGATTGGTAATCATTCCAGAATGAATGATACCAGGATGGAACCGTAGCCAAATTGTTTCAGTTTGGCCTGCTTGCACTTCGTGAGTTGTCTCTTCATGTTTATCGTCACTGTTGTGGCCCAGTAAAACAATAGGGGAGTCATACACTCTGAGGCTAACAAAATTTGGGCCTTTATGGCCTCGTGCGGTGCCTGCGACCCCGCAGCCCGCGTGATGGTATGTAGCACCACTCTCAGTGCCAGATCAGGAATGTTTTGGATGTCCACCTTTCCACTTCCTGATCCCAGTTGTGCCCCTCGGCACACTCGTGCCATCACTTGCTCCATTTTCTCACCAGACGGTCTGCTCCCTGTCAATATGGGTACCAGACCTCTACGCGATAATCCGGTTATGAAGTACACATCAGCAACCTCCAGTTCTAACACTTGATCCCACAGCTTGAATACTTGTTCATCTGCGTCCCACATATTGATCAAGTACTGTAGAAGCTCAGGCTGAGCTCGTAAACAAGGTGTTAGGAAGAACTTTTTTAGCCCACAGTTCCTGAGGGCATTCATGCAAGTTTCATTTTCCATGGCTTGTTCATCCTCTTCACCGTGCTCTCTCTCTTTCCACTCAATCACCATTTTGCTCGGTTTCCTGCATCAACATGGTCACAAACCCTTAATTATATCTCTGAGGAGCTTCAAATTTCATCCAAATTCATTAAAACTTTAGATTTTTAGGCGGAAATTTGGGTTTCGCCGCTGGCGCGGCTGTTTCCTGAACATTCGCGCCAGTCGGCGTGAGCCCTTTGCATATAAAATCCCATTGGTGCGGGTCCATGCCCGATACCCGTGCCAATGAGCGAAGCCCTAAAAATTTAAAAATTTGCCACAGAAGTCTAATGCATGATGGAAAACTATTTAAAAACGGATTGAAATGGAGTACAAAGAAGCGCCTCTTACCTGGAACTGACGAAACTCTGAATGGTAGCCCAGATCGATCGCAATCGTTGTCAGAAGTTCGCACACAAACTGGACCACTGCTGCTCTTTAGTGAGGTAAAAAGTAAAAAGTAATTTTATTTTTACCATTTGACATATTTATAACTTTTTGAATTCAAAATAGGTCTCGAAAGTTATTTTTCTGAATATTTTAATATATTTTGTCGAAAATGGGTTTTACACTTGCCTTTTTGTGCAGCGACAGATCTTTTACGCAACTTAGACGGCGAAACGAGTTGTATTTTATACTTTTTCGGACTCGGTAAATACGCGAAAAAGTCACTCTGGAGTCATCTTTCAACTCTTTTCTGACTCTCTAAACATGAAAATATTTCCGAGGCCCTTGTCGTTTCGATCTCGTTAAAGTGGACACGAATCGACATCTACCCAGTATATGTTTACCCCTTTTTCGGGCTGGGATGGATTATTTACGAAAAAGGAATACCCTAGCCTATCGCGACTAGGAGGTTTTCTCAGATATTGTTTTCTACCTTTTCGGGTCCGAGGAAATATCTACGAAAAGGGACCGCTTGATTTTGCTTTTCTGTTGTCTTTTCAAACTCTCTAAATATGAAAAGACGCCGAGTTCTCCCTTTGTCAGACTCGTTAAACCCTGATGACATTGGATTCAGTCGAAATGACGTTCTCCAAGTTTCTCCTTCCTAGGGCTCGTTAAATGTACTGGGATGGATTCGCCCGAAGGGCAGACTTATATTACAAGCATATGCTATCCCCTTCAAGCTTGTTATCAAAAATAATTGGGGTACTTGCCAGAAATGGTGGGGGAAAATGGAACCAGCATCATTGTCGTGTCAGCAGTATGTCGCTCTTGAACATGGCACTCGTCTGCATTCGTGTCAGGTTGGGGACATCTCATCTCGTTCTTCACTTGCTTCCGTGGGTTTGGATAATCCCTTTTGACCTCTCATATGCTCATTGCCTCGTCACCATGACCTCTGATCCGTTGATGTCAAATACTGCCAAGTCCACTGTCGTGCCGTTTACATGTTCAAGAGAAGTTGACCTCTGCAAGTATCAACCTTCCTCTGATTCTCATATGATCCTGATTCACAAAAACATCATGTTCCTCTGTCTCGTGTCGATGATGTGGGAAACATTATGGCCCACCTTCGATCAAGGTCACTTCCTGTCGACTTCAGCTCATTATCCAGGAAGCTGATCTAGAGACTCCCTTATGGTACCTTGGAGCCTGCATGCCTCAATGGCAGGTTCGTCGCATTCGACGCGAGGTTTTCATTATTGGCCTCCGATCGAGTGATTATATGGGTGTTCGACACTAGCTCATTGATTCGCACGCCGTAGATTGTACCTATAGTACCTTGAGAGCCATTATCATTATTGGTGGTTCCTCTCACGTCTGTTAACAGCTTTCATCATTGGCTGGTAATCAGGCGATGTTCTTGCATGTTCGACTTCAGCTCACATATTCGCATGCTTGAACTTGTACTTTGTTCGGGGCGAGATGGAGCGCAAGACCCTGGATTGTGTCTGTTGTAATCCAGGTTGCGATTTTTTGGAATATTATTACATGAATCACTGATTGGATGGCTGCGACCATACCTGAGTCTATTTATCAATCCTCACTGGATGGCTGCGTCCATGCCTTGGATCTAGATTATTGTACACTCTGTTATGGATGGCTGCGCCCATACCACGCATATATATCATGTATCTGAGACATCAGTTGTACTTCGCTCCACAGGTTTTCCGATGGCGGTGTTTTCGGTCGGCATGTTCTCGTAAAGCATTTCACCCCTCTCTCTCTCTTTCGGGCCTCATGCTTTAGGGGGCATCTGTTACACAACAATTTGTCACCGTCCCTACAATCCCCATCCCACACATTGGAGGGCTCATTCCGTGACCTGTGGGCAGAGTTAAGACTTGAAAATACTTTCATTGCATCCCTCTGAAGATGAGCTTTAATTTCCCTGAAGACATCTCCCTGCAAAAAACCCTAAATATAGCTCGTTTTCCATTGGCACGGTTTCACAGTTCAACCCTCGCGCCAAGGGGGAAAATCCTCCAAAGAGGGCGTGCCAATTGGCGCTCTGTCATAGAGCCGCACCCGCGCCAACCATATTAAGAGGTGTTTTTTAAAAATAAAAGGCGGAAGTTTCATCCTAACAAATTCCTGGACTGATATCTATCTTGAGTTGGGTGGTTTGGCTACGGATTTCCATAGAGAGGAAGTGGTTTGCCACCTCTCATGGAAGCTTCCTTGATGATAGGGCCAATCCCATAATTATAGGAATCCCAACTTCCCTTCCTCCTCCTATAAAGGCTTGCCCATCTCCATAGCAAGCTAGTTCCAGAATCTCCAAGTTCCCAAGAGCTTTCATATCCTTATGCTGCAAGAGCCTTCTTGATTCCCTAAGGCCAAATCCAAGCAAGGAGACTATTGCCAAGTATCCGGAGAGAGAGGCTTGTCCCATCCTTGATAGGCTTTATCGAGACATGTTCTGCTGATGACCCGCCAAAGGAGAATTCGACGTCGAAGCTTTGGTTGTATTCTTCTTTTTGACTCATTAATGTTAAGCGACTATTGGTTATGGTTCCACTCTTGTTCTTGATCATGTTCATGAGTTATGTCCTCTTCGACTGACATATAGTTGTATATACTGGATTTTATGCTTGCGTTTGTGTTGTTTCTTGCATGTGCAGGTGTCCGATCACAGAGATCGTGAGGATTGTGATCTGCCAGGGCAAAGGAACGGGAGAACCACCTCTTCTACAAACAACAGCGTTGGATTCCAGGTAAGCCTTCCTCGCAAGTCGGTTTATTTACAATTAGGAACCTGCACTGTAGTGTGTTTGATTGTTGCTAGACCCGATCTGGGCTAGTAGGGATCGCCTCTGTCCGCAGAGGGGATTTACCTCCTCAACACTTCACCCTGTGGTAAGTTTTTAAAAATCCTGAGTGTCCTCCTAAAGGAGAAGTGTGCAATTCCAAAAGAATATTTTGTTTTAGTTGGGAATTCTTACAAAGATATAAGCGATCTTTGTACCATAAGGAATCATTTTTCCAACTAAATGTATCAGATGTACTAGGATCTTGCTGCAACTTTTGAATGAGTGTCCATACATATTTGTTCTTCTTCCATTCATCTCTTGCTTCGGTTATCCAATCTGGTTGGATAATAGAAATGGCACAAAGCAATGCTTCCACCTCTTCATTCTTTCTTGAGAGTGCATCTGCAACAACATTAAGCTTCTCTTTTTTGTAGATTATTTCAAAGTCATAACCCAACATCTTTGTGACCCATTTTTGCTGCTCTTCTGAAGATAGTCTTTGTTCCAAAAAGTGTTTAAGACTATCATGATCATTTTTTACCTTGAAGTGTCTTCCCATTAGGTAAGTTCGACATTTCTTTAGTGCATGCAGTATTGCTAACATTTCCTTCTCATAAATAGGTTTTTGTAAATACTTTCCTTTGATTGGATGACTTTCAAAAGCAATGGGTCTTCCTTCCTGCATTAAAACTGCACCAATTCCATTTCCTGAGGCATCACATTCCACAATAAAGGTTTTTGTGAAGTCCGGCGTAGCTAAGACCGGTGCTAGGCACATTGCCTCTTTAAGATGTTCAAAGGCCTTAGTTGCTTCAGGAGTCCATGAAAATGCATCTTTCTTCAATAATGTTGTTAGAGGTGCCGCTATTCTCCCATAATTCTTAACAAACTTGCGATAATAGCCTGTTAACCCGAGAAATCCTCGCAACTGCTTTATTGTCTTGGGGACTTTCCATTCCTTAATGGCTTTAATTTTGTTAGGGTCTACTTCAACACCCTCGTGAGATATAATATGACCCAGATATTCCACCTCTTGTACTCCAAAGAAACATTTGGATGTTTTTGCATATAATTGTTTCTCCTGCAATAGTTTGAGCACCCTGTCAACATGTTCAACATGATCCTTCCAAGACCTATTTTAGATTAGTATATCATCAAAAAATACTAGCACAAATTTTCTAAGGAGGGGTTTGAAAATGGAATTCATCAACCCTTGAAATGTAGAAGGTGCATTGGTAAGGCCAAAAGGCATGACCAAAAATTCATAATGACCCTCATGAGTTCGAAATGTTGTTTTTGAAATATCTTTAGTCTTCATTCTAATTTGATGATATCCTGAATGAAGATCCAACTTGGTAAAATAAATTGCTCCATGTAATTCATCCAATAATTCATCAATCACAAGAATGGGAAATTTATCTTTAATGGTGATCTTATTGAGCTCCCTATAATCCGGACACATGCGCCATGATCCATACTTCTTGTGTACCAATAATACAGGAGCATAGAAAGAAATTTCGCTAGTTTGAATTATACCCACCTCTAACATTTCTGCAATCATACGTTCAATTTCGCTCTTTTGGACATAAGGATATCTATAAGGCCTTATGTTTCGAGGAACACTTCCTGGAATCAAATGAATAGCATGATCATGATCACGAATAGTTGGGATTCCTTTGGGAGCTTCAAACACCTTGGAATGATTGTCCAAGACTTGTTGGAGATCTGCAAAAATAGATGATTTTGATGTTGGAACATATAGTGAGCATAATTGTGCAATTACGCCTCGTTGTTCTCTCTTTAGAAGATTTGTCATGACATTAGAGCTTATTTCTTTCCTGGTTTCCCTGCAATACCCCGTAATTCGACTTCCTTTCCTTCTGAAAAAAAAAAAAAATAAATAAATAAAATAAAAATAAATAAAAAATAAAAAATTCAAGAAAAGTTCTTGAAAATTAAAAGCTACCGTACCCAAAGATTTTAACCATTGTACTCCTAGTACAACATCAGCACCTCCTATAGGAATTCAAAGCATCATACTATTCAATACATATTCCCCCATGGTTAGCTTGATATTATGGCATTTTCCAGAGCAATTTATAGTTCCTCCATTTGCAACCATCACTTGACATTTTGGTGCTGGGTATAGGAAACAATTCAATTCCTTGGCTACCTTACAATGAATAAAATTATGGGTGCTACCTGAATCAATCAACACTATTACCTTTTTCTTCTTGATATGCCCTTCTATCTTGAGAGTTTGAGGAGTGGTAATTCCTGCCAATGCATTACACAATATGGTCGAACTCATTTCTTCCTCTTCTAGAGCTAGTTCCTGGTGTATATCCTCTTCTTGTTCATTTTCTTCTTCCTCTTCACAATCTATGTAAAATAATTTCTTCTCAGCACACTTATGACCTTTAGTGTATTTGCTATCACAACTATAGCAAAGCCCTTTTGCTTTTTTTTCTTCCAATTTTTGTGGTGTCAACCTTGTAGGTTGTGGAAATCTAGGTGTAGCAACACTTCCTTCTTTATAGAATTGAGTGGTAGGCTTCTTTGTCGCCATAATTTTACATTCAACTTTTCTTGCCAACCTGAATGCCTTCTCCAATGAATCAGGTTCCAAAACGCGAACTTCATGTTGGATGTTATCCCTTAAAGTGCCTAGGAAGAGATCAATCCTGTGTTCCTCTGTAAGATCAGTTACCCTTATATTCAATTTTTGGAAGTCCTCAATGTGCTGCCCCACTAAACCCTTTTGTTTGAGATTTATCAATTGGGTAAAGAAGGTGTTGTTCTTTGTATCCTCATAATGTGCTATCATTTCCTCCGTAAAAATTGACCAAGTGACAATTTTTTTACGGGAGCAAATCCATCGAGACCATACAAATGTATTTTGTTCTAAATGTAAAGTTGCAATGCGTACCTTTTGTGTATTTTGCACATTATGGAGATCAAAATATTGCTCCATCTGTAGTATCCATGTTACAGGATCCTTTCCATCAAACTTCCTCATATCCATTTTTGGAATATGGTGGTTCTTCCCGCTAAAATTAGAGTTTATGAAATCATGATTAACATTTATTTTGTTCTCATCATGAGTTTCCTCTACTATATTTTCACCATTAGGAAACATTTTTTGTATCAAATTTGTCAAACCTTCCATGTCTGCTTTTAGATCATTCTTCATGTTTTCCATTTTAGCTTCCATGTCATCCATCTTAGATTCCATGCCAGCTTCCATGCCATCTATATTAGATTCCACACTTTTCTTCAAACCATCCATATTATTCTTCAAACCATCCATATTATTATTCACACCATCCATCTTCGCTTCCACGCCTTTCTTCAAAACTTCCATTTCATTTTTTGCTGCTCTTTGCAAGAGCGAAATTTGGTGCACTTGCTCTTGTAATTTGGATAGATCATGTTGCAATTCTTCATCTTCATGAGTCATAGTAGAGCCTTTTGAAGGCTTAATGGGTGTTGAATTATTTTTACGGGGCATTTTTTAGAACCTAATACTGATATCTATTCTACAATATGCCCTTGGAATTTATTCAAATTGATTCTTCAAACAAGACTTATGCAATTCAGAAAAATTACACACCTTTTTCTTGCTTTTGAAGAGCTCGATATTTAAATTGGATTATCTCTGTGGTTACAGCTCTTCAATATCTGAAATTTGGCACTGAGGTAGCCTTTTGAAACCTCTTTTGAATGCCACAGGTCTGAGCTTATTTTGATTCTTCAAGGTAAAGTTATGTCCAATCTCCCACAATGACCTAATTATGGACTGTTTCAGTAGATCGAACTTGTGTGACTTTCCACGTGTCATTGTTTCATATTTTAGCTACAAAATTGATAAAAAAGAAACTAAATTCTGTGTACTTGTGGCCACTTTTTACGACACTCCAATCCGATGCTCAGAGAGAGAGTTATGAATCTTTTCCCACGATCACCTCTTTGAGATGAAATTCAGGAGCCTGAAAAAGAACTATCTTCCACATATCATATCTCTAAAAATATTGCAAACCAAACTCTGAAATTTTGTGAAGAGTTTCCTCAGGATTTCAGCTTTGCACCTTAAAAATTTTAGATTCTTAACCTTCGTAGAAAAAAATTTATAGCGCAAATTCCACGATGACCTTTTTAGATTAAATTGAGGAGCCTGCAAAAAGACCTAACTTCCACAGATCATATCTCCGAAAATATTGCGAACCAAGCTCTGAAATTTTGTGAAGATGTTCTTCAGGCTTTCGGCTTCACACCCTAAAAAGTTCAGCTTCTAAAACTTCATAGAAAAAAATTTATAGCGAAAATCCCACGATGACCTGTTTGGAGCAGCAAAACCCTAGAATCCAAAGCTCTGATACCAAATGTTGTGAAACCAGCTCCAAAAATAGAAGAAAAGAGATATCAACACCTTAGGAATAAGCCACTTCAAGGGGGAAACCTCCAATACATTACATGAATGAACAATTCTTGGATGATACAAATTACAAAACCTCCTTTCTATATATAGGAGTCCATGGGGCCACAATGTAATCCTAGCCTACCTAACAATAATAATTTAAGGGCACAATAATAACAATATGGGGGCTACAGGGGTACAACAATAACAATAATGGGGTTACACTAACAATAATAAGGGACTATACTAGTAATATAGGGACATAACACAAAACACTAGCCACAGGTATCATCGAACCAGTAGAACAGTCAAATTGGGTAAGCCCTATGTTGGTCCAAGAGAAAAATATTAAAGGAGAAATAAGAATTTATGTCAACCTACGTAAGTTGAATGATGTCTATGTACATGATCGCTTCCCTATGCCATTCTCTGATGAAATCCTCGATAGTGTGGGAGGGAAGGAAGCATATTCGTTCACTGACGGGTTTTCGAGCTACCATCAAATCAGGATCACACCTGAAGATCGCAGCAAAACTATGTTCATCATCGAATGGGGATCCTTCCAGTACACTGTCATGTCGTTTGGGCTCAAAAATGGCCCTGCCATGTTTTCACGGGTAGTGGTCGCAATATTCAATGAGTTCATTCACAATTTATTAGAGGTATACTTTGACGATTGGATAGTATTTGGATTGGTAAAGAAGCACGTCTTGAACCTGCGCATGATGTTGGACACCTGTACAAAGCACCAAATTTCCATAAATATTAAGAAGTGCATATTCTGTGTACCCTTTAGGATCTTTTTAGGCCACATAGTCTGTCGGCAGGGACTGATGGTTGACCCAGCCAAGGTGGAAGTTATCATCAACTTAGTAGTCCCTACAATTGAGAAATAGTTGTGCTCCATCCTCGGGCACACAGGCTACTATAGGAATTTTATTCAAGGGTACGCACTGATCACGGCACCCATGGAGAAGTTGCTAAAGAAGGACGTTTAATTTTTTTGGGACGCAGAGTGTCAGAAGAGTTTTGATCTACTTAAGGAAAAGATGGTATTTACACCTATCCTCATATTTCCTGACTGGGAAAAGGTTTTCCATGTCCATGTGGATGCTTCAGGGATCGCCCTGGGAGTTGTCCTTATGCAGCCCGGGGAGGGGGACATTGACCACCCGGTTGCATTTGCTAGTAGAAAAATCTCTAGCGCGGAGCGTAACTACTCCACTATTGAACTCGAGGGGCTAGCAATGGTGTATGCCCTATAGAAATATTGGCATTATCTACTGGGAGGGCACTTCAAGATTTTCATGGATCACTCAGCTTTGAAGTACCTAGTCAATAAGCATGTGTTGGTGGGGAATATTTGCCGATGGTTACTACTATTTCAAGAATATGACTTTGAGATAATTGTGAAACCGAGGAAATTAAATTTTGGACCAGACCACTTGTCTCAAATTGAGAGTGGTGAAGAACCAACCAACCTATAGGAAGAATTGCCCAATGCGTAGCTATTTGCTATTAAGGTGGCTGATGAGCACTTTTTCGATATTATTCAATTCTTAACTACGGGGAGGGCACCTGCAGAACATTCGGTACAACAGAAGAGCTGGTGAGCCACGCAACTGACTTTACCTTCATCACATGCCACTTGTATAAGCTAGGAGCTGATGAGGTACTGCGCAGATATGTACTAAAGCATGAAAGACAAGCCATTCTAGCAGAATCCCACGGAGGTGTAGCAGGAGGTCACTACGCAGGAAAAGCGACGGTGCAAAAGATCTTAAGAGCTGGGTTGTGGTGGCCCACACTGCATAGTGACTCTCATGACTATTTCAAAGCCTGCGACACATGCCAAAGGACAAGAAGACGGTCGTGCAGGGATGAAATTCCCTTGCAACCACAGATGGCCCTGCAGGGATTCGATAAATGGGTAAGAGACTTCATTGGGCCCATCAACCCACCAAGTAAGAAGACAGGTGCCTGCTACATCATCACTGCGACTAATTATGTAATCAGATGGGCGGAGTGCAAGGTGTGAAGGATTGTACTGCAGATACCGTTGCGCACTTTATTTTTGAGCATATTCTAACCAGGTTTGGTTGTCTGAAGATCTTGATGACCAATAGAGGTACGCATTTCATTAATGACATGATACAAGCTTTGACTAAGGATTTTCGAATCAACCATGCAAAAAGTACCCCATATCACCCTTAGGCAAATGGAATTCATAAGGCCCAGGAAAAATCCTGGCACGATAGGCATATCTGACAGAAGTCATTTAAAGAAGATGAGCTAGTATTATTATATGACAACCAGTTTGCACGCCACACTGGGAAATTCCGCCAACATTAGTTAGGACCTTATATCGTAACAGAAATTACGAATGGTGGTGCAGTGCGATTTCCTACGCTGCGTGGGGACCCCCTGCTCGGATATGTTAATGGAATTTGTCTCAAACCATATCGGACCAACTCGGCGCAGAAAAAATGACTCTATGGTCGGAGTAGTTGTATTGGGATGGATACGCACAGGCAAGAGGAAAAATGTAGGCAGGCCCATTATAAGCGCAGGATTCAACCGCAGGTCAAGGAGCCAGGAACTTACGTTGGGCGCACAGGGGTAATCCACAGCTGCGAAAATTAGTCATTGGAATAGTCTCGCAAGGTAAAAAGCCAACTTTACCTTTGGAAGGCGTGGGAAGTAGGCAATTAATGCGGCGATTTCCGAGGATTTTTTACCGTTTCCTTGATTGTAAGTTTCAGATAAGCTTCATCCGATCATTGCTTACTATTCCAAGCTATAAATGGAGGAGGGAAGCTCAGAATTGGGTTTCGCATGTCCTGAAAGTCTCATGCCTTGAAAATTTCGATACCTATTGTGCTTTGTTCATGTCTGGGCATGCTACCCCCTCTGATAGTAGCAACCCCAAGTTCGTCTTCCGAGCAAGAATGACTGTGACCAATCCTGTTGAGTCATCGCAGACCGTGGCCTCTATTGAGAGATCATCCGATGAAGTATTGGAGGTCACTCCTGAATTCGAAGAGGTCGTGTCCACACCAACCAAGGGGAAGCAGGGGGAGAAAAAGAAGAATAAGGGGAAAGGCCAGGAGCAAGGGCAGGGGAGGGCTACGAAATGGGCTCGGGGGAAGCTGCGCACCTCCCCTTGGAACATGCAATATCCTTGAACAGTGCCTAAGGCACGCTCGCCTAACCCGGCAAAGCAACCTCTGTCTACTCAGGAAGAAGCTTGGCTTGTTGCCCCACTAACTTGGTTACCACCCTATGTTCAGCCTCTAAGGACCTCGGTGTGCACGCCCAAGAATATTGAGGGTCTGTGCTCCTATCTGCAAATGCCGCTAATTCCGGGTGAAGTCCCCATAATTGGAGAAGAATTCGGCAAGCTCCCCTCAATTAATTTTGATGATCACGACCTTGCCAACCTGGAGGCCTTCCCAGAATTGGCACCTGAGCTATATCTCGAAAGATTACTAGAGGATGATGTTCTAAGGGTCGTACCAATGTTGTGGGTGCACGGGTTAGAAGGATCTAGATTACTAAACTTGTTGCGGATACCTCACTTTGGCCAATACAATGTAACCGACCAAGTTGTGTGACAGCTGCTAGCCGTTATCCATGATGGAAGCGTGTGGATCTAGGACCGCATTCCCAATGATGCCTCCCTAATTCACCGCATTACTAGTCTCCCCATGGAGGGGCTTAATCCCATGGAACACGTCGGCAAGAAGTATGAGCAACAGATCGCCGACAAGGTGAAGGAAGACCACCATGTTGAGCGAAACACCAGAGGGTTCCTCATCAACACCATTGCAGACCTTGGAGTGTGCATGGGTACCCTAGTGCTGGCTTGTAAAATGATGCACAAGTTCCAGGCCACAACTATCCCTGCCTATGTAATTCAACTTTTTGGCCAATGCGAAAAGGGGTTTTGCTTTAACTAGTTGCATTTCCTTTGCAACGATTTTATGGAAAACATGCGCGAGGCCGAGGGTCATGGGAAGGAATTATATTACTCCTGGCTGTTGCTCCTAATTTCATTGATCGCATGGGAAGCCCCTGAAGTATCAGTCCTCCCTAAGCTTGAATCGGACATGTGTGAAGGGGCGCGATACGCAAACTTATGGGATTCAAAGGATGCGCAACATATCAAGGAAAACAAAGTATTTTGGGTATTGTTTCAAGCCGAGCTAGCAGCAGCAATTCACTCCCGACCACGTTTGTCGCTGACGGTCTAAAAAAAATATAAGCGCATCGCATCATTCCAGGTTATGATGCACAACGTGCAGATTCGGGGCCATAAGGATCCAGCTTGGATGTCACTACCTTACATGGTCACCTATGAGGAAATCGATCGGCTCATCACCACTTGGCCACCGCACTGGAAATTGGGATTCAAATCGGCAATGGCTGACACTGCTGGTGCAAGAATAGTCCCGACGACCCCCACCCCACCTAATACCACCAAGAACCTAGAAGGCCATGGCCCAGAAGGCTCCACCAGGATGGAGGTTCCCCCAGATGTAGTGCAGGGCGTGGAGCAGGAATCGCAACAGGACATGGAGACTGAGGGTCCAGTGGATGTGTAGTATCCCAAACTGGAATAATGCATTGATACACAAACATAATATTTGTAACACAGAAAATGTACATGTAAGTTTATGATCAACACAGATATAGACAGAATAGTTGAGCCATTTTATTCATAGGAGAAGATTCAGTTACAACAGTGTACAAAATAAGAGGTAATCTAGCGAAAGAGATGGCCTAGAATGACCCTGAAAACATGCCAAAGTAGGCACTGCGTAACTGGTGAGCTACTAGAAGAAAATACTGCATTGTCCCTTTAGAAGATAATGAATATATGACTGTATGATTGCAGGCTGAAAAGGGAAATTCAGATCTACGGAAATCTGGAGCTCTGATGATGCCAAGATTCTAGATCTGGGCTCTATGATGGTAACAACCCAGAAAGGATTTCTCAGATATGTCAATCTAATAAAATCACCCTCTTGGGGTTTCACTTTACAACTGCTAGGTATGCAGATCTGAAGCTAGATCTGAAAAATAGATGGCTGAAATATGTCACAAGATCATATCTAATCTTGAAGGGCTAATCCCTTCACTAGATACTCAAGCTAGAAGATCAAGATCTAGCTCCTCAATCCTCCTCTGAAGATTGCAACTGCTGCTACACAACTACTCATAAAAACTGCGCTGTAAAGGAAGGAGGCTCTCTAGCCTACTGCTAAGATGTGCAATGTAGCTCAGAAATGAGGGAAATAACGTATACAGTGTGAAGGAATGGTCCTCCACTGGATTACTAGCTGAAATGCTAGAAACTTCCCTTCTCCCTTGGATCTACAAGAATGGACTGCACAATTCCTGATGGGATTGTTGCTAATGGGAGATGAATAATAGATGGTCTGATGCCTAATATAGATCTGAAGCACTAGAAGGCTGCTCTTGAAGCTCAAGGTGATAGGATGAATCCTTCACTGGTTCGTCAACTGAAATATTGAAGGACAACCTCCTCCTCTCAAACTGATCTTCAAAAATGTGCAATTTATGAATATGGATGTTTTGCATAAAGTAGGAACAATATGGCACCAATGCCTGATGATGAATGAAGTACAAGACTCTTTCAAGAGCTACTCAATGAAAGAGGTGGGATTCCTGCTCGAGAACACCCTGTGCTAAACAACACTGCAACTTAGCTAAACATCATAATATTGCATGGAATGTCAAATGAAAACTCCAGATCTAAACAAATCATACATAAATAATAATCTAAAAAAATCCTTCTATGTTGCCTTCATCTTCATTATATAGTTTGTGAACCTTCTCATGCCTTGGCCCACCTTATAATTGTGTTGTACATGTGGACATAGGTCTCGATGTTGACTACGTTTTCTCTCCATGATCTCCATCATGTGTGAATGTAATGATCACCCTCTCCATCATGTGTGCCTTAATGCACCACTTCCTCCATCATCTCATCATAAATTCTCTATGATCTTACATTTGATTCCTTCCAAGATCTTATTTGACTGCTTCAATCTCCATGATCTTTCTCATTAATGAGACATGATCTCCACTCCTTTCACATTAAATAGTTTCTCCACTACTCCATTATGTAGATCTAGATCTAAAATATCCACATACACACATGAAAATTGGATTTTATTTATCTTTGGGGTTTGTGGGTCCCTCCACCCTCTTATTTACTTAATTAATTATGCAAATTAAGAGCTCTAATATTCCAATTACCTTGTGGAAAAATTGAGAATATTACAGGATGCGCAGGGTGTTGGTTCCCCGCGTGGCACGAAATGGACAGCTAAACCTCTCAAAGGTCAGCGAACAAAATGGTGGGCTACAAGGCCTCGTAGGGAGATTTAGGGTACCTTGACTGAGGAATATTTGGAGCAAATTGCAGATGCAGTCACCCTCGCTTCAGAAGACAGATGGATTGCCATAGAAGAGCAACAGAGGGCCGTAGTTGCCGCATTACAGTCTGAGCTCCAAGTTCTTTAGCTCAAGGCCAATACTCTGCAGACGAGCATGGTTCAAGCGAGGCTGCCTCAAGTAACCAACACTGAGTTTATTTCCATGACCGTGAGTCATCTCTGCCCCCTACCAGATGTAGCAATCACTCTGAGTTTTCCTGCCTTATGTGCATAAATCCAAGCCTGCGTAGAAGTACATCTAGACTTGGCCCGGCTTCCGCACGAGCCGCTAAAGGTTCTCCACACATCCCTCTTTGAGGAAATCCAGCACAGAGACCACCGAGTGCAGCAGCAGCTAAGTACATCCAAGCAGACAATCATTAAAAAAACTACCGAGGCATCCCAGGCACAAGCCGCATGCATCCTTTCCGCCGCACAGCAGACTGAGTTGGAGTGTCTAATCATCAGACTCTGCGCATATGTGACTGAAGACATTCTGACCTCTATCACCCCCCGGGATATGATTGAGGGACTTGTCGCAGCCCTGAAAGCTTCTCGGACTGAGATCCAGAATGTTAAGGCCAATATGGAGCAGCGGATTGCTGCGTTGCAAGCTAAGTTGCAACCGAAAACTCCTCCTAAGGTACGTGCCCAGAGAGTTGCACTGGTCACAGAAGCTACGAACACAATTACAGCTCAGATTACTCAGGGCATCAAATTTCTTGATACAGCTATGCAGTTGTGGTCTAAGGTGTAGCGTGACCCTCTCCTGCACGAATTTACCCAAGAACTGCACTAGAAGGAAGAAGAATTCGAGCAAATGGAGGCTACAATGCCCACTCTGATCCCAGCTCAACGCCTGGCACGTTTGCGAGCCAGCCATGCACTCAGAGATGACCTGGAAGGGCTTCGCCATAAGAAGAAGGTTCTGAGTGACCACCTCAAGCCATGGGCTGATGAAGCCCTCAAGATATCTCAAGACTTGGATGTTGGGGTCAAACAGCTGAATCAGACCCTGGAGAGTGTCACCGCTGCCACTGAAGGCCTAAATTTGCAAAAGTTGGTGGACATTGCACAGAACGCTGCCGCATAGAGCGAAGGAGTGTTTCCCCCTCTAGTCGATGCAATCAAGAAGCTCCAGGAAAATAAGCAAACCCCATGGCCACTGTGACTCGAGACGAGTCATAAGATTGTGTTGGGGGCCTGTTTGAACGAGGTCCCCTAGCTATGTTTTTTATGTATTTTTGTATTAATTAGTCTAGCGTAGGGGCTGTGGGGTGGTTCAAAGCCCCCAATGTACTGTAATGGGTCAAAGGGTAGACCTAGAGTCCACAAACCATGGTTTGCAAACCACAGGATAGCGCAGGATATGATGATATAAATAGATAGATAGTTTGAGTCTAGAGGTAAGATTGATGCTAAGTGCGAACTATTGAAATTTGTTTTGGGTATTATTGGGTAAGGACTCTTGCTGGTTGTGTGCGCAAGATCCTCAATCCTGCTGTGTACGGACCCTGCTGGCTGTGTTCGTAGATATCCTCAATCCTGCTATGTGCGGACCCCGCTGGCTGTGTGCGTGGGCTATGACTTGAGTTTGTAACTAGGTTTTAGAACGTCAATAAACATGGAATCTGTTCAAGTATCTCTACGTTATCTGAACTGGTTACGCTTACTATTGAACTACCTCTGCGTTATTTGAATAAGATGCGATTGTATCTGTGATATGTGAATTAACTGCGATTGTATCATTCTGTTATGATAATTACTAATGTGCATGTGGAAGTGAAGGTGTTGCTAAGATATGCTTAATAATAGTAGCTTTGTTCATGTTTACCTACCGGTTATGCTATTAAAGGCTTGGTAATAAGCTCGTTTATATGCGAACCTGATATATATGCCTTAATTACCCACTTTCTCCCAGGGTGCGGAAACCTGGTTCCAGCACCCACCCATACTACTTCGGGTGAGACCTTGGCCTACGAAAGTAGTTCATTTCCAAAAGGGCCAGTAGTATAGGGTTTTGTTGGCAAACCTTAACTCTAAACCTGGGTCAGGACCCCTCAAGCCAACAGGGCTTACACCGTCAAGCCTCCCTTTTTTATGCGAGTTTCATTCTTATAGCAGGGATGTAATTATTTTTTTTAACGCGGCTGAATTGATGTAGTATAACAATTATCACCCCCGGTCATGGTTATGGGCAGCTAAAATTCGTAATAGAGATTGTCTTCATTCAAATTGTGTCCATAATATCATCATACTCCATCGTCGGACCTCATTCTCATTGCAGATTATGATTGTGCCATCATCACCCCTCATGGTTATGTAGTTCATAGGACATCGTTGATTTCAGACATCTGTGTTTGATGCAGGGGATGTTTAATTATTATTGAGGGAATTTATAATAACAGGGGTCGTTTTTCATTTCCGTTGTGGGCATATGCATATGTTTTTTTTCCCTCTGTGTTTGCATGTGTTATCGATGATAAGCACCTTCGATGGAGATGCCCCTGATTCAGAAGGACCTGCAACATGAAAAAGCCTCCCTATTCCATACCCAAAGATACCAGCACCAAACATGTTCATGTCTCTTCATCCCTAGATTATGTTGCAAAAATTCCTCCATCTCCTCCAGAACCCCCTTCACCTGTATCTCAGTCCCAAATTCCTAATGATATTGCTCCATATTTCCAAGATTTCACCCCCATTTGGCCTTCACCAAGTCGAGAACAACAAGTCTCTTCATCGAAACAAAGCATGATCCAAATGCCCAGAGGAAGTCCTTCACAACAATCAACAGCCCCTGCTAAAACATCCACTCCAGATGAGGAAGAGGACCTCACGACCTTGAAGAATAATATTACTGAGCTCAAGGAGCAAGCACATAAGTTTGAAATACTATTTAAATATGTTTAAGGAGTCAACATTCTGCTCAAAAATGACCACCTCAAACTCTTTGCACAGAATGATGAACTAAAGAGAAATAATAGGAAATTGTTGAAACGGAAAGTTTCAAGATTCCGGCCTACCAAAAAGCTCAGCGCTCAGAGATTGGCTGTGAAATTTGAAAAATGTTCCACCTCTACAAAATGTGGTCTGGAAGTATCAGTTAAGGCATCCTGCCTTTGACTGAGCATCTGATTGATTGTGCCTCCTTTTTATATGGAGGCATGAGGGCATGCATAAAATTAAGTATGGGGGAGATGTTGGACCCCTCTTTTGTCATCACTTTTTCCCTCTCATTGCTACTTCCAGCCCTACTTTTATCACCAATAAGCTCCTCTTTACTATCTTTTGTCATCCATGTTCCTCAAACCATGCTAATTCCTTAACCTGAGGTAAAGCACCATGTGCCTCAAACCATCCTAATTCCTTAACCTAAGGTAATGCATTACAAATAGTGTTATTTCAACTATTTTGTGATTAAATTTACGTGATTAAGTTGTATACTTGTTTTTTTAACTAATATTTATGGGTTATAGTTGTGAAGTTTGCATCTACAGGACCTATTCAGCTAAGAAGCAGCATGAGTTTGACACTGAGACATGGTTTAGAATATTTTTACTTAAAGACTAAGCCATGAACTTCACTTAAGAGGTTCGAAACCACCTAGTAGCCTTTCAAATCTCTATGTTGTCAACGCCCCTACTTCGGTGTCATCAATGAGTTGTTAGAACTCAAGGATCGATGATCCTTATGCACACTAGCTTCCAGACTTTGTCTAAAACAGTCTCATCTTATCCATGTAGCTACGAATGGAGTATGGTTGAATCGAAAGCTAAAGATCGAATATTGTAATTAGAACTAATAGGTTGAATTAGTATGGGAATCCATTGGATTTGATTTTCATACTATTTTTTAAATTGAAGGTTGTCTATAAAGCCTGCACCAGAGAAAGATTAGAGTTAGTCTAGAATTCATCAATTTTTGAGCTATTTTCTATCAAGTGTAACTTTGTTTTAATTCAAGACTACTTCTGTCATGACTTGGAGCATGTGTTGATTCGAGCTATGGAATGAAGAGTTGATATATATATATCTGAATTAGTTTGTTGAGCATATTTTTCCTTCTGTAAGTTCACATCCCAAGTGTGGCAAGGGCCCACCATAGTCTAGGAATTTTTATTCATTGTAGGTAGAATTTTAAATTAGTTGTGTGATTCTTCAATCAGTTTTGATTTTACGTTACATTGTTTCCATCACTGAACTGTTAAATACGAGTTTGATTGTCTATGTATGATTGCGTTATGGCATAGTTGAGTGTTGTCTTTTCATTTTGGTGTGATCTGCGTAATCATCCTCATATGAATGATTTCATAAGACTCACTTGCTAATTCATATTCACTAAATCTCTCAATTTATTTGTAGAAGAGCACTGAGATCCACATTATTGTGAATCCAAATTAAAACCATTAGATGGGTGTCTAAATTAATTGAATACAGATTGAATCCTTTGTTCTACCTTCAAACATTGATAATGGTTAATTTATTGGACAAAATGTGGAGACAGTGTTTCAAATCCAGCTTATAATCTCTCAAGAAGTTGAACGATAACACTTTCGAAAGTTCTGTGTTGCCATAAGGGATCAAAGACTTTGAATTGAATGTGTAATCCTCACTTAGGTTCGATCTTCTTATATATAATAAGTTCCATTTAACGATTTGATTTAAACATCATTGTTTTCAAATTAATTGGGGAAGTTTGTAATGGAACAATGAGAACTGTAAGTGACAGTGATTTCGATCTCGAAATTCCTTCAAAAGACTAAAAAGGATTTTCATATACCTGTCATTTTGATTATTAATTAGGTTTCGGGAGTGTTTATAAAATTTTGTGACAGATTGAGTCTAATTCCGAGTAATAACAGAGGAAAGAGTGAAAACTTGCCTTCAGATTGTTGAGATGCGTCAGAGCTAGATAATTGTGTGGAAGTTCAATTTCAGTAAAAGTGTGTTAGTATCTCCAATTTTAAGTTGAGTAGAAGTAGTCTTTATTTAAAGTTAAAACGTTGGTAGCTTACTTTGTAGAAGTAAATCTGTAGTGTAGTGTGTGTCAAGGTTTGCTGATTGATTGCTTTTAGATTGGTGTTGCCTTAGCAGTGTGACTCATTTTTATTAAAAAATAAAGTTCTGGTTTATTAAAATTTCAATCAAGTAGATTGCTCGACCCTATGAGTGAATTTATGTTTAATAGCAGTGTAGTCTTTCATTACATTCCTTTGTGTGATCCAATAGCATTTCATAATTCTGTCTTTGCTTTCATTTTCTAAAACATAGCTAGGATCTGGTTGTTGGAAATAGATTAAAATATTTGGATAGTGTGTGCAGTGAGTTCAATATTAGAGATCAGAGTTTATTAATTTCATTTGACTGAGTGTGTGAGGCAGATTATTTCGATCAGTAGCAGCATATTGTTGAAGCATTGAGGTTAGTGTGAAGTTTTTATCATTCTAGGTTTAATTCCAACTACGGTTTTAAGGATTGAATGCAAGATTGCTTTCAATATTTCTTAGCTTTAATTTAAGATTGAGTTGTGATTTCAAAAGAAATTAGGTCTTTCAGCTCTTTCAGAGTTAGCAAGAGGATTAGGGTTTTTAATTTCAAATGCAATTTTGAATTACTGAGTTGATATATGAAGTTTACTTAATTAGGGATTTGCTTTCACAGTTGGTTGAAATAGAACCTGTAGTAAAGAATTAGGTTTTCATTTAAGTACATATTTCCGTTAAAGAGTAGGATAGGTTAAGTTAATAAATATTTCAATTTTCAAAATTAAATTTGACTATTGATTTTACTAGTGTTAGTGATATGGCTTGATTTCCTTTCCGAATTTTTTTTGTTCACAAGTATTCATGTGGTTTATTACTTCGCTAACCATTATAAGGAAACATTAAAACTCTGACTTAGAAAGTGAATCAAGAAAGTGAATTACAACTCATGTTCGCAAGCCGAGATTGACATATAAGTATCGGAGGATTATTATAGCACTTAAATCTCCCAACACTGATCTCAACCCTAGGTGATTTTGAAATCTGAGCCTGCCAACTTGAAGAGCCAACCTCCTTTGGTTGTATTGATGTTATGGTATGAACAATGGGTGGAATAGTAGCAAGAGTTGATGCTACTTCCTCCATTGAAACTTCCCAGGTCATATTGTTTGCTGAGAGCTGGTTCAATACTATCAACTTTACCAAACCATGGTGAAATAGACTAGGATGAGGATTTTTACCTATGCTCTATACTTTTTCTGCCATCATGACCAAAATCCTTAATAGATAGTTTGAAAATTTGAGTGATTTGGTAGCTGTGAAGTGCATTAGTAACCTAACACGGTATTGGTATAGTCTTGAAAATATTCCCTCACATGTAAAATATTTCATGATCAGCTTCATTAATGGGGTATACTTATCATGTAGATGCCTAAAAGGGAAAACAGTTCAGTTTCATCTCTGCAATGAGGTTTTAGGAACATTGGGTAGTTTTCAAGTTCCAATTCCATGCCCTTGA
Organism: Pinus albicaulis; assembly: GCA_034641835.2. Classification (NCBI taxonomy): domain Eukaryota; kingdom Viridiplantae; phylum Streptophyta; class Pinopsida; order Pinales; family Pinaceae; genus Pinus; species Pinus albicaulis. Next base: position 26,549,543 of record MU968450.1, read on the forward strand.
ACCAGACTTCTCTTTCATTTGGAATCCTTATTGTTGAAGTGATGGCCTATGTTGATAGAGTGAATTCAATGTCTACTATAGTGGATTTTTCTCTACTAAAGTTAGTGGCAAAAAGGGTAGTAAATGGGGCATGACATCCTACCTCCATGATCTTTTCACAAAATCGTAGACATCTAGTTTTTTCAAAACATCTTTTGGCATAAGGGGAAGCATTAAGTTCTTTCAATGTGGATGGCTCAAATCAAAAATGGTGGCCACCCTTGTGAGCTTTATTTTCACTCTCCATAGTAGTTGTGAACGGGATTAAACCCTCCTAGATGAAATCAGTGGGTAGAGATAGTGAATTTAGGAAAATAGGGGATATGGATAGGGTATTTTTAGGGGTTGTCAGGACGTATAAGGAGATTGAGGAAAATTCCCCAAAAAATTGAGGAAGTGGGGCGATGTGTTAGCTAGAGGATACAGGTGGAATTTTTTGAAACAGATATAGGGAAGTGGATCAAATTGGGAAAACACATTAATTTTCTAATTTTTTTTTGGAAATGAAGTGGGGACTTAGGTTTTGATGGAAACAAGGGTAAAGGGGACTGTGAGTTATAGGAAGTGTTGTGGTAAGTTTTGTGAAGGATAAGTAAAGGTTTTGGTGGTGGAAAAAGGGTTTCCAATGGCTAAAATCAATCAAGAAAGGAGAAACCCTAGAACGTAGGAGATCAAAACCCTAAGGATAGAAAACATTCATGCAATCATGAATTGACTTGAAGAAGGGAATTAAGGTGGAAAATTACTGATTTTGGCGGCCACATAAGATTAGCACACTGGTTTTGAAGCTTGAGTAGTTGATTTAGAGGCTAACATCCAAAAACATAGCACTCTTTGTAGAAACGTAGTGTTGCCCCAGAAGCGTAGCGCCACCTCTTAGAAACATCGCACTACCCTAGAAATTTCGCATTGCTCCCTCAAAAACGTCGCGTTGCCTCCAGAAGCATATCAAAATGGATTTTCTTGCAATTTTTTCCAATTTTGTTCCACCTTTGGCAATGGTAAGGTATTCTGAAGGTGAGAGATGCACTTTATCGAGCAAGAGAAGATAAAATGAGTGAAAGAAATCCATTTTCCATTTTATAACATCAATAAAACACCCTTTTTGTCATTTAGTGAAAACATGACCTTTTTTAGGAACACTTTTATTTTTTGAATATTTTGACAATGTAACAAGCTTTTGAAAGAATATGAATTATCTTCTTCTTCTTCTTTTCCTACATAAGCTAACTCCATTTTAAATATAAATCTATATGATGGAAGTGAATGACCCTTCTTTTTCCTTATTTATGACAGAATTTGGACATTTATGGTGGCGAAATGAAAGACATCTAGACACTGACCTAGGTGAAAGCATGGTGACTTGACCTAAGACTCTAGATGAAAATGAGGACATGAATCATGAAATGAAAATAACCATGAATAAACTTGAGGGAGTATCTTTTAAAAAAACCTATACATATCCAGCTATCAAAATTTTATTTGAAAACTGACTTGGAAATGTAAAATTTTGACCTAGGACCACTACTAAACAAATTTGAAAGAGTAATTTTTTATCACTGAATATATGACACTAACATTGGCTCGAGATGGGGATGGCAGCTCCTTCAGGAGGTGTCAAGAACACCGTAGATCAGGTAGCCTTATCCATAAGGCGATGGAGTCAAAACTAGAAACTGAAATAACTTCGACAAACTCAAAAAATGATTGAATTTTTTGAAAAAAAAAATGAAAGAAAACATCAGCTGATCATAGAAGTCTCATGACCTTCTCCTCGGGCTTCAAACTTTTGCAACAGATCCTCATTCTTGACAGAAAATAAAAAAATGATATTTACAATGAAAGTGAACATTTTTCTTCAAACTTAGGTAATGTAGTGTTTGAGGAAACTACCATTCACCGGTCCTCCCAGAATCTCTTGCCGATCAAGATCTTCTAAAAAGAATGCCTTATTACCTCTTAATGTTTTGATCTTGTATGGACCTTTCCATAGATTATCAAACTTATTGTGCTTACCTTTGTCTTCATTCGAGGCATCCCATTGAAGGACAACATCTCCTACTTTGAAATCATCAGCTTTGGTCTTCCTGTCATACACTTTCTTGATTTTCTCCTGAAGTTTTGAAGTATGATTGAAAACTTCTTATTTTGTTTGTTGTAAATGAATCATTTGAATGATTCTTCGTTGGATATAATTTGGTTCACTTTCAATCTCTTGAAGAATTTTCATCACTCGGATAGCTAAAGAAGTGGGAAACATTGTGTCAACACCATACACAAGCTGAAAAGGAGACATATTAATTGATCTCTTCATGCTAACTCTATTCGCCCATAGAGCATTTATGAGCTTCTTGTGCCAATTTCTCTTGTTCTCTTGCAGCAACTTCTTAATTATATTCACCAATAATTTGTTTGACGATTCAGCTAACCCGTTTCCTTGAGGATAATATGTTTTAGAATTACCAATTCTATGTGATATTTATCACAAAAGTCAATCATTTTCTTAGAATTAAAGGTGATTTCATTGTCAGTGATAATTTTCTATGAGCAACCAAATGAGACAAGATATTGATTTCCAAAAACTGAATGATGATAGTATCTGTAGATGACCTCGTCAAAAGGGATTCAATCCACTTTGTGAAGTAATCAGTGGCAGTGAGTATCGATTTATATTGAGGTGATGAAGGAGGATGGATCTCGTCAATGAAATCAAGACCCCACTGCTGGAAAGGTGCTTGAACCGCGATGGGTTTTAGGGGCAACGACAAAATATTTCTTTTTCCTTGAAAAACTTAACATTCATGACAGCTCATGACAGTCTTATACACATCTAAAAATAAACTTGGCCAATAGAAGCCAGCCCTCAAAATCTTATTTGTTGTAGTCTTCCAGAAAAGATGACCACCACAGTCACAAATATGAAAGTCATTCATCACTTTTTCAACTTCTCCTTCTACCAAGAAATTCAACAACACTCCACCCGTATCTTTCCAATACAAAGCATTATTAGAGATGCAATACTTAAGATCCCTCAACTTCAAAGATATAGCTTTACTATTAGGGAATTCGGGAGGAAGATTCAGGTGTTTCAAACCATAAACAATATCAACGTACCATGGCGATGAAAAAAATATTTCAAATACCTGAGGTAATGAATTAGCCTCTTTCTCCTCAGATAATGCAGCAATAAAATTAATGTCCAAAGCATGGATATTTGAGTCTGCCATATTCTTTTCCAAACCTTGTCCCTTGATCAGTTTTGTAGGCTTGATCTCCAAGTCATACTCCAACATAGTAGTAATCCATTTTCCACGTCGACCTTTAGGATCATTCTATGTAAGAACATCTTTTACAGCAACGTTTGGAACATATGCAATCACATGAGAATGAAGAATAGAGACTCGGAAGTCCTTCAATTCTTTTACTAACGCCAAGGCTTGTTTTTCAATGATATTGTGCTTCGAGGCTGCATCTCTAATGGTTCTATTGAATAAAGCGATGGGTTGTTTTGTTTTCTAATTTTTCTTTTGCATAAGGACATCAGCTAGAGTATGCTCTGAAGCAAAGGGAAAATGATGAAATCAAGTGTGTAATCTGGACTAATAAGAATAGGAGCGTGAGATAAAGAAAATTTAACTTGATTGAAAGACTTATTTTCCTACTCAGACCATTTTACTTCACTATCTTTCTTCAGCGTGTCAGTAATTTGCCTTAAGTGTTCAGCAAGATTGGGAACAAACCTTCTCAGAAAATTGATTTTACCATTCAATGACTGAATATCCTTCTTGCTTCTAGGATAGTCCAAGCTCTGAATCGCTTCAATTCTTGAAGGATCTATTCGAATGTCGTCTTTTGAAATGATGTGGCCCAACAATTTTCCTTCCTCCATAGCAAACAAACTCTTTTTAGGATTCAGTGATATGCCAAATTTCCTACATCTCTGAAAAAAAATCTTCGAGTGCTACAAGTGTTGCCCATCTATCTTGTAAAAAACAGTGATATCATCAAGATAGATGACCAAGAATACATAATTTTCATCGGCGAAGGCTATAGGTTTTAATCCTGTACAGAAATTATCTACAAATGAATCTAAAAAATAGAAAATAAACAATAGCGAGAGCATAAAACATAAAACAGATAAACACAGAGATTTTCCCCTGGATCCCAAATTGGGACGACAAGCTTGATTTTTGCATTTAAGTCAAAGAAAATGATTATTTTCTGTAGTAAATATCATATTACTTTAGGCCATTCAACAGCTTATTACCCTCAGGGTAATGGACTAGCAGAATCCTCCAATAAAAGCCTTATTAATATCATCAAAAAGTTATTGGAAGAAAACAAAAAGAATTGGCACAAGAAACTGACCAATGCATTGTGGGCAGACAGACTTACAACTAAGAAATCAATTGGGACTAGTCCATATGAATTAGTCTATGGCCTTGAAGCAAGATTCCCATCATCTTTAGGAATTCCTGTTATGAAATTACTTCAAGAGGCTCAAGTGGAACCAAATGACATTCAAAGAAGAATTAATCAAACAATCCACTTACAGCAAACAAGGGAAGAGGTATACCAACGATCTCAAGTCTTGCAAGAAAAGCTAAAGAAAATGTTTGATAAAAGGACTAAAGCAGAAGATTTTCAACTAGGTGATAAAGTCCTAAGATGGGATTCTAGAAGAGAAGAAAAAGGGAAACATGGGAAATTTGATTTCTTGTGGAAAGGGCCTTACATCATACATGCCTTGCAAGGAAACAACACATACTTTTTGAAGGATTTGGACAATTCAGAAGCTGAAGAAGGACAAGTCAATGGTCGAATGCTCAAGCATTATTTTGATCCTATTTACTAGGATGTTTTGATTTTTCTAACTTGTACATAATATATCCTTTTCTAATGCAGTTTTGATTGGATGGTGACTTCTTGAAGTTGAAGCCCGAAGTGAAGGCCCTAAGCTTCAAAAGTTTCACTATCATAAGTACAATAAAGCTTCCAGAAGAAGGAAATTACATAGTTCAGTTTGTAGATATTTTGAGGCAACTGACCTGCTGTTCTTGACTTTTCACAAGGAAAAGCCATCCCCAAGTGGAGCCAGTGTTAGTCTCCTATACCAATAGGTGTCATTTTTCATGATTGCCTTGATTGAACTATGGAATATGTTCAAACCTTTTTCTTGAGCAAAGGTGTTCCATATTCTTGAAAAACCAAAAAATCAAAAAAAAATTAAAAAATGTAAAGAGGGTATACCCTAAAAGAAAGATCAAAGGGTAAAAAGAATAAAATGGTCAAAAAAGAAAATGAAAGAAATGAACCCCAAGAAAAAATAGACCAGGAAAGTGTGCAAATCCAAATGCCACTACTATTTCATTTATTGCAATAAAGCAATTGTGTGCAGCTTGTCAACTTTTGCCACAATTTATGAAGGGTCAAACTGTTTAAACTTGACTTATTCATATTTCAATTTCATGTTATAGAATAGAGAATAAATATCTGACCAAACAGTTTAACCTTGGCAGATAAGTAGATAGGTAGAGTGAATAAGGGTGCTCAACAGCTTAATTTGAGCCCTTGGATGTAATAAGGGTAGAAATAGATAGATTTATCATGTAAAAAGAAAAGGTTGAAAAGGGTTTGCAAGTCTAAATGCACCCTAATAAAGAAGAGAAAATGGTAGTAGTAGATAGGGTAGGTAGATGGTGTTGCAAAGTTTTATCTGATGAATGATGCTGCTACATGTTTTTGATCCTTTACTTTCATCACAAGTATTGAAGCAAAAAATACACTGAAGAATTCACAGAAAGAAAAGTCAAAATCATTAACTTCCCTCATCACTTTCCCCTTAAAGTTTTACTAATTTCCCCCAAAGTACTAAGGTACTTGGAGATCAAAGGGGCTCAAGGCATTTCCTTGACTTTTGGAGGGACCGGACCCTCGGCCTAATGATCAAAAAAGACCTAAGTACTTGAGATAATTCATCATTATAATCATTCACCTTTAACCTTGTCCTAAGTAAAATCTCATTTTGCTTAGGAAAATTATGCAAAATTCCATAAAAATCCCTCAAAATAACTTACTATTCTAAGTTTAAGTGTGGAAAATGAGATATTGTAATTTACTTCAGAAATTGTCACTTTCTTAGATGTGCAAAGTTTTTTGAGTTCCCTTGTCCCTTTCTCATATTTACATCTAACTCTATTTACTAAATCCCTAGTGAAAATGCCTTGTCCTAAGTATATAACTCCTTTTACATACATATCCCAAAAAACCCATCTATTATGTTTTAACCAAAGTATTTACTTCCCAAATATTCACTAAAAACCCGCTTCATACGCCCTTTGGTTAAATATATTCTTATATTATAGTCCCGCCCCTATGGTAAATTAATTGTATCGGTTAATTTATCGTATAGTAAAAATATTAAAAAAAAAGCTTTAGACATATTATACATGTTTAAACGCAAAAAAGGGATAAAACCCGAAGTTTTGTTTTTAAATCAAAAACCTTGGAAAAAGCCCCTATGCCACCGTGGCCCATCCACCTGGCATTCCGCCCGACGTTTCAACCACAAATTAAAACCCCGCCGCGACCCCTCTTTCCATTATATTATGGTATTAATTAGTTATCTGAATTAATTAATAACCTTCCATTCACCAATCAAAAGCCTCCCGGGGTCATTAAATTAAACATTAATTGTTTCAAAACCCGACGGGCCCGCACCTTAAAACCTTCGCTTACTCCACGTCCCTTTCCACCGTTGGATCGTCCCTCCGCGGATCGACGCTCCACGTCAATTCCGCTACCCATCCTTTGTCAGAGTTTTAACGCGCGGGGGATTGGTGGTATTTGACCAGTCCTTCGTCCACGTGGCAACGATCCAATGGAATCGCTCCCCCCACGATCAATACCACCTTTGCCAATAAGCGGTGCGGGGACTAAACTGCTTACCGCCCGGCCCTCCTGCCCCACGTCAGCCCGTACCAAAGTGACGTCACTCCTCGAAAGACTAAAACCCCTCTTTTGACTTTGGGAATAAAACAAAATTGCTTGTTTTTGTGTCATTTTCATCGTTTGAACGCTACTGTGCTTTCCGCTAAGAAATTCAAATTTCCACTGAAATCCACGGTTCAATTCGATTTCGCTCCGGAATCCCGCCAGAGCTGTGTTCAAGTATCCTCCTGCTATCGCCTGGTACCTGTTAAAAGTCAGTTTGCCTCCAAGAACAGGTATTTATCCTATTTCGCCCCGAAACTGCAAGTAAAACTCTGTTTTCTTTGTTTTTCGCTGAATCAGTGTTTAAATCATATTCCTAAGATCATTCCCTGAGTTTTACGACTGTAAATTGTTCCCTTGAACCTGCAATTGTGCCAATTTCCTTCAGTAAGATCAAAATCACGCCCGCCTGTGAAGAAAACCAGAAGCCTCCGTTTTGAATCCACAAGAACCAAAATGGAGGCCCCGGCAGCTTTGAATGTAACTCCACTGAATGCCCCCCACCGAGAGTTAGAATATTTACCTTTGGTAGATAAAGATTTCCAGATTAAAGACTTGCATTTTGATGAAAGTCCCCTTCTGAGTTATTGTCGCTGCAGAGACGAGTACTCGAAGGGGCAAGATCTCATTGGGTTGTGGGAATCCAATCTCCCCAGATATCTCATCCCCTCAGTCATTTATTTCCCAGAATCATACACTATTGCCATTCTAACTATGATCCCACTCAGAGAGCTGTAATATCCCCTGACCAGAGTGTTCTTTTCCACATTACTCCCCAGTCTATCAATGCAATGCTACATTTTGAACCAGGTCAAGAACTAGCACCTTTGTCTATAGAAGCACTGATTGAAAAGTCTAATCAATTGACCCCAAAAAAATTGAAGGCCATTTGCCAGAATTTCATGCTGCCTGAACATCAACCTAAGGGACTTCCTCCCTATGGTTTTTATTATTTCACTAGGTTGGGAAGGCTCATCCTAAATATGATATCTTTTGTCCTGGGTTTCAATACCAGTGAATATGTTGATGAGATAACCCTGGCTTTGCTGTCTATTTTTACTCCTGGGCAACCTCCTGAAATCAAATATGACTTTGCCTCCTTCATAGCCAATAAGATCCATGATCAGTTCATGAGGCTAGATGATGAGAAAGTTTTCAAATATTCCTCAGTTATTTATCATCTCATTATCTTCTATCAATCATAAAAGTTCCCTTTCTCTGTTAAAAAGCTTGATGCCAAGGGAAACCCCAGGTCAGTTATATTTTGGTCTCCCATAATTCATTCTTCCTCTGATTCTCCCTATTCCTACACTGAGTTCATTGATCAGTTTGTATATCCTGCAACAACCTTGTTGACAAGAATCCCCCCCCAAGGCTCAGTAATGAAATAAAGAAGACCTTGTAGCTTTCAAGGACTTATAAAATTGGAGATTGGTATTTATATCAGAACCATTCAGTCATCAGAATCTATGGATGTGAATTACATCCATTCAAGTTGCCAAGATATGTGCCCATGAGGATTTTTGCCTTGGAATATTTCAGGCAAATGAATAATTCGGATGTGATCCATTTTTGTAGTGTGAAGAAGAAAGCCCAACTAAGGATCAAAAGTCAATTAGGTCCTTTCATCTGCAACTCTAGGGAGGCCGAGCGAGAGGCAGAAAATATATTACAAAGCAAGTTCCAAAGAACTTTTCGTTGGGTTCCTTATGACCCATTTGGTTTTATTTGTGAAAAGAGAATAAAGAATAAATCATCCCCTTACATACACCACAAGATTCCTGAACTAGAACAATATGCCAATCAAGATGAATGGGTTGAAGGAACACTTGTTGAGGAAGAAAGTGAAGCTGACAAAATGAACAAAATTATGAAAGATCTCGAGAAGAAGTATGACCTAGAATCTTGTGGTCAAGTGCAGGTACCCCACATTGGCACTTCTTCAGCAGCAAATCTACAGCAGACATTACAGGAAAGCAGTTCATCAGTTGCGGCAGAACCAAAAGGCAAAGGAAAGGAACCTGAAATCCGGGTTATTGAAACTTTAGTCATGGCAGAGAAACCACAAACTTCCAAAGCACCTGAACAAACCCAAGTTTCTCCCACTCAGATAAAACACCCTGAAGTTTTAGAATTACAAACTCCATCCAATGTGGAAATAGGAAAGAAAAGGCAGGTTCCAGATACTACTCCTCCTAAAGAGTCCTCAAAGCTACATCAAGCCAAGAAACAGAAACCAGATCCACTTCCAGATGTGGAAATCATAGATGAGGTGTTTGATGATGGAAGAGAAGACAGTCAGCTAACTGGGTCTGTCAGTGTGACCCATACAGAGCAGAAAGGAAAAGCTTTACACAAGCAGTTGAGTACTGAGGTATCCTCTTTCAGACCACCAAAGACAGACACAGGGGATATAAAAAGAACATTCATCAATATAAAGGCAAAGAATGATCCATTAAGAATGAAGGTATATGATCAATATTTGAAAATGGATCCACATAATCAGGAGAGGTTAATGTCAGCATTTGACATTTCACAAGGTAAAATGATGATGAGCCACTTCAAGTCAAAGGTGCCAAAACCCATGTCAGCAGCTGATTATATTAGAACAAATTTTGAGGTCTTGGCAAAGGACATTCATCCTTTGGACCAAATAGAGCTGCACAAACAAACTGGGGAAATGGTGTATTCCACTCTGACTAATAAGGCCATGGCAGCCCTAACGCTGCAAGATTCTTTAAATAACACAAGTGCCCAATTGCAAATTGAAAATGCCTCTTCTCAGGCCAAAGACAACAGAATAAAGTCTTTAGAAGACATAATCATCAGCTTGGGTCACAACCCGAAAGATATTAAAAGCATTGAAACATTAATAAAGAAGAAAGATGATGACATAGCTGCACTGAGAAAGCAGCTGAAATTTCCAGCCTCAAGGCACCCCCAGACCCAAGAAGTTTTAAAGGGGAATTCACAAGAAGAGGTAATGGAGCTGTTCCTCCAATAAGGATCGGAACACTAAGTGAAACAGAAGGAATTAGAGAAAGCTTTATTAATGAAAAGGCTGCCATGTGCATCCACCACAGTACTACAACGTCCAGCTGAAATTTATAAAATTTCCAGGTAAACACTTCGATTTAAGTTCCGATGATTTGATAAAACAATGGAGTTTTACAATTAAGAGTCACTAATTAAATCATAAAGGTGTTGTAGATTTGCTGCACAGATACTTAAAAAGACAAAGTATTGATCATATTGTGGAAATTAAAAGATTGGAAAGATTGGTTAAGGCTTTAGAAAAAGATCTTTCATTAGAGAAGCCTTTGAGGGAAATAAATAAAATTCTTTGGGACAATATAATTGAGTTAATAAAAAGTATTTGGCCCTCTGTTCAAGCAATTTTTGAACAAAATGACTTGATCAAAGTAGCTCAGGAAGAAATAAACAGAACAAGAGATGAATTAAGGGGCAGACCTGCTGTACAATTAACTTATTCAATTTCAACACCAACTAAGTACCGGGCAAGATTAGGAATTGAGGCGAATCGGGTAATCGCTTTGGAAATAAAAAGAGTTTTCATCAAGAGAACTTTTATGCAGAATTTAGAAAGGAAATGTTCAGAGATTTTGGCCGATACTGATGCTTTCAGAGAAAAATTTCAAGCTTTATTGGACAATGGGTTACCCAGTCCCATGCTCACAGAGGACCAAATAATGGAACTAGAAACCTATGTCAAGAAAATAGAGAGCCATGTTCAAAATAAAACTACTAGTTCTATCAGTCTACCAGAAGCAACGTTGCCAACAGGGAAAAATCTATATGACAGGTTGAAGAATTTATTTCATCTTGAACATGAAATGAAGTATTTGTTTCCTGATAAGCCCACTTTTTACAAACTCACAGAGGCTGATGAGACATTGATAAAACTTAAAAGGACTATAATACCAGACGATCAATGGTGGAAAGACCTATTGGAAATTCTATGAAAATTATCTTCAGGATGAGAATTTTATCTTTTTACTATTATGTGAAAGATAAAAATGAGCACAGATGAAAGAGTATCAGTTGAACAGGTTAAAGAGTATCTGTAAAGACAAAGAGTATCAAGCAAGCAAAGAAATTACTCCAAGGGACAGCACCGAGCCCTATTTCAGCACTTACCTCCAGCACATCAGCAAAATGAGGGAACAACACATCAGCAGTTACCTATTATTCTATCCACGAGACCATTTGTCTCCTGTTTATTTGTAAATTACTCCTTAGTCACCCTAGATTATTGGCTAGGTTAGTATGAGATTTTTTCAAGTATTTCTTGTATAAATAAACCCTCAAAGAGAGTATTGAGGGTGGATTCTATTACTTTGCTGTAACATTGAGATTTTCGGAATAAAAGCATTTTGGAGAAATTTATTCGTGGCTTACTGGATGACGATTTGAAGCTCAGGACTTTTTGCAAGATTCATGTGTTGGACTGCAGTTCAATAAGTCTTTCTACCCTTTGTCTTAAGTTTTATATCAGTTTATAATATCATTATGTCCATTTCTGAATAATTTACATAAAGGATTGAATCAGAATTTACTTAATTGTACTATGATTTCAGATGTGATTGTTCTTAATGTTTTCCTCTAAATTGGTTATAAGCATGAATTCTTAAATGCTCTTGCTTTGCTAATTTAAAACATTGTTGATTACTATAATAAAGAATTCTTCTTTGCTCTTTGTTTGTAGTCATCTCATTTCTTTCTTTTGAACATGGTGAAAGATTCTTAGCTGCCTTTCATCCCTTCAAAATCATCCCATCCACTTTAAATTTTAAGGATTGTTCTCTGTCTAGCTATCTTGCCCTGTAAAGCCATCTTGTGCGTAGAATAGAAATCCAGTAAAGCCATCCTTTGACTCCATAGCCCAATGGACTGAAAACTTTCAACCTTGCCCTTAGTTTATGGATTCCACCATTTTTCAAAACCAAACTCTTGGATCGATAACTAGCCTAAAACCTTCTAAGAACAAAGATAAATAATAAAGAGAGAGCCCTCTCTGGATGCAGATTGGCTAGATTCTGCATCTGAAGGTTGGTTTGTGGTTACCTCGGGTATACTTTCCTCTTCCACAACTTCAAGGAAAACCTGAGTGATAACATAGTGGCGACCATACTGGGGATCTGAATCATTTTTATTGTTACTATTGTTTGCTTATAAGCTATAGACAGAGTCTGAAGATCAGCCAGGTAGCCTTTGAAATTGCTTTTGCTCTGCAATTGCAAAAGTAAATAAATGCTGCTTCAGTCTATCTCTGATTTAGCTTATATATTGAACCTTAGTTTCAAAATTTTCAATCAGATTCTCTAGTTTAACAGATATTTGAGAAAATTTTAATCATACATCATTATTTCTTGAAGAATTTGTAGAAGTTGTATTTATTCTTTCAATTAAAATCAAAAATCCAAAAAACACATAGTCTAGGAAAACTGGCTTCAGAAAGGATTCGACATACTAGGTCAAACCCTGACCCAAATCCACCACCAATATTTGAAAATCCAAATCTGATTTCTAGGATTCTTAGAAGACAAGGAAGTCAAGAAAGTTCTGAAAGAGGAAGTCAAGAGAGTTCAGGAAGTTCTAGACCACTTTCTAGATCTGCATCCTGTCCTGTGAAAATTATATATATTGATGACATTCCTTTTGATGCACGATTTGAAACATCCTTATTTGTGAATTTCTCTGAGACCGAATTATCCAGATTAGTTCCATATCCATTGTTCTTTGAATATTTGCAATACAGATTTTTTTCACATCATCTTGACAGACAATTACAGAACTCTATTCAGTCTGAACAAACCTTTGAAGAAAGTTCGAACATCTCTGTAATTACCGAAACTTCTCCAAGTTCAGTTACTTTTTCTCAAGCTTTTCAAACACCTGTCACCCCTTCTACTCCTCCATCTCCTCCTACCAGACCATCAACTCCTATCATCCCACTATATCTTCCAATGGCCAATCGGTATGCCCCTTTACAGTTACCAGCCAACCCTCCTGCTTTTCCCCAAGTTTACCAGAGTAAGATCACACCTTTTGATGGATCAGGTACTTACACAGCACAACAACACACCAAAAGGATGACTGATTACTTTGAGTTCTATGAAATTGACACTGATAATGTCCGAATGAGAATTTTCGTTCAGAGTCTTACTGGAGAAGTTAGGACATGGTTTAGGGCCCTTGCTCCAAATACTATTGCTGATTTACCAGCTTTATATAGGGCATTTTTGAATAGATGGGAGAAGAAGAAAGATCCTCTTCAGATCCTGTCAGAGTTCGAAAAATTAAGAAGAAGACCTAACGAAACAGTACAAGATTACATCATTAGATTCAATGAAGCATATAATGCAGTTCCTCAAAACCTAAGACCCCCACCTGACTCTGTGTTGGTTAAATTTCCAGATGGTTTTGACTCCGATATAGCTTATTCCCTAAGGGAAAGAGCTCCCCAAACACTAGAGGAAATGCAAAGCATAGTGGTAAGTGTAGAAGCAAATCTGATAGAAAAACGAGCCAGAGCAAGAGCAGAAAGAAGAATGCCTATGAATGAAGAACCTTCAGCTTTTGAAAAGAAGCTGGATGCAATCATTAAAGGTATGGAAAGATTAGGAGACAGAGTGGAGACCATTGAAAGAAAGTCTTCTAGTGATAATCAGAATGTTGCAAGAAACCCAAACTTTAGGAGAAATCTGAATCAAAATATTGGAAAGAATGCCCCTGATCAAAACATTAGGCCACCTTTCCAAGAAAACTTTGTTGAAGGTTCAACTTCTGAAGAACCTACAGAAGATGTAGAAATAAACAATGTAACAGATGACAAAAATGAACCAGAAGTCTTCTTATCCCAAGATTATCAAGAAAATCATATCCTTGAAACATTCCAAACTCATTTAGGTGAGACTTTTGATTTTAAAGAAGGCTATGACACAGCAATTTATGAGGTCCATAAACAGTATAATTTGAGAAGTAGACGAATTGATGTGCCAGAGAATAGCGAACAGAAAAATGCAAAACAAAATGTCAAAGGTAAAGGTAACATTCCCCCTGTACAAAACATTCCCCAAGTACAAATTCTGTCTAGGATAACTCCCAAACCTTCAAATCCAATAATTGAAGATGTCTCTGACAACCAACCAAACAATAAACAACAATCTAATACTTTTCCTCCTGTGGGAGATGTAGAAGAAATAGTAGAAGTTAGTTCAGATACCCCTTCAAAACAAAATCTCATTCATGAAAAAGAGAAAAATGTTGAAGACCCAAAAAATAGAGAAAACCCAACTGTGCAAAACACTAAAACTCAAACAGAAAAACCTTTCAATCTAGAGGCTGAAATAGGCAAACTAAAGATAGCTGTTCCTTTATCAGAATTGGCTAAACATGATGTCTATAGAAGTCAGATTACCAAGTCCCTAAACATTAACATTACTGGATTGGATGATTCAGTAAACATTCTTGATGATCAACCCAAACTTCTTTTTGGCCCCGAGGTTAATGGCAAACCAGAAAGTGGAGGAACTCCTCCATTTTATGTAAGCCTGAATGTTCATGACAAGATACTCCATAATGCAATGCTTGATTCTGGAGCATCTCACAATTTGATGCCAAAAGAAGTAATGGAAAGATTAAATCTAGATATTACCAGACCGTACAAAGATTTGTTTTCATTTGATTCTAGTCAGGTAAAATGTTTAGGTTTGATTAAATATTTGTGTGTCACTTTGGTACAATACCCTGCTAAGTCTGTTTTAATGGACATAGTAGTGGCTGATATTCCACCTAAATATGGTATGTTATTGTCTAGATCTTGGGGTGCTAAACTTGGAGGGTCTATTCAACTAGACATGTCATATGCGACCATTTCAGTATTTGGTCAGCCTAAAAGATTATATAGAGAAACCTTGATGAAGTACTTAGTTAGTAGCCATGAGAAGCCTGAAAACTTCCATGTTTACTATATACATTCTGATATGGATTCTTTTATTTTATACAACGCTGAGTTGGATCTCCCTACTGAAATAGAAGCTCCAGAATTGGAAACCATGAACAAAACCACTGTTAAAATTGAAGAAATCTCTGAAAATCAAGAAACACCAGATGATCAAGAAAAACCAGAAGAAACTAAACAACTAGCTCCTGTCAAGAAACATTTTAAAACAATTGATGAAGATTATGAACATGAAATTCTATGGCATTTAGAGTTTGATGGCTCAGTAAACAAACTAGGGGCAGGAGCTGGGATTTGGTTACATAATGTTGAAAATAATCATGCAGAGGGTCATGATTATAGGTTGAATTTCAAATGCACTAACAACATGGCAGAGTATGAAGCTCTTTTATTAGGGCTTAAACATGTCAAGAAATTAGGAGCTATTAGGGTATCAATCATAGGAGACTCCGAATTAATCATTCAACAGATTAAAGGAGAATGTTCAACAAAAGACATGAGACTGAAACAATACAGAGAGACAGTTGTAGAGATTCTCAACACATTTTTACAAGCTCAACTTGCCAAGATTCCCAGGAAACAAAATTTGCATGCTCACAGCCTCGCCATGTTTGCTAGCACATGCAAGTTACCTTTTGACCCTAATCATCAGTTTTCAGCTGAGATTAGACATAGGCTTGCTATACCAGACAATCTTTTGAATTGGAAAGTATTTGTTAATAAAAATCAAATCAATAATTTTTTGACACTTCAAAATGAGTTTTCTAACTATAATATAGATGAAGACATAACTATTGATGAATATGATCAAGAAAAAGCACAAAAAATAGAAATTTCAAGAGAAAATGCAATTCATATGTTGCACCCAACCACATTCACAGAAAAAGACATGCAGAATCTGAAAAACATGGAATCTGATGAGATCATAGAAGATGAGACAGAAATCATCAATTTGAAAGATAATCATTTGCCCAAAGGATTAACTCCTTTGGAAGATCTGTTTGACTCAAATGATATTCCATTTAGACCTAAAATGGAACCTGTTAAGGCTGATATGGAAGAATGCAACTTAGGAACCCCAAAAAATCCTAAAATGGTTAAGTTGTCCAAATCTCTTCCACAAGATCAAAAGGTCAAATATGTTGAACTATTGAGAGAATTCCAGGATGTTTTTGCCTGGAGTTATGAAGATCTGAAATCTTATGATACATCCATCATTCAACACACTATACCTTTGAAATCAGATCAGAAACCTTTCAAACAAAAGCTTAGAATAATAAATCATGTTTTGTTACCCTCAATTGAAAAGGAAATCAAAAGAATGTTTGAAGCAGGGATTATAGCTCCTATCAGATTCTCAGAATGGGTTTCTAACCTGGTACCAACCAGGAAGAAGACAGGAGAAATTAGACTGTGTGTTGATCTAAGAAATTTGAATAAAGTTTCTTGAAAAGATAACTATCCTTTACCAAAAATGGACCATATTCTTCAAAGGGTAGTAGGATCTTCTAGGATATCTCTATTGGATGGATTTTCAAGGTACAACCAGATTCTGGTTCATCCTGATGATCAGGATAAAACAACATTTACAACACCATGGGGTACGTTTAAATATGTCAAAATGCCATTTGGGCTCAAGAATGCAGGAGCTACATTTCAAAGAGCAATGGATATTGCTTTTGCTAAAGAAATACATGATTTTCTGGTTATTTATCTAGATGATTTAACTGTTTTTTCTAAAACAGATCAAGAACATTTAGATCATTTAAGACAAGTATTTATAAAGTGCAGAAAATATGGGATTTCTTTAAACCCTAAAAAGTCATTATTTGGTTTGGAAGAAGGAAAGATTTTAGGCCATATCATTTCTAAAGATGGCATTAGGATTGATCCAGAAAGAATACAAGCAATTTTACAGATACCTCATCCTAGAAACATAAAAGAGTTGCAAGCAGTCATAGGAAAAATTAATTTCTTGAGAAGATTTATTTCTAGTTTAGCTGAATTACTTAGATTGCTTACTAACATGTTGAGGAAATATTCAAGCATTGACTGGACTGTAGAAGCCAAGCAATCATTTGAGGAAATTAAAATGGCTTTAACAAGAACACCAGTTCTTACCAGTCCCAAATTTGACAGAGATTTCATTATTTTTTCATTTGCTTCTGAACATACAGTTGCAGCTGTTTTACTTCAAAAAGATGACCAAGGGTGTGAAAAACCAATAGCATTTTTTAGTAAAGCACTTAGGGATGCATCTCTGAAATACAATATTATGGAAAAACAGGCTTTTGCATTGGTAAAAGCAATTAAAGATTTCAGGGTTTACATATTATATTCTCATGTGATAGCTTATGTGCCTAATGATGTAGTTAAAGATATTTTGACTCAAGATGGCATTGAAGGTAAAAGAGGTAAGTGGACAGCTACCATTTTAGAATACGATATTGAGATTAAACCAACAAAACTCATAAAAGGTCAAGGTTTGGCACAACTCATGACTGAAACTAATTGCCAAGCCTTAGACATTAACGAACTGGATGACAATCAGGAGATGGCGACTCCACAGATCAGTCAAGATTTCTTAGATTCACCCTGGTACACTGATATAATTCATGTTTTATTAAACCTGCAAGTTCCTCCAGGGTTGTCCAGAACGAAAAGAAGATTTTTAAAAATGACATCTTTGAAATATTGTATTTTAGATAGCACTCTATTTTGGAAAAATCATGAAGGAATCTTGTTGAATTGTCTATTAAAAGATGAAACTGATAAAGTTCTTAATGAATTTCATGCAGGGGATTTTGGAGGACATCTCTACTGGAAATCAACTGCAGACAAAATCTTAAGGGCTGGTTTTTACTGGCCAACATTATTTTCCGATGTTAAGAAATTTGTAACAACTTGTCACAAATGTCAAATATTTGAGGGTAAAAGAAAGTTGTTACCTTTGCCTTTAAAACCAATTTCCACAGAAAGACCTTTTCAACAATGGGGATTAGATTTTATTGGAGAAATCCATCCCCCTTCTTCAGGGCAACACAGATGGATTCTTACTTCCACAGACTACTTCACTAAGTGGATTGAAGCTATCCCATGTAGACAGGCCAATGATTCAGTGATTATAGGGTTTTTAGAAACCAACATACTTTCAAGATTTGGCTGTCCAGAAAAGATTATAACAGATAATGCTGCTGCATTTAAGTCAAAGAAAATGATTAGTTTCTGTAGTAAATATCATATTACTTTAGGCCATTCAATAGCTTATTACCCTCAGGGTAATGGACTAGCAGAATCCTCCAATAAAAGCCTTATTAATATCATCAAAAAGTTATTGGAAGAAAACAAAAAGAATTGGCACAAGAAACTGACCAATGCATTGTGGGCAGACAGACTTACAACTAAGAAATCAATTGGGACTAGTCCATATGAATTAGTCTATGGCCTTGAAGCAAGATTCCCATCATCTTTAGGAATTCCTGTTATGAAATTACTTCAGGAGGCTCAAGTGGAACCAAATGACATTCAAAGAAGAATTAATCAAACAATCCACTTGCAGCAAACCAGGGAAGAGGTATACCAACGATCTCAAGTCTTGCAGGAAAAGCTAAAGAAAATGTTTGATAAAAGGACTAAAGCAGAAGATTTTCAACTAGGTGATAAAGTCCTAAGATGGGATTCCAGAAGAGAAGAAAAAGGGAAACATGGGAAATTTGATTTCTTGTGGAAAGGGCCTTATATTATTCATGCCTTACAGGAAAACAATACATAATTTTTGAAGGATTTGGACAATTCAGAAGCTGAAGAAGGACCAGTCAATGGTCGAATGCTCAAGCATTATTTTGATCCTATTTACTAGGATGTTTTGATTTTTCTAACTTGTACATAATATATCCTTTTCTAATGCAGTTTTGATTGGATGGTGACTTCTTGAAGTTGAAGCCCGAAGTGAAGGCCCTAAGCTTCAAAAGTTTCACTATCATAAGTACAATAAAGCTTCCAGAAGAAGGAAATTACATAGTTCAGTTTGTAGATATTTTGAGGCAACTGACCTGCTGTTCTTGACTTTTCACAAGGAAAAGCCATCCCCAAGTGGAGCCAGTGTTAGTCTCCTATACCAATAGGTGTCATTTTTCATGATTGCCTTGATTGAACTATGGAATATGTTCAAACCTTTTTCTTGAGCAAAGGTGTTCCATATTCTTGAAAAACCAAAAAATCAAAAAATTTAAAAAATGTAAAGAGGGTATACCCTAAAAGAAAGATCAAAGGGTAAAAAGAATAAAATGGTCAAAAAAAGAAAATGAAAGAAATGAACCCCAAGAAAAAACAGACCAGGAAAGTGTGCAAATCCAAATGCCACTACTATTTCATTTATTGCAATAAAGCAATTGTGTGCAGCTTGTCAACTTTTGCCACAATTTATGAAGGGTCAAACTGTTTAAACTTGACTTATTCATATTTCAATTTCATGTTATAGAATAGAGAATAAATATCTGACCAAACAGTTTAACCTTGGCAGATAAGTAGATAGGTAGAGTGAATAAGGGTGCTCAACAGCTTAATTTGAGCCCTTGGATGTAATAAGGGTAGAAATAGATAGATTTATCATGTAAAAAGAAAAGGTTGAAAAGGGTTTGCAAGTCTAAATGCACCCTAATAAAGAAGAGAAAATGGTAGTAGTAGATAGGGTAGGTAGATGGTTGCAAAGTTTTATCTGATGAATGATGCTGCTACATGTTTTTGATCCTTTACTTTCATCACAAATACTAAAGCAGGAAATACACTGGAAAATCACAGCAAGCAAAGTCAAAATCATTAACTTCCCTCATCACTTTCCCCTTAAAGTTTTACTAATTTCCCCAAAAGTACTAGGGTACTTGGAGATCAAAAGGGCTCAAGGCATTTCCTTGACTTTTGGAGGGACCGGACCCTTGGCCTAATGATCAAAAAAGACCTAAGTACTTGAGATAATTCATCATTATAATCATTCACCTTTAACCTTGTCCTAAGTAAAATCTCATTTTGCTTAGGAAAATTATGCAAAATTCCATAAAAATCCCTCAAAATAACTTACTATTCTAAGTTTAAGTGTGGAAAATGAGATATTGTAATTTACTTCAGAAATTGTCACTTTCTTAGATGTGCAAAGTTTTTTGAGTTCCCTTGTCCCTTTCTCATATTTACATCTAACTCTATTTACTAAATCCCTAGTGAAAATGCCTTGTCCTAAGTATATAACTCCTTTTACATACATATCCCAAAAAACCCATCTATTATGTTTTAACCAAAGTATTTACTTCCCAAATATTCACTAAAAACCCGCTTCATACGCCCTTTGGTTAAATATATTCTTATATTATAGTCCCGCCCCTATGGTAAATTAATTGTATCGGTTAATTTATCGTATAGTAAAAATATTAAAAAAAAAGCTTTAGACATATTATACATGTTTAAACGCAAAAAAGGGATAAAACCCGAAGTTTTGTTTTTAAATCAAAAACCTTGGAAAAAGCCCCTATGCCACCGTGGCCCATCCACCTGGCATTCCGCCCGACGTTTCAACCACAAATTAAAACCCCGCCGCGACCCCTCTTTCCATTATATTATGGTATTAATTAGTTATCTGAATTAATTAATAACCTTCCATTCACCAATCAAAAGCCTCCCGGGGTCATTAAATTAAACATTAATTGTTTCAAAACCCGACGGGCCCGCACCTTAAAACCTTCGCTTACTCCACGTCCCTTTCCACCGTTGGATCGTCCCTCCGCGGATCGACGCTCCACGTCAATTCCGCTACCCATCCTTTGTCAGAGTTTTAACGCGCGGGGGATTGGTGGTATTTGACCAGTCCTTCGTCCACGTGGCAACGATCCAATGGAATCGCTCCCCCCACGATCAATACCACCTTTGCCAATAAGCGGTGCGGGGACTAAACTGCTTACCGCCCGGCCCTCCTGCCCCACGTCAGCCCGTACCAAAGTGACGTCACTCCTCGAAAGACTAAAACCCCTCTTTTGACTTTGGGAATAAAACAAAATTGCTTGTTTTTGTGTCATTTTCATCGTTTGAACGCTACTGTGCTTTCCGCTAAGAAATTCAAATTTCCACTGAAATCCACGGTTCAATTCGATTTCGCTCCGGAATCCCGCCAGAGCTGTGTTCAAGTATCCTCCTGCTATCGCCTGGTACCTGTTAAAAGTCAATTTGCCTCCAAGAACAGGTATTTATCCTATTTTGCCCCGAAACTGCAAGTAAAACTCTGTTTTCTTTGTTTTTCGCTGAATCAGTGTTTAAATCATATTCCTAAGATCATTCCCTGAGTTTTACGACTGTAAATTGTTCTCTTGAACCTGCAATTGTGCCAATTTCCTTTAGTAAGATCAAAATCATGCCCGGCCTGTGAAGAAAACCAGAAACCTCCGTTTTGAATCCACAAGAACCAAAATGGAGGCCCCGGCAGCTTTGAATGTAACTCCACTGAATGCCCCTCACCGAGAGTTAGAATATTTACCTTTGGTAGATAAAGATTTCCAGATTAAAGACTTGCATTTTGATGAAAGTCCCCTTCTGAGTTATTGTCGCTGCAGAGACGAGTACTCGAAGGGGCAAGATCTCATTGGGTTGTGGGAATCCAATCTCCCCAGATATCTCATCCCCTCAGTCATTTATTTCCCAGAAATCATACACTATTGCCATTCTAACTATGATCCCACTCAGAGAGCTGTAATATCCCCTGACCAGAGTGTTCTTTTCCACATTACTCCCCAGTCTATCAATGCAATGCTACATTTTGAACCAGGTCAAGAACTAGCACCTTTGTCTATAGAAGCACTGATTGAAAAGTCTAATCAATTGACCCCAAAAAAATTGAAGGCCATTTGCCAGAATTTCATGCTGCCTGAACATCAACCTAAGGGACTTCCTCCCTATGGTTTTTATTATTTCACTAGGTTGGGAAGGCTCATCCTAAATATGATATCTTTTGTCCTGGGTTTCAATACCAGTGAATATGTTGATGAGATAACCCTGGCTTTGTTGTTTATTTTTACTCCTGGGCAACCTCCTGAAATCAAATATGACTTTGCCTCCTTCATAGCCAATAAGATCCATGATCAGTTCATGAGGCTAGATGATGAGAAAGTTTTCAAATATTGCTCAGTTATTTATCATCTCATTATCTTCTATCAATCAGAAAAGTTCCCTTTCTCTGTTAAAAAGCTTGATGCCAAGGGAAACCCCAGGTCAGTTATATTTTGGTCTCCCATAATTCATTCTTCCTCTGATTCTCCCTATTCCTACACTGAGTTCATTGATCAGTTTGTATATCCTGCAACAACCTTGTTGACAGGAATTCCCCCCCCAAGGCTCAGTAATGAAATAAAGAAGACCTTGCAGCTTTCAAGGACTTATAAAGTTGGATATTGGTATTTATATCAAAACCATACAGTCATCAGAATTTATGGATGTGAATTACATCCATTCAAGTTACCAAGATATGTGCCCATGAGGATTTTTGCCTTGGAATATTTCAGGCAAATGAATAATTCGGATGTGATCCATTTTTGTAGTGTGAAGAAGAAAGCCCAACTAAGGATCAAAAGTCAATTAGGTCCTTTCATCTGCAACTCTAGGGAGGCCGAGCGAGAGGCAGAAAATATATTACAAAGCAAGTTCCAAAGAACTTTTCGTTGGGTTCCTTATGACCCATTTGGTTTTATTTGTGAAAAGAGAATAAAGAATAAATCATCCCCTTACATACACCACAAGATTCCTGAACTAGAACAATATGCCAATCAAGATGAATGGGTTGAAGGAACACTTGTTGAGGAAGAAAGTGAAGCTGACAAAATGAACAAAATTATGAAAGATCTCGAGAAGAAGTATGACCTAGAATCTTGTGGTCAAGTGTAGGTACCCCACATTGGCACTTCTTCAGCAGCAAATCTACAGCAGACATTACAGGAAAGCAGTTCATCAGTTGCGGCAGAACCAAAAGGCAAAGGAAAGGAACCTGAAATCCGGGTTATTGAAACTTTAGTCATGGCAGAGAAACCACAAACTTCCAAAGCACCTGAACAAACCCAAGTTTCTCCCACTCAGATAAAACACCCTGAAGTTTTAGAATTACAAACTCCATCCAATGTGGAAATAGGAAAGAAAAGGCAGGTTCCAGATACTACTCCTCCTAAAGAGTCCTCAAAGCTACATCAAGCCAAGAAACAGAAACCAGATCCACTTCCAGATGTGGAAATCATAGATGAGGTGTTTGATGATGGAAGAGAAGACAGTCAGCTAACTGGGTCTGTCAGTGTGACCCATACAGAGCAGAAAGGAAAAGCTTTACACAAGCAGTTGAGTACTGAGGTATCCTCTTTCAGACCACCAAAGACAGACATAGGGGATATAAAAAGAACATTCATCAATATAAAGGCAAAGAATGATCCATTAAGAATGAAGGTATATGATCAATATTTGAAAATGGCTCCACATAATCAGGAGAGGTTAATGTCAACATTTGACATTTCACAAGGTAAAATGATGATGAGCCACTTCAAGTCTGTGGAGTACTAAAAAGGTATGCTTTTGATGATTATTTCAGTGGCTTTTTAATAGAATTTGTGAACCTTTTTGTGTCATGAATTTGGAAAGTAATAAGGAACTATAACAAAACATGTGAGAATTGATATGCAAAACTTAGCCACTGATAATGGTTATTTTCTATACAGGAAAAGGAGAAAACGAGGAATTTCCGTTCCAAAGGGAAGGACAAAGTCGAGATAACTGCTGTCTCTCTGGACGAGAACCGAATGCAAACAAAGGTAAACAGATCAAAGCAAATCGGCTCGGAAAAGAAGGAGAGGACACCAGCTCAGCGCAAAAGAAAAGACAGGATGAAGAGTTAACAGTTTGGCGAATCCCTCAGGATCTTCGATCCTGAGGGATCGCTGCTTTATTTATCTTGTTACTTGGACATCTCCGCCGTCGTCTTTATATAAAGAGACAGCACTGTTAGCTTGAAGGAGGGATATAGATATAGAATACGCTTTTATGTAATTTTCTGTAAGACATCAGCTTTGATTATTAAGTTTCGTTGAGAACTGGTTCAATGTATTTTTGACCGATGCGTTAATGAAAGCTTGGTGATTATTCCATCTCTGCGTCTGGATTAACTTAAAGCGGTGTATCCTTGGAGGCTAAGGGCCCGGCCCCGGAGGACACTTGCTTTTGTACCATTACGACTTGATTTCTGTGTGGTTTGTCTATCAGTGTTATTTGGTAATTTGATATGCTTTATAAGTTAATATTACATGCTCTGTTAAAGATTGAATCATTGAGGTTTTTACAGATAGAATCGTGTGTTGACTCCGCATCAAGTTATTAATCCTTTCAAGAGTTAATTGCATGTTCTTACTGTTATGTCACAGAGCTGTTATACTAAACGTTCGTGTTGTGTGCGTTTCTGATTTATCAGTACTGTTCCATAATTTATTAATCGTTATTGCTGTTCCATTAATATGATTTGTGTGAATTGCCTTTAGAGTGAAAGAATGTTATTTGATTGCAAAAGAGTGTATTTGAGTTAATAGATTAAGTTTGGTTACAACCCGCGGGACTTGGTTATTCAATTGCTGTTCCATTTTAGGTTTGCTGTTCTATTCCAGAATTGTTGTTCAATCCTTTATTTGCTTTGTTGTTCCATTTACTCGCAATTGCTGCTTTGGCGTGAGAGATGATCTAAGGCTGTAGCGAGCATTGGCAGTCACTGTCTAGCTCCCAGGCTCGTGGTCTATGCTCTAGTTTCCTTTCCATCAGTTTTCGAAGGGATGGGTTATCACTGCCGAACCCTTGACTGATAAGCTGTTGAGTTTTCTGAGTGTGTGATTTATTCTTTGAAGTAATTTAGTTATAGTCAAGCATCTGTTTACTCTTGTATTTCTTAAGCACTGTACTACTAGCATTACTCTGACAAATGATAGCCTCGGATTGAGTCACTCTTTGTAATGACAAAACGCTCCCGGATTGACATATTAATGTGAGGTAATTAGAGGTGAAAGAGACCCTATTTATAGCTCTACATTTTGGCGCCGTTGCCGGGGAAAGAGTGTAGCCATTTGTTTTTTCAGAGTAGTGTACGAGCCTGCTAGGGAGGAGTTGGATCCTAAAAACGGAAGGTAAGAACCTACGTGCGGAGCATGTAAAAGACCTGCTCCACCATCCGCTTTCCTAACAGATTTGTTTTTGCTTTGTTTGAATAGAAGTTGGTAGTTCATTTTTTGAGTGCATGACTAAGCAGAAAAGACCAGAAAAAAATATCAAACCCCCATCCAAGCCTGAAAAAGCTAAGGGGCCGGTGACCCTTGGCCGAACGACCTTCATAGACGAAATCTATAAGAAAACAGAATCTCAGCCATCTGTAGGCCTCAAGAAAAACATTTCCAAACCTCCTACTAGTTCCCTTCAGGCAATAGGATCACCATCTGTAGCCTGTGCTGAGGTGCATAGTCAAACTGAAGAGCAGGACTTTCAAGAAATTGAAAATTCTACTCCAGAATTATTGCAGGAAGGGAACTCTAGCAACTTTTGTGAAGGAGAAGGAGAAACAGGGGAAACCAAGGAACCAAAATCCCCTATTGAAACAAATTAGCCATTAGATAGCCCAGATAAGGGGAGTGCTGCGAAAGTCATTGTTGAAGGAATTCAATCTCCTCAGACACCTGGTATTCTCATTATTCCAGATAAAGGAAGCGCTATTAAAAATATCCCTGTCAAAACCGTTCCCACTCAACCTAGGAATACCCTCCTAGATATCCTAGAAGGTTATTGGCATATATTCGATCCCATGGCTCAAAACCAACCAAATGCTCAAAACCAGCCAAATACTCAAACCTCTACATTACAATATCCTATAGTGGATTCTGCAGCAAATGCACCCATGAAAGCTATCCCTCTTCAGCATATCCCTACATTTCACGGACTCACATCGGAAGATCCGGATGCATTCTTATTCGAATTCGATGTGTTATGTAGGGGGTACGATTACACCACCGATCCCCAAAAATTGAAATTATTCCCCTCTACATTAAAAGGGGCTGCTTTAAGATGGTTTATGGGGCTAGGTGGTGGGGTTATCAACAATTGGGATCAAATGAAAGAATCCTTCTTAAAAAAATATCAGGATTATTGTAGGTCTAGAGAATTAAAAGACGAAATATTTCAAATGTCAGCCAGACCAAATGAAACATTAGAGGAGTATGTGGAACGTTTTCAATACAATCTACAAAGATCTCCTTATGCATCGCTACCTTTACCTGATAATGTGTTAAAAACTGCATTAATAAGGGGTATGAAGGAACAATGGATTGAAACATTAAACATTATGGGAAAAGGGGACATTTATCAAGAGAATTTTGCTGACATCATTGACTTATGTATCAGGAGTTCGAGAGGTAGCACAAGAATAAAACCGATAGAATATGATCGGTTTGCAAGAGATAACAAAGTATCAGCAGAAGGAGTAACACGTGCAGAAATTGGAAATTTATTAGAAAATTTTAAAACTGATATTATGGGGACACTAACTACACAACTTGATATTGTGCAGGCTAAACAAAAGCAGTTGGAGGCAGAACAGAATTTGGCAATCTTCTGCCCCCGATGCAGAAAAAAGCATAGCCACAAGGAGTGTCCACTGGATAAAGTCCAAACATGCGCCATCTGTACAAAAGATCACCTTACGGAGAGCTGCCCCTCACTTCCTGGATTGAAAGCGATATATAAGGAAGCAGAAGAAGAACCAGAATCGGTGAATTCGATCAACCAGCGCCGCCAGTGGCAGCCGAGACAACCTGGTATGTTTCCGGACTCAACCTCTTTCTTTCAAACCCCACAGTATAATGCTCAACAATATGGTATGTGGCAAAATCAATCTCCACCCCCATTTACAAACTGGTCACCACAATCGTTTCCTTCTTCAAATCCATGGCTGAATCAAACAAGCCAAACTGGTTGGCCGAATTTCCCTTACACTCCACCATACTGGCAGAATGGCCCATATCCTTCACAATGGACTCCCTCTACTTCACAAAGTTCACCCTGGCAGACAAGCTGGCAAAGACCGATGTACCACCCAGCTGGAACTATTCCGCTCCCTCAACCTACTTTGCCAGCTTTACAACAAAATCCCCAGTCTAACCTGAGACCACAACTCCCAGCCCAACCCGATCCCAATCCAAACAACAGGCAGGTCCAATCTATTCAAATCATAGAATCACCAGAACTAGGACCCGACCTGAGGGAGTGCAATGATCTTCAGTTAAGATCTGGACGTATAATTGAAACTGAGGGAGAT
Organism: Pinus albicaulis; assembly: GCA_034641835.2. Classification (NCBI taxonomy): domain Eukaryota; kingdom Viridiplantae; phylum Streptophyta; class Pinopsida; order Pinales; family Pinaceae; genus Pinus; species Pinus albicaulis. The sequence goes on from MU968450.1 coordinate 26,576,914, forward strand.
AAAGCAGTTCATATTGAAGATCAGTTACCCAGAGAACATCAGTCACAACAAGAGGATGTAAATAAGCAACAAACTCATAATCAAGCAACCACATCCTCTCCTCCATTCCCAGAACGATTAGCCATACCTCGACCCATACAATATCCTGACTTTGACATTCTGGGAGAATTACAAAATCTGTACATAAAGATTCCATTCCTCCAAGCCATTCAAGACATTCCCATATACGCCAAAACTATCAAAGAATTGTGCATAAAGAAACCAAGGAGGAATATAACAAATAATCCAAGAGTCCAAGTAGTCGGAACTTTATCTGATCTATTGTCTGGAAGAGAAACACCCCTTAAATATGAAGACCCCGGGAACCCAATTATAACTGTTCAAATTTATGGTCAGACCCTGTCCAATGCCTTAGTTGATCTAGGGGCTGCAATTAATATTTTAACAACCACAACTTGCCAAAAGCTCGGCATTACATCTGTAGAACCCACCTCTACTCTGTTACAATTGGCTGACCGATCTGTGGTTAGACCAGAGGGTACTCTGCATGATGTCATGGTCTCTGTAGAATCCTGGGAGTATCCAACCGATTTCCTGATAATTAATCCAAAAACCCGACTTGATGGACACCCGCTAATTTTAGGTAGACCTTGGCTCGCTACTGCCGATGCCTACATTGGCTGTCGGCAGGGAAATATGACCATAACTAGAGGACCGAATAGCAAGAATTTAGTTCTATATCCTCCAGCGCAGCCAAGTGTCACAATAATCAAAACTAATAAGCACCATGTATCATACCTTACTGATAACATCAGATCTCCATTAACTATACAAGAGGCACTTGATTTCAAAGACCAAACAGAAGATGATGCCATTAATAATTTCATTACTCAAACTGAACCTCGCACACAGTGTCACATGATAGAAGCAGCATTTGATAATGACTTGGAGGAAGATCCTCTGAAAGAAACGCATGACCAAACAATACCTGTTACTTCTGTTGCAAATAGTAAAACTGTGGAAATTGCACCGGGAAAAACTTTAAACATCAATGCCAATCTCACACCTGAACAAGAAACAAAGCTCATCCATCTGTTAACAAAATATCAAGAAGCATTTGCATGGGACTACCCTGATATGAAAGGAATTGATCCCCAATTATGTACACACCACATTTATATAGAAAAAGACGCCAGACCTGTTCGTCAGCCGCAAAGGAGACTTAATCCTCATCTAAAGGATGTCGTAAAAACTGAACTTCAGAAACTTTTAGATGTTAATTTTATCTACCCTATTTCTGATAGTAAATGGGTCTCTCCGCTTGTGGTGGTACCAAAAAAGAACGGGAAATGGAGAATTTGTGTGGATTATAGGGAACTAAATAAGGAAACACAGAAAGATCACTTTCCTCTCCCATTCATAGACCAAGTATTAGATACTTTAGCAGGGAAGAAGTTCTTTTCTTTCCTGGATGGCTTCAGTGGATACAATCAGATTCAGATTGCCCCTGAAGACCAGGATAAAACTACTTTTACTTGTCCCTGGGGAACATTTGCCTATCGAGTTCTACCTCTTGGCCTATGTAATGCTCCTGCCACATTTCAGAGGGCTATCCTTAGCATTTTTGCAGATTTAATAAATGATGGACTTGAAGTTTACATGGATGACTTTACACCATATGGAGACGATTTTGATCCAGCTCTAGACACCCTAGAAAAAGTCCTACAACGCTGCATTGTTACCAGACTTTGCTTAAGCAACGAAAAATGTTTCTTGATGATGACTGAAGGACTTATTCTAGGACATTATGTTTCGGCAGCCGGCATTCAGGTAGACCCGGCCAAAATCCAAATACTTTTGCTCATTCCCACTCCTACTACTCAAACAGAGGTACGCAGCTTTCTTGGATTTTCCGGTTATTATAGACGATTTATAGAGCATTATTCGCACATTGCTGCTCCTTTATATGCACTAACTGGTAACGTTGATTTTCTTTGGACAGAAAAATGTGACCATGCTTTCGAGGATCTAAAGAAGCTCGTATCCACAGCCCCAGTCCTTCGAGGACCAAACTGGGACCTACCGTTCCAGATATCATCTGATGCCTCAGATACAGCTATTGGCACAGTCCTTGGGCAGGAAGAGGATAAAAAACCATATGCTATCTATTACATCAGCAAAAATTTATCCCCTGCTGAATTAAATTACACTGTTACTGAAAAAGAATTCCTAGCTGTAATACATGTTGTCAATAAATTTAGACATTATATTACAGGCTATCCTGTTATCTTATATACAGACCATTCTGCTATAAAATATTTAGCAAATAAGCCTGTCACAAATGCCAGAGTAACTCGATGGTTAATTTTATTGCAGGAATTCGACATCACAATCAAGGACCGGCCTGGCAAAGAAAACCCTGTAGCCGATTTTCTTTCAAGAATACCAAAATCAAGCGATGCAGCAGCAGTTGAAGATCAATTTCCGAATGAGCACCTGTTTGCTGTCGCCGTTCAAACACCCTGGTATGCTGATGTTGCCAATTACCTCGCAGTAGGTAAACTACCAAAACATTTAACTCCTAATGAGCGCAAGCAGATTGTTCAGAAAAGTTCTCGATTCTCGTGGATTGGGGGCTATTTGTTTCACACAGGAGCAGACATGCATATCAGGCGATGTGTTAGAGAGGATGAAATCTTCGACATCCTAAAAGCCTGTCACGATGGACCGTGTGGAGGGCACTTCGCTGAGCGTAGAACTGGACATAAAGTATTGCAGACAGGATATTACTGGCCTACGATCTTCAAAGATGCGAAGAAGTTTGTCCAAGCCTGTGACAGCTGCCAGCGAGCAGGACGACCTGGTCAAGCTGATGAGATGCCTCTCAAACCACAGTTAGTCATCGAACCATTCGAGCGATGGGCTCTTGATTTCGTTGGACCCATCAACCCCTCATCAAATCAGAAAACATATATCTCGGTGGCCACAGAATATGTCACCAAATGGGTTGAGGCAGAAGCATTGCCAAGAGCCACAGAGGACTCTGTCATACAGTTCTTGTTCCATCTATTTGTGCATTATGGCCTTCCTAGGGAAGTAATTACAGATGGAGGACCACAATTTGTTGGGCATAAATTAGCTGCAACACTCAACAATTATCACGTCCAGCATAAAATCACTACTCCATATCACCCACAGGCGAATGGGCAGGTAGAAAGTAGCAATAAGATAATAGAATGAATCCTAACGAAAACCATTGCGTCACATAGGCGTGATTGGGCTACCCGACTACCTGAAGCACTCTGGGCATATAGAACCACATGGAGGAGTACCACCGGTTACTCACCTTATCAATTAGTGTTTGGAAAACAACCCATTTTTCCCATAGAATTCGAAATCCAAACATTACGGACAGCACAGGAAGTTGGCCTAGATCTAAGCGAGGCACAAATCAATCGACTACAGCAGATCAATGAATTAGACGAAGTTAGGCTCTCTGCATTACAAAATACAGCATTAATTCAACAGCAGCGAGCTAAATGGCATGATGCGCTCATCGAAAACAAAGTCTTCCACGAGGGAGACTGGGCTCTGTTATACGACTCTCGGTTTCAGGACTTCCCTGGAAAACTTCAGACTCGATGGTTGGGACCATACGAAATCCAGAAGGTGCATGACAACGGAACCCTTACTCTAATCACCATTGACGGTTCTGGATATGCATTCAAAGTAAATGGCCACTGAGTCCGTCTCGATCGTAAACCACTCACTCGAGAATCCTTCTGCCAGCAGCTACGCCGAGACACTGATATGGAGATCTTAGGAGAGGAAGAGAAATCTTCCTCACCTGTAATTCATTAAGGGTTCATTTCTTTTTGCAATTTGTACATAAGTTCTTGTTTTTGAGTGATTCTTGTACATAAGTTTGAATTAAATATTTCCTCGTCATTTTTGTTGTTCCCTTTCTTTCACAAAGTTCGATTTTTGCCCTTCTAAAAATAGCATCTGCGTGTTTTTTTTATGATGTTGGTTTTGTTTGTTCTGCTGTTCCTTTTCTAAAGGAACAGCATTCGGATCTCTGCTGTTCCTTTTTCAAAGGAACAGCATTGTTACATTTTTTGTTGTTCCTTTTGGTTACCACTGTTGCTTTTTCTTCAAAGAAACAGCGTTCTTTTATTGCTGTTGTTCCTTTTTCAAAGGGATGGCATTTTGAGTGTTTTTAGTATTTTTGTTGTTCCTTTTCCCAAAGGAACGGCATTTGCATTTTTGTTGTTCCTTTTTTTTCTATCATTGTTTTTTTCCGACGAAACACCATTAGCATACTTTTGCTCTCCTTGTGAAACAGCTTATCCCTTTTGCTGATCTAAATTGAGGATGCTTTTTGCCCATCTTCTTTCTAGTCTTTAAGCTACAGCTATGTATTTGTGCGATGAAATATAAAATCACAACATACCGAAATCTGCAAATCATAAATCGCTATATCTATAAGGCTCTGCATTAGTAAGAGGACAAATGGAAGGACATACTTATTTCTTACCTTTTGTTGACATGGTTTTACTAATTTTGCCCTGATTGGTTATCTTTATCATGCTGATTCCCTTAACCTTTTTTTTTTATTAGTACTTGGGAATAAGAGCAAAGAGCTTATATCTTCCTATTGAGATAATAAGACTTCTTCCACCATTCCTACTCTTAAGGAGTGTTGAACCACCCTTTGTGTATAAATAAGGAAAAGTATTCTATAAAAAAAGAAAAAATATGTGAACATGATATGTGAAGTGTCAAATGCAGGATAGGGGGTCTCATCGAGAGCCAGCCTACCATGATCATGAGGATGGAAGTGAAGTGGAATTCCCATTATGGCCACCACACCAGGGATATGGTCCAAAAGGTATATCAAATAAACGAACCTTGGAACAGGAGGTCTCATCACGAGCCGGCCTGCCCACGTTTCGCTCTTTCCTCGTGAATGGCATTATGGTTAACTGGTCACCAAGCCAGCATAATGGTCTACATTTTGACATAACAACATTCCTAAGTATACAGAAAGGATCATGGTTCCGAGGGTGAAAAAACAACTCTGCCAAGGTTATGGACACCTGTTGGCAGCAGAGTACTGTTAATGGTATTGAAGTCACCTTAGTTACACCAATGGGTAAGATACTAATCCTCTTTTGTTTCTTATATCCTAGGAACTAATCATATGTTATTTCCCGATTTATACATCGCATGAACATTTATCATTACCAATCATGGCAACGGAAGTGACCATGACCACTTGAGATTTGGCAAGTACGATACATGCCCTACCTATCAGCCTCATATCATAACACAGCAGCCTCTTATATAATACGCGATCAATTCTCCGCCTCGATTTCGGTAATTCGTTGTCCTTTTCAACATAGCATAATTCCATATGATGTTCCTTTCTGACTTGATTGCAGACCGGGTGCCGCTCCTTTATTTGCCGGCTGGGACAGCCTATCACATTGCGGGGGGGGGAGGTTCACCTCATCATTCCCTGTATTACGTGTCAACTCACCATTCGGGAAAACTAGTGTACGACGGTTTGGCATGGTTTAACGGCATGGCATTTCTATTTTCACACAAGTTGTTTTTGTTGCACTATTGCATACTCTGTGTTTTCTTTCTCGAAACCTTGCGATTATCACCCTCTCTGTGTTTCAAATAGAAAACGTTTTTGCTGTTCCATTTAGAATTCACAGTGAAACCATGGGAGGAAGGGCAATTCGAAGCGAGCCTCAACATTTGACGATCTCTGCTGCTGCCCGGGAGATCCTGGAAAGAGCAGGATGGTTGAATTATTTCAATCGCCTACAGGAGTCTAATGAAACAGTAGCAATGGAATTTTTGCAGAACCTACAGGATGACCACTCCACGGTAAGAGGGAAGCGGATAGCGGTCACTGATGCCATAATTGCAGAAGTTTCAGGACTACCAGCCACCGGACCGGTATGGACATTAAAAAAGGAACGATTACAGAAGGTCATGGACATTTTCCAGGACGAAGGCCAGAATTTGACAATTAAGGGGAAGGGAGTTCTGCCAGCAACCCTAGGAGAACCCTGGACGGAGCTAGCAAGAACAGTGCAGAGTTACATTACCTGCGAAGGAAGGAAAGACGTGGTAAGACCACGACATCTTAAACTTTTAGCTGTTTTAAAGCAGAGATGCTCTGTAAATTTACCTGCACTCCTGAACTCCTTACTGCATGACGCTGCACAAAGTATAAAAAAGGCACAGCACGTAGAGTCAGTCGTTAGTCACCATGGGTTGATACGACTAGTTGTTAGTTATGGTCTTACCCAGCAGCAGAGCAGCTGGGAAGAGCTGATCGCAATGATTGAGGGGGGATTGACAGAGCCATCCCCAAAACGAAAACATTCTATAAGCACACCAGAATGTCCGGCAAAACGCAGAGAACATGTTGCTAGTACGTCAGAACAACCAGAGATACATCAAGAATCGGCAAAGCGCAAGCATGCCATTGATTCACCCGAGCAACCAGAGGAACCCAGAAAATCAGCTCGGTTAGCTCAGATGAGAGGAAGCATAGATAAGCCCAGAAAATCAGCCCGGTTGGCTCGGATAAGAGGAAGGCTGGAAAAGCTCCAGGGAAGCACCAGCCAACCAGTGATAATTGAAGACGAGCAACCCGAAGAAGAAGCAGCCGAGCCTTCGAGAACAGAAATAGAAGCAGAAACTGAACAGGAGGAAGAAATGGGACAGCAGGAAGATAGCCCATTACAAGACCTACTGGGAGATGATGACTTGGCCGCAGTCCTAGCCAATATGAGTAAGTATGGTCAACCTTCTAGTTCAGAGGACCCTCACGACAAACCCCAAGAAGAAAACATGCTTGTTCATGATGAAGAGGAGGAAAATACTGAACGGGAACAATCTGTTCCCAGGTCACAAGAGGAAATTCTAGAGGGAGTAGGAGCAGAAACAGCAGTTGCTCAGGAAGAGACAGAACCATTCGAGGTTCATACCCCAGAATAGCCAGAGCAGAGCAGTGAGGAAGAACCCCAAGAGGAAGATTTAGCAACTGGTCATGATCCAGTCCGCAACAGACATACTGATGTTCCTTCGAATGAAACGCTGGAAATTAAGAAGTTGCGGATGGAACGGAATAAATTTTTGAATACGATAACCCAGCTCAGACAACAAATTAGGATTCTGAAAAAGAACCAGAAGGTAAGAAAGACCGGAGGGAGGAAAAAGAAGGCCAACAAGCGGCCTGCTGTTCAAAACCCTACTGAGAATCCAGCTGCCGTTCCAAATGATGCTGAGGAACGGGAACAGACGGATGTTCGCGTTAAAACAGAAAAGGATGATATAAGGATCAGTGACAAGCAAATTCAGACAGAGGTACCACCCTCAGGGGTAATAAGGGTTCTGAACTCCAAACAGCATAATAAGAAAGTTCAGGTAAAACTCCCGGCCTCCACTGACCTATGGAAAAAAGATCCGAAGACAAAAACCTTGCATAAGATGGTGAAGCAAGCCCAGCAAGAAGCCGAACAACTTAGAGAGCAAACGGTTCCCCGAGAAAAATATGAAGAGTTACAGCAGCAACTAAGGGATGTCAGTCAATCCAAAAGCTAGGCCCTTGAAGGGTGGAAAAAGGAACAAGAGGAAGTTACACAGGTAACCCGTAGACTAGATATTGTTATCAAACAGAGGAATGCCTTGTGTTCTTTATACAATGATGTTTTAGCATGTAGGGCCCCTGCTAAAAACTATGCTCTGTTTTTATTAGAACGGTATTTACAATTAAAAATAAAAGCTGTTAAAGCAGGCACCCCTATACAAATCAACACTGTCAATGACTTTATAGACTGCTGTAAGCATTATGGAGTGAAAGTCCAGAGATTGTTGTGTGAACTTTATTTGCACGACCTTGTGTTAAGTTAGGAGACTGAATTAAACCCTGGCCCTTTCATTGGAGACATCCAATTCCAAGCATTCATTTCATTCGGGGTTAATCAGATTAAGTGGCTCAAAGCCTATGATACTTTCCAGGGTCAGGAAAATGGTCTAGATTTACGGGTTAGGGCTGAGCCTAGGAACCCAGTACAGTTGTGGAAAGCTCATAGAAATCTTATAAGGGCTCCTGGTGCCATTGAAACATTAGGACCCATGCATGAGGCACTCATTCGAGAGAGTTTAGAGTATTTTCTTTCTATCAAAGACTTGGCCATTAATGCAGCCAAATTTCGATATCGAATCTCTGATCCACACATCCAGCTCAGAGAACCATTTAAGTATGAGAACTTTGAGTTAGCTGTCGACCGTTTGAACCTCTATGGCGAGACCATTCTGAAAGCAGGATCATCCTGGTTAGGGTATAGATTTCGCACTCCAATTGTTTGGCACCCTGCACCCGGATACCAGGCCCTGTATGATATGCCTGAGGGACAAACAGGTCAGTTCTTTGACTATCTAATCACTCAACATGGTTGTAGGCCTCCGCATGAGACTCCTTCTCCAGCATATTCTCTCACTGCATTGCATGTCAACTACAATGTTTTCATGAGGACATGAAACAAGGTAAGCAAGGGGGTGTGTGGAGTACTAAAAAGGTATGCTTTTGATCATTATTTCAGTGGATTTTTAATAGAATTTGTGAACCTTTTTGTGTCATGAATTTGGAAAGTAATAAGGAACTATAACAAAACACATGAGAATTGATATGCAAGACTTAGCCATTGATAATGGTTATTTTCTATACAGGAAAAGGAGAAAACGAGGGATTGCCGTTCCAAAGGAAAGGACAAAGTCGAGATAACTGCTGTCCCTCTGGACGAGAACCGAACGCAAACAAGGATAAACAGATCAAAGCAAATCGGCTCGGAAAAGAAGGAGAAGACACCAGCTCAGCGCAAAAGAAAAGATAGGATGAAGAGTTAACAGTTTGGCGAATCCCTCAGGATCTTCGATCCTGAGGGATCGCTGCTTTATTTATCTTGTTACTTGGACATCTCCGCCGTCGCCTTTATATAAAGGGACAGCACTGTTAGCTTGATAGATAGAATACGCTTTTATGTAATTTTCTGAAAGACATCAGCTTTGATTATTAAGTTTCGTTGAGAACTGGTTCGATGTATTTTTGACCGATGCATTAATAAAAGCTTGGTGATTATTTCATCTCCGCGTCTGCATTAACTTAAAGCGGTGTATCCTTGGAGGCTAAGGGCCCGGCCCCGAAGGACACTTGCTTCTGTACCATTACGACTTGACTTCTGTGTGGTTTGTTTATCATTGTTATTTGGTAATTTGATATGCTTTATAAGTTCATATTACATGCTCTGTTAAAGATTGAATCATTGAGGTTTTTACAGATAGAATCGTGTGTTGACTCCACATCAAGTTATTAATCCTTTCAAGAGTTAATTGCATGTTCTTACTGTTTTGTTACAGAGCTGTTATACTAAACGTTCGTGTTGTGTGCGTTTCTGATTTATCAGTACTGTTCCATAATTCATTAATCGTTATTGCTGTTCCATTAATATGATTTGTGTGAATTGCCTTTAGAGTGAAAGAATGTTATTTGATTGCAAAAGAGTGTATTTGAGTTAATAGATTAAGTTTGGTTACAACCCGCGGGACTTAGTTATTCAATTGCTGTTCCATTTTAGGTTTGTTGTTCTATTCCAGAATTGTTGTTCAATCCTTTATTTGCTTTGATGTTCCATTTACTCGCAATTGTTGCTTTGGCGTGAGAGATGATCTAAGGCTGTAGCGAGCATTGGCAGTCACTGTCTAGCTCCCAGGCTCGTGGTCTATGCTCTAGTTTCCTTTCCATCAGTTTCCGAAGGGATGGGTTATCACTGCCGAACCCTTGACTGATAAGCTGTTGAGTTTTTTGAGTGTGTGATTTATTCTTTGAAGTAATTTAGTTATAGTCAAGCATCTGTTTACTCTTGTATTTCTTAAGCACTGTACTACTAGCATTACTCTGAAAAATGATAGCCTCTGATTGAGTCACTCTTTGTAATGACAAAACGCTCCCGGATTGACATATTAATGTGAGGTAATTAGAGGTGAAAGAGACCCTATTTATAGCTCTACAAAGTCAAAGGTGCCAAAACCCATGTCAGCAGCTGATTATATTAGAACAAATTTTGAGGTCTTGGCAAAGGACATTCATCCTTTGGACCAAATAGAGCTGCACAAACAAACTGGGGAAATGGTGTATTCCACTCTGACTAATAAGGCCATGGCAGCCCTAACGCTGCAAGATTCTTTAAATAACACAAGTGCCCAATTGCAAATTGAAAAGGCCTCTTCTCAGGCCAAAGATAATAGAATAAAGTCTCTAGAAGACATAATCATCAGCTTGGGTCACAACCCCAAAGATATTAAAAGCATTGAGGCATTAATAAAAAAGAAAGATGATGACATAGCTGCACTGAGAAAGCAGCTAAAATTTCCAGCCTCAAGGCACCCTCAAACCCAAGAAGTTTTGAAAGAGAGTTCACAAGAAGAGGTAATGGAGTTGCTCTTAAAAGTAACTGAGCGACTAAGTGAAACAGAGAAGGAATTGGAACAAGCTTTACATGAAAAAGAAACCATCAAACAGGCATCAACCACAGAAGCTGCTACAACCACAGGTACTACAACAGCAAAGCAACAAACAGAGCCAGAACAGGTAAACACTTCTGGTTTGAGTTCTGATGAGTTAATAAAACAAATGGAAAGTTTACAATTAAGAGTCACAGAACTTCAAACCACAAAGTTACAATTAAAAGATTTGGAGCAGAAGTATGATACATCTAAGAAGACAGTTGCTGATCATACCAGGGAAATTAAAAGATTGGACAAATTAGTTAAGGCTTTAGAAAAAGATCTTTCACTAGAAAAGCCTTTGAAGGAAATAAATGAAATTCTTTGGGGTAATATAATTGAGTTAATAAAAAGTATTTGGCCCTCTATTCAAGCAATTTTTGAACAAAATGACTTGCTTAAAGTAGCTCAGGGAGAAATAAACAGAACAAGAAATGAATTGAGAGGTAGACCCGAGCAGGCCAATCAACTTATTCAATTTTTGAACACCCGAACTAAGCAACAGCTGGCAGTATTAGGAATTGAGGACAGAACTGGCACTGTTTTGGAAATAAAGAGAGTTTTCATCAAGAGAACTTTTATGCAGAATTTAGAAAGAAAGTGCTCAGATATTTTGGTTGATATTAATACTTTCAGAGAAAAATTTCAGGCTTTGTTGGACAATGGGTTACCCAGTCCTATGCTCTCAGAAGATCAAATAATGGACTTGGAAACCTATGTAAAGAAAATAAATATTCATGCTCAAAATACAACAGCTTGTTCTACCAGTTTGCCAGAAACAACATTGCCAACAGGGAAAAATCTTTATGACAGGTTGAAGAACTTATTCCATCTTGAACATGAAATAAAGTATATGTTTCCTAATGAGCCCACTTTTTATAAACTCACAGAGGCCGATGAGACATTAAGGAAACTTAAAAGAACTATGATACCAGACGATCAATGGTGGAAAGAACTATTGGAAATTCTATAAAATTTATCTTCAGGATGAGAATCTTTTACTATCAGGTAAAGGATAAAAATAAGTACAGATGAAAGAGTATCAGTTTCACAAGTTAAAGAGTATCCATAAAGACAAAGAGTATCAAGCAAGCAAAGAAATTACTCCAAAGGACAGCATCGAACCCTTTTTCAGCACTTACCTCCAGCACATCCACAAAGAAAGGAAACAGCACATCAGCAGTTACTTATTATTCTATCTACGAGACCATTTGTCTCCTGTTTATTTGTAAATCACTCCTTAGTCACCCTAGATTATTGGCTAGGTTAGTATGAGATTTTTTCAAGTTTTTCTTGTATAAATAAACCCTCAAAGGAAGTATTGAGGGTGGATTCTATTACTCTGCTGTAACATTGAGATTTTCGGAATAAAAGCATTTTGGAGAAATTTATTCGTGGCTTACTGGATGACGATTTGAAGTTCAGGACTTTTTACAGGATTCATGTGTTGGACTGCAGTTCAATAAGTTTTTCTACCTTTTGTCTTAAGTTTTATATCAGTTCATAATATCATTATGTCCATTTCTGAATAATTTACATAAAGGATTGAATCAGAATTTACTTAATTGTACTCTGATTTCATATGTGATTGTTCTTAATGTTTTCCTCAAAATTAGTTATAAGCATGAATTCTTAAATGCTCTTGCTTTGCTAATTTAAACATTGTTGATTACTATAATAAATAATTCTTCATTGCTCTTTGTTTGTAGTCATTTCATCTCTTTATTTTGAACATGGTGAAAGATTCTTAGCTGCCTTTCATCCCTTCAAAATCATCTCATCCACTCTAAATTTTTAAGGATTGTTCTCTGTCTAGCTATCTTGCCTTGTAAAGCCATCTTGTGCGTAGAATAGAAATCCAGTAAAGCCATCCTTTGACTCCATAGCCCAATGGACTGAAAACCCTCAACCTTGCCCTTAGTTTGTGGATTCCACCATTTTTCCAAACAAACTCTTGGATCTATAACTAGCCTAAAACCTTCTAAGAACAAAGATAAATTATAAAGAGAGAGCCCTCTCTGGATGCAGATTGGCTAGATTCTGCATCTGAAGGTTTGTTTGTGGTTACCTCGGGTATACTTTCCTCTTACACAACTTCTAGGAAAACCTGAGTGATAACAGGATCAATGACAAAGTATACTCGGTGAAGGTCTTGAGGATATCTAATACCGCATTTAAGTAAGCTTGCATCATAGGATTCTTGGCCTAGTATTCCCCTTTTACTTGTTTTATTACCAATTTGGAGTCGTCATACACAGAAATTTTCTTGGCACCTAACTTCTTGAGAATTTTCAAGCTGACTATCAAAGCCTCATACTCTGCTTCATTGTTCGAACAATCGAATGCTAACTTGTAAGAAGAAATTCAAACATGAGGAGGAATTTTAAGAGGCTAATTTATAGGGTTGTGAATCCATACTCCAATGCCATCCCCTTCCTTACCCAAGGCTCCATCGAAGTCCATGTTACACAAACTACGCTCTTCATCGGGATGTTACAAATCAGATGACTGAACTTTATTTTCTGCCTAAGAAAGGTATTTTGTACCAAAAAATTTTGTGTCTTTCATTGTTTCATCTCTTTTTTTGGCTGATGCGCTTGGTTCCAAACTACTTGGCATCTTTCCTCATTTTTTTGCATTTGTAATTTCTAAAACAAAATTTGAAAACTCAGAAATTTATGTCTTTTCTTCAATCAAAATTTATGAATATGTTGAACATTGATCATCGAATAGGATAAAAGACTCTAAATCCATGTGGACAGCATGTATGGGGTGATTATTAGGCTTTTCTCTGCTACTGATCATGTACTTCATTTTACTTTCCTAGTATAGTTTTATGAGTTGACCAAAGACCGGTATTGTATTATATGAAAAGTCGAACTGCAAGGTACCTCTAAGTTTCGCTCCCCATGACCGGGACATAAATATTCCATATATGGGAGGGATATCAGCAACAACAACATCTATGAGGACATTCTTGGCTAGGATTTTCTCTAAAGACACCACTAGATCTTTAATGAGGCCAAGACATTTCACTCTACCTGAATCAAATGAATAAATATCATGGTAATGTCTTGTGATATTTAGGCCTAACCCGTTCATGATCGCTTTGGGAATAAGGTTATGAGATGCTCTGAAATCTTTTGTAATCTTTTGTCTGTACTGATAGCATATCATCATTTGTGTGTATTTATCAAAAACATATTTTTTATTATCAATTATAGGTCCATGATATCTAAATTATGTATTAAAGAATAATATTTATATAATACACAAGAACAATAATTAAGCTATGCTTAAAAAATAAGGGGGAAATTAAGACACTCATGAAGAAAGAACAAGAATTCAACTTTTACTTAATTTCCAACCATCATTCTTGTTGAAATTATTCGCCTGCTTCTCACTTTCGATGACCTCCCTTAAGTTACTTCTTATTTTCGAAGTGATCAATCCTTGCAATGACCTGAGAATCCTCAATGCAGACAGAGCGTTTTGTTTTCTCAACATGTTCAACTATAGCTGAGGAGCAAGATCAATTGTATTTAATGTCTGTTGTATGCTCTTTAATTCTCTAATTGATGGAGCGAATAGTCTCCAACCATCATGCTTGTTGAAATTATTCGCATGCTTCTCACTTTCAATGACCTCCCTTAAGTTACTTCTTATGATCGAAGTGATCAATCCTTGCAATGACTTGAGAATCCTCAATTCAAACATAGCGTTTAGTTTTCTCAACATGTTCAATTATCGCTGAGGAGCGAGATCAATTGTGTTTGATGTCCGTTGCATGCTCTTGAATTCTCTGATTGATGGAGCAACTAGTCTCAATAATATATATATATCTATATATATATATATTCATTATATTATATATTATAATATATTAATATATACTTTAACATAACATATTTGTCTTTAATCATAATAATATATTATAAATTATATAAATATAACTATATAATAATGATATATAATGGTATTACATATAATAATATTATATAATACCATAATAATAATAATAATATATAATAAAATAAATAAATAATTTGATATTTTGTTTTAATGGATTACTTAACTATATTCTCATTTTAAAATTTATTATATAGTATAATATATGTGAATAAATACTGGTAATATACAGTGCTATTATATATTTGTGTTCAAATCATTTTTCCTTTTATACATACTTTTTTATGCTCTTAGCATTTGAACATTGGAGAAATTTGGAGGTCAAAAATGGGACTCGAAACAAAAATGTACAACAAAAATCAATTTTATAAGAACCAATAGGATTCAATATGATGATGTCAACAATGGTGATGATTCACCATTTTTGGACTAAAAAGGTAAATAAATAAACTATTTTTTCATCTCGTATTTTCAAATTATTTCCCTACGATTTTACTCAATTGCAGGAGTACCCATATTGCATACTTTCGATGGACCCTACTACACAATAAAATGTGAAATACATGAAAAAAGTGATTGCAATCTTGTTTTTTCATGTGTTTCATATTTCATGTAGTAGGGTCCATCTAAAGTATGCAACATGGGTACTCCTTGGATGTAAAATTGATTTCTGCATCCAACGAGTGCTCTCGCTCGAAATTTGAGTAAAATCATAGAAAGATAGGGGAGGGACGCAATTAGCCGAACGCCTCCCACCTCACACCTCACCATGCCACATAAGAAATGAAATTTGTTGTATGACACTTGTCCTCTGCATGAAGCCACATGTTCACAACAAATGGCGATCGGTTTAGCCAGTTTTGGGTAGATTAAGGTTTGTTCCAGGTCATGTATTGGTGGCTTCTCGAACATGGAATTTTATTCTCCTCGGGTCTGGTTGTTGATCGTTTTGGCTCCTAGGTACTTACACAGCCCTGTTGCAATGCTGGTTGCAGTCATCACTGTTCTTAGCATTGTAGATAGTGGGTTATGCAGGCAGTTCGGATGTTTGTTCGATACATTGTTCAGTTGTTATTCTTTGTTTTTCTGGTTTATTGAGTTGGTTTTTCTTCCCCATGGCACACCAACAACTGGGATATTAATTTGTGTTCAACCCTGTGGCAGATTTAGCTCGACTTGGTGCTAGATATATTTTTTTCGTGCTCCGGAGAGCTTTTTTCAGGTAGATTAGTGATATTCTGAAAACCTGGGAGCATTTCGTCTGTTTCATGTAGGTTTTCTTGAGTCTAACCCCACGGCAGTGTTATTGCCTCTCTTGTAGGTCAATGTGTGTGATTTGGAGATGCAACTAAGGGTTTTGTAGCACATGGGGTTTTTGTGGCATGCTAGCATGGAGGAATTCGAGGAAACGATTGGAAGGTAGGACACTTATCCTACCAGCTTCTATGCCTGTGTTTTTAAACACATTCAGCTGAATGGATTATTGTGCCTTTGTTTAGTTTCTCTGATCGTGTTTTTAAACACCTTCAATAAATTTGTTGTGTGGGTTTTGTTTTGGGTTTTCTGTAATTTATGTGTGGGCTTGAGTATGTGTTTACGGGGTGCACAATTCCTGGCCCCTGGCTATGTCAAATGAATCTCTTGTGGATTACAGGAAAAAGAGCATGCAGTTGGAAAATGCACTATACTGTTTTTTTTTTCTCTATTGAATGTAAATTTGGGTCATTCCATGCACCGAATTCGGATTTTTTTCTCTATTGAAAGTCCTTTTTTTATTTTGGAAAATTTTCAATACAATATGATTCAAGCAACTATAATATTGGTTCATGCGTGTATATGTTGGAATATTAACTCTTGTTTTCATTTTTTTTCTATCTACTTTACTTTCTCTGAGTATAATATATTACCTCTGGGTTTTTGTATTGGTTTTTGTGGAATTTGTGTGTGGGCTTGAGTCTGTGTACGGGGTGCACAATTCATGGCCTCTGCCTGTGTCAAATGAATCTCTTGCGGATTCCGGGAAAAAGATCATACGGTTGGAAAAATGCACCGGGAAAAAGAGCAGATTGTTGGAAAAATGCATCGAATTGTGTTGTTTTCTCTGTTGAATGTAAATTTGGGTCATTCCATGCACCGAATTTGGTTTTTTTTTCTCTTTTGAAAGTCCTTTGTTTATTTTGGAAAAATTTCAATACAATATAATTCAAGCAACTATAGCATTGGTTCGTGTGTATGTATGTGTCGGAATATTACCTCTGGTTTCCATTTTTTTGTTATCTACTTTTCTTTCTCTGATTATAATATACTCTTCCTAAGACTAATTAAGAGTTTATGCGGAATGAAGCCCTTATGGATAGCATACTTTCTTTTTTGTACTTCGAAATTTAATTATGGTTCCTTGTATTCACAGATAGTGTGTAATTCAGTTATTTCTTCATTACGAATCTATGTATTTAATGTACTTTCATACAACTTTTTTGTTTATATATCTTTAGAACTGTATCGCTTATGCACCATCTGTAACGCATTTATTTATATCTTAAATTATTATTCTCATTTTTGTATTATAGGATCTAAATTAAGGTAATTCAAAAAGTAACCGAATGTTGTGTTACTGGTTGTCAATATCCTCAAGTGTACCTTGCCTATATTATTTAGAGACAATTCTCACATGATATTTATTTTCTTTTATTTGATTTCTAGATAGTTGGGGAAGTTGGATTCTTTATTTACTTTTAATGGCATAATTATTTGTTGTTAATTATTTTTAATGGTCATTGTGTAAGATAGTTTCTTTACCAATGGTATATTGTTTCCATTGCTTTATTTACCTCTAATGGTGTAATTATTTGCATAATTATCCTAAAAAAAATCAATCCAAGAATAATGTTGTCCCTCCCCTAATTTGTTAACTTATAATTCATTGATTGATTTTTTTTTTAGGTTAAAGGCAATGGTCATTGTGTAAGATGGTTTCTTTACCAATGGTATATTGTTTCCATTGCTAAAGTGATCATACCATAAAACCCTCAAAGAGGGAAACAGTTCGCGGCATGAGCCAACACGGCCACTTCAGGAAATTTATTCATATAAAGAAAGAAAATTTACATAAGCTTTTCTCATAAACGGTCACTGGACAAATGACCCTCCATGCTCTTTAAATAGAGATCATGGACCAATCGGGTGTTAAGACACGGATCAAGTGTCAGTAATACCAAGAAGAGAATGAACTGTTGGATCACTCAATATCGTGACCATCGGATTATAAGTTACAAAAGTACATAGTAAAGAAACACACTTTACCTAACTCTACGCTAGAACAAGTTATACTTAACTATTTATTGTGTGTCAGAATATCCTAACATCCCACCTTAAGAACAACTTGGGATAGGATTGAAGGATTTACAAAGGTGACACAGTAGGAGAAGGAAGGAGGCGTTAGAGCCTATCCCTCCTTACTGATAACATTCCTGAACTCCAAGCATAGATCGAAGTTTGGTAAACTTCGCTTCTGTGAGAGCCTTTGTAAATATCAACAACTTGATCATTGGTTGAACAATAGTGCACTTCAAGAACATGATCATGAATGAGATTTCTGATGAAGTGTATGTGTATCTCAATGTGTTTCATGCACTAATGTTGAACTCGATCTTTGAATATTTGAATGGCACTCTAATTATCACACCAAAGTGTAGTTGGATGCTGTTGATGAAGACCAAATTCAGACAGAATTTGACGAAGCCGCAAGGCTTATTTGTTGGCTTCAACAGCACCACGATACTCTACTTATGCCAAAGAAAGAGAGATGGCACTTTGTTTCTTACAAGACCATGTAATAGGTCCTGAACCAAGAGTAAATACATAACCTGCAGTAGACTTTCAATCATCAAGGTCACCAACCCAATCAAAATCAGTGAAACCAATCAACAATGGAGATGCTCCTGCACTGTAATGAATCCCGAACTTAGTTGTACCTCGAATATATCGAAGTATTGTTTTAGTTTCTTTCCAGCGACTTTGATGAGGTTTGTGCATAAACCGAGCAACAAGATCAATGGCAAAGGAAAGGTCAGGACGAGTATGGGTTAGATACAGAAGTTTGCCAACAAGTTGACGGTATCATTAGGGGAATTTTGAGGTCTAAAATGGGCCTCCTAAGGAAAATGTACAATAAAAATTCACTTTATGAGAACCAATCACATTTTATGGGATGACATCATCCCTAATGGTTGAGGTGGCATTGCTTGATTTAAAGGTACTTACTTGTCACATTCTCAATGGTGGATAAAAACTCATGGTTAATCATAGTAGTTCTCTAAGTACTTTTAAAGTCAAAGTAAAGTACTCATAATAAATGTCATTTCACATTTTTTGAATAAAAATATATTATTGTCATTTCATATTTTTTGAAAGAAACAATGCATATCCCTATACATTTATTATATTATATTATTTTATTCTATTTTTATATAGTATATTAATTACATGTTATTATACAATTTAAGTAATATAAATTTTAATTAATAGCATATAATATAATTAAGAATTTAAAAATTTATATTTATATTTTATTTTAAGTTATTTAATTACAAAGGACAAATGCATTAGTTGTTCAATGATAATGACTTTGTTTTGAAAATCTCATTCTTATTTATAGTCACATCAATACAATTTTTTATTAATTTTATTTTGTTACAACTTTTGAATTGAATTTAACTATGGTTACATGGATTGTGGTGCAAAAAGCGAATTGAGAATTCATAAATATTATTTTATTGGTTTAGCTATTATTTTATTATTTCCTTACGAGGCCCATTTTAGACCTCAAAATTCCCCTAATGAAGGTACCATCATCTTCAGGGGAAGTACATGTGACCGAAAGCTTGACTCCAAACTCAAAGGGAGAAGGGGTTGGCTTCCAGTCTTCCATGTGAAAGTGGAGTACAATATCACAAGCATACATGGATTGAGAAAGGGTAATACCTTCTTTGGATTGCAAGTCTTGAAGACCAAGGAAATAATGCAAGTGTCCTAAGTATGTCATTTCAAACTTCTTTTTGAGGCTAGACTTCACATGGTTTATATGGTTGGGATCACTACCAATAAGGATAAGGTCATCAACATAAACAACAAGGATGATTAAGGACTTACACACTTTCTTGGTGTAAATAATGTTGTCGGAATGACATCTAGAAAAGCCATTATCTAAGAGAAATCTATCCATTTTTACATACCAAGCCCGATAGGCTTGTTTGAGACCATAGAGAGACTTCCTAAGGTGACAAACAAGGCTAGAGTCGTTTTGGATAAATCCAGGGAGTTGTTCCATGTATATTTATTCATGCAAGTCCCCATGTAAGAAGGCGGATTTAACATCCATCTAATGGACTTCCCATTTAAAGGAGGCAGCAAGGGAAATAAAAAGGTGGATAGAATTCATTTTGGCAACAAGGGAGAATGTTTCAGTATAGTCAATGCCTTCAACTTGTGAAAATAATTTAGAAACAAGACAAGCTTTATGTTTATCCACTTTTCCATTTGGTCCAAACTTTCTTCTATAAACCCATTTGCATCTGACAAATTTTCTTCCCTTTGGAAGAGGAACAAGATCCCAAGTATCATTTTGCAATAAGGAACAATATTCTTCATTCATAGTTGCATCCCAATCTAGATGACCTGAAGCTTCTTCACAGGTGTCTGGATCAGGATTTTCTGGAACTTGGGCCAATAAGGAAGAGGCTTTGTCGAACTGAGAATGTGTATGAAGTTGATCTGCAGGGTCACCTGTAATAGAACCTGCTACATCCCGAGTAGAGCGGACCCATTTTGGAAGTTGTGGAGCTGAAGGAAGATCCTGAGGAGGTGGAGGAGGATTTTCATCCTCGTTGTCATCATCTGAACTAGAAGGAATGCAGTCAGAAGTAGAAGAGATAGAGAGAGGTGGCACATATGCCGAATCAGGCTTGCAAGCCAAAGTTGGCACACCCGCCGAACTAGGCTCGCAAACCGATATATTTTCATCAAATTTTATGTCTACTCTAATGATTACATATTTGGATTTGGGTTGAAGAATTCTATATCCTTTGACATCTTCAGAATATCCAACAAAAAATAATTTTTCACTCTTAGGTTCTAAGGTTTTATGTTTCTCATCAGGAATATGGGCCCAAGCCTCACTTCCAAAAACACGAAAGTGACTTACATCTAGTTTGATTGAGCTCCATGCTTCTTCTGGAGTGATATTCCTTAAAACCTTATTAGGAGTGTGATTTACTATGTAATTTGCACAGTTAATTGCGTCTGCCCAAAAATTAAGACTAAGTCCTTTAGATTGAAGCATACAATTAACTATTTCTTTTAGAGTGGGATTCTTCCTTTCAGCTACACCATTTTGTTGTGGAGTATACAGAATAGTATGTTACAATTGAATGACATGTTCAACGCAAAAGTTGATAAATTTGTTGTTAAAATATTCTTCGCCATTGTAAGATCTTAACTTAAGAATTTGATGTTCAGATTATTTCTCAACAAAGGCCTTAAAGGCCAAGAACATGTAAAAACTTAACTCTTGAGTTTTAAGAAGTATACCCAAGTGTGTCTGAAAAAATTATCAATGAAAGTTAAGAAGTATTGGTGGCTAGAGAAAGAAACAACTAGAGTGGACCACATAAATCATTGTGCACAAGCTGCAAAGGGGTTGAAGCGTGCCAAGAGGCACGTTTTTCAAAACTATCCCGATGATGTTTTCCGAGTACACAACCAAAACAAACACCATCTCTGCAAGATGGCATAGGAAGACCTATCACCATATTTTCTTTACATAGAGTTCGAAGAGAGTGATAATTTAAGTGACCAAATCGTTCATGCCAAATTTTGCTCACTTTATCATTATGAGCAACAAAAACGGAGGGAAGACATGATGACCCAAAGTCGTCAAACTTATACAACCTTGTGGAATCATCAGCAATTTCAGTAGCTAAAATATGTCTAGGATCTCTTAGGTCCTTAATTACAGCATCATGAGGTGAGAATTCTACGGTTTTCCCTTCACCTAAATGAGTTATCTGATAAACAGATAGAAGGTTGCAGGACAAGGTAGGAACACATAATACATCATTAAACTGGCCTTTATCCAGATGAATAGTTATAGACCCTACAACACTAAGAGATCTATCATTTAAAGAAGAAAACATGGTTTTATTTTTGGCCATGTGGTAAGAGGCTCCAGAATTTGAGCCACTCATGAGAATGAGAAGAATAAGATACATTCAATGCATAACCAGATCTTGATGCTTGACAACCACATGCAGAAAGTGTCATTCCCAAAGATGAAGTTGAAGAGTTCTCCAAATGGATGTTGTGTTTCTTAAGTGTTGCTTGCAGGGCTTCCATTTTCTTAAAACATTTTTACTCTACATGGCCATCATGATTACAAAAGTTGCAATGTTTATCTGTCTTCTTCCCTTTGTTTTTATTTTCCTTATCAAATTGTTGAGTTGTTTTTTTCAGTTTGCGACTGAGATTTCTTAAGACCCTTTTTTGTTTTAGAACCATTCCTTTTAGGATGTTGCTTCTTAGGATTCTTTGGATATGGTTGCTATTGGGTTGTTAAGGCTTTCTTAGAAGAGTTTCCAATATTAATAAGACCAAGGTGTAAGATTTTTTCATGTTCTCTTATCAAATAACCGCAAAAAGCATCAAAAGAGGGGGACTTGTAGGTTGTTCCTTGAGAAATGAGGGTTTTTCTAGTGGAATGGAAGGTGGAAACAAATTCAGAGTATGCAGGGCCTAGCTTAGCAAGAATGGAATAGATAAGACTACCATCTTCCTTTTTTACCTAAAACCTTTTAAAAGAAGTCTTAGTGTCTTGAACTTGGACAAAAAATATTCAATAGATGAGAAATTATTGGGGTCTAAAGTAAACAACTCATTTTCAAGCTCGTGGGCTGTGATTTCATTTTCAATGTCAAAAACAGTATTTAGCTTTTTCATAGCTTTAGCAAGGGAGTCAATTTCTTGGATATGAAATCTAAGATCTTAAGCAATGGACATTCCTATCAACCCTCATGCTTGATCTTGTTTATTTTTCCATTTAGTCGTTTTATATGCATCGATAGGTTTGGATTCTTGTCCTACGGCTATTCTATAAAGCCTTTTACTTCTAAGTAAGTCTACCATGTAGGATAGCCATTGGAAATAATTGGTGTTGTTAAGAATAACTATGCATGCACTTTTCATTTTTTAAAATTGAAGCAGAAAAGGTTGAAACTAATTGCTCCAATGGAAAGATCTTGAAAAATTAGGTCGGTTCAAAAAAACGGCTTCTAGATGAAGAAGTTATGATTTTCTGAAGAGAAGTTGGAGTAGATGTTGAGTAGTCACGTGATAAGTTGAATTTGATGAAGAAGTTGTATTTGTTTTTTAAAAAAATCAACCCCTTTTTCAAACTTAATATAATAAGCTCATTTTTTTTTAAATACTACTTTATGTAGTTCACTTTATAAATAAGTGAGAGTCACTTTTACAATGTTACTTTATGAACTAATGACCAAGTGAACTACAACTTAAAAGATAAATTGACTTTAGACAGAAAGTGACTCACTTTTTATAATGGGTGAGAAACAATATTACATAAAGTAACTTTAAAACATAAGTTACATGAGTTTTTTAAGAAAAAGTAACTTGACAAAAATCTTTTTAGAAAAAAGAAGCTTGACAAAAAGACTTGAACCCAAAACCTCTATTCTCATAAAGTAACTTTACACCAAGTGAGCTAGTAAAAAGATTCAGTAACTATTTGAAAGGAGGAATGGGGGGTTTTTTATTTTATTTTATTTTTGCTCTTCGGATTGCGTGTCTTTTTCCTGCAAAAAAACAACAGTGCAAATAACAAAAAAATACAAGCTTTACGGCAGAACGTTAGATTTCCGGTTAGTCCATTCGACAACTATATATTTTTCTCGTTATTTCTGATTTCTCGAGATTGCACAAATTCGCGAGGAAAGAGCATACATAACAGAAAAATCTCGTATTTATGTTTCTGGTTTGCTAGATCGCACACGGTGTAGAGTAATGAGCATACGCAGAGAAGAGGGTATAGATCCGGTAATAATAATTTAAAAAAAATATATTAACCAAAATAAACGGAGGGATAAATAAATATAACTGCAAAAAAAATACTTTATACCTCCAGATCTAAAATGACATAATTTGGGCAAGCAGAAACATTTTCGCATGAAACGAAAGGGGTTCCGCACTGTAACAGAGGCTTCGGACACAACAGAGTAGTTCTCCCAGCCGAAAGTGGTTAGAAACAGTAGATCTAGAAAACGGCAGTCCCGTGCAGTCAAACCAGCTTCGGATTTGAATCAGCAATGGATGTGACCCTTAAAACAGCTCTGATTCCATGTAGGAATTTACAGGGTAAGCTCCTTAGATCAAACACCAAAGGTCACAGCTCACAAATCAGTACACCAGTATTTGACGTGGTTAAAACCCTCAAAGAGGGAAACAGTCCACAAACTGAGCCAACGCGGCCACTTCAATAAATTTATTAATATAAAGAAAGAAAATTTACATAAGCTTCTCTCATAAACAGTCACCGGACAAATGACCCTCCATGCTCTTTAAATAGAGATCATGGACCAATCGGGTGTTAAGCCACGGATCAAATGTCGGTAATACCAAGGAGAGAATGAACCGTTGGATCACTACATATCGTGACCGTCGGATTATAAGTTACAAAAGTAGTAAAGAAACACACTTTACCTAACTCTATGCTAAACCAACTTATACTTAACTATTTCCTATGTGTCAGAATATCCTAACAACTTGTTGTAGCTGGATCTTCACATCGAAATAAAAATAGTTTTCAGATAAGAAAAAAAACATAACCAACTATAATTCCATGGCCATTAAAATTTTGTATATAAGGAAATCATTATTTTCAAAACCACTTTATATCATAGGATGCACTACTTCCAATCAAGAGTAACCAAAATGTACCTGCCCAATAGAGTTTAAATTCTTAAATTCAGTTGATCTACCTTTGATCCTTGACCATCACAATGGCCATTAACAAGCATTCTCACATGAAGAAAAAGTTTCAATTAAATCAAGCAATAATAGAAAGAAACTAAGGAAAAGTAATGAGAAAATTTGAGAACACGGAAGTAAAACTGGATGTAATTATGTAGAAGAGAATGGTATTTTTATCATTTGCAATCCTCAATGCAATAGGCCTTCTCAAGGATGGTGATAAATATTGAAGGATTTAAAAACATCAAAGGTTTCTAGAAATTTTCAAACAAAATGTCAATTATTTTCATTGCACCAAGTATATAAATGAATCCACCATACCATTGATAGTCACAAAATTTGGAAATGCAAATAACAATTAAGGACTCCAAATCTAACTCATTAGGTATTGTTGCATTTAATGTCTTCATGTGTCTTTTATACTTAAGAACAACATTTACAAAATCCACATTGTGATGTGGTTACAAAAATTAAATCATGCCACCCCTATGCTTGATGGCCTCCATTTCCGACATTGCCCAAAATTGTTGAATTGCATGTTTGACCCAAGTATGGTGGACTACCCAAGATTGGCTAATTAGGATGTGCTTGAATTTTTCCATATGCTTGACTCCAATTTTCTCTTTATAGCCATGGAGGCACTGAGTAGCCCAAGTATCCACTTGTGTTACTAACCCCAGCACTGAGTGCATGTGTCTTATAAACACAGTTAGGATTTAAACCTATACTGGTAGGGGTATAAGAGATGGGCATAAACCATGGCTGATAGTGGGGGACTTGGATGTTAATCATATCTTGGTATGATGTTGTATGATATGCAATGTGGTCTAGAGCGTTGGACACCATCCTGTTTGCCTCAAACTGGCTTCGACCATAGTTTTCCCTGCTTGTCACCCCTCCTCCTTTTTCCAACACTTGTTGAACATTTCTTGCCTCCCTCTCTTGCATTTCCAATTTTTTTTATGTTTCTTATATTCCCTTGCTTTTTGTCTTTCCAACCTTTCATTTGCTCGAGCTTCTGTTGTTGCAATCCTTATAGCTCTCTTTTCCTTGGCCAACTCCTTTATCTTTTTAGATTCCTAAATTTTATTTTTTGTACGTTCAAACTCAAACAATAAATTCATATAATCTTCATATGTGAGCAACTGCGAACTCCTCCCCAAACAAACACAGTTTGATGTTGAGTGCCTTGATGAGGCTTTCACTCTCTCTACTGGTAGCTTTAGGAATGCACCAAGTATTCTCTACTTTGTTGTCCCATGCTCCTCGAGACCTAACACTTGCCTTTCAACCTCTAGGACAACTGATTGGCCCCCATTGTTGTCTTCTTCAGGTACTTCATGTTGAATAGACTCCTCTTCCAGTGATCCATTGTCCACAAAATAATGAACAAGTTTGTTGTTCGTCTGATGGTTGTGAAGGAATGTCCATGCTTTCCTCTTTGGTAGTAGACACATTATGTGTGTTGATATTCATCATGGTCTCTTCCAACCATGGTGGTGGGCTTACTTGGGTTGGCATGCTCAATTTCTCATTGTTTAATTATGTTGCATTATCATTTGAAGTCAAGTTTGCATTTTCATTCACATGATCAACTGCCTCATATGGAATATCACATGCAGAATTGGCAAGTGGTTCAGTGGGTATGACAGCCTCTATGCTATTGACAGTTGATTCATGACTGAATTGTGTCTCACTCACATGTTCATCATCATCACCATAAAAGTGCCCTTCGGAAAGGGACATTATACCTTCAACAGCAACAACATCTTCTTGGGCATCAACATGGTCTTGTAAGTTCTTTGTTTTCTTGACCTTCCACATCAAATACTTGGCTACAACCAGTATCATGCATAAGAGCGTCAATATTAAGTGGCCATATAATAGTCCTCATAAATCCAACCTTGATATTAGAAGGTGTGAGATCTCTTTTAAATGCTTTACTTGCAAGTTCAACTAGCTCAAACCTTTTTACTTCCACCCATGGATTCTTTGCCATCCATGAAGCTCGCTCGACCGTGAAATAGTTCTTGAAAGGCCCAAACACACTAACATTAAGGGGTTACGATCTGTGAGTGGTTAACAGGTCAATGCCCAAATTATTGGCCTCCTCAATTATCTGCACAGACATGTAGCTTCCATGGCCATCTAAAATCAGTGGGTGTTTGTTTTCAGGCGAGACACCATCTTGTACAAATGCAGCAAAGTGACAAATCCAATTCAAGAATAGTTCATTTGTCATCCATGCATGGAGATGTGCAGTCATTCATGCATCTAGTTAACAATTCTGT
Source organism: Pinus albicaulis (assembly GCA_034641835.2). Taxonomy (NCBI): domain Eukaryota; kingdom Viridiplantae; phylum Streptophyta; class Pinopsida; order Pinales; family Pinaceae; genus Pinus; species Pinus albicaulis. The sequence continues at coordinate 26,603,742 of MU968450.1, forward strand.
ATATAGTTTTTTAGTTGAGTTTTACCTTTGAATAGATAAAATCTTGGGATTGAAGAACCAATTGCATTGACACAACAAAGAATAGTGATGCACTCCCTGCTCTTAGGCACATTTATGCTCCCTCTCTTGGCAATTACCCGCATACCACAATTCTTTCCTTCTTGTATGTCTATTTCATCACAGTTCCATATATGGTCTAGAGCATATGAGTATTGCTCATATGTAGCAAAAAGAGTGTTATAGAACTTGGACACAATTTCACGGCATATATTGAAAGTCATGTCTTTGTCAAGGCCCTTTGTTGTACGTAGCACAAGATATGGATGCCTTTTTTTAAACTCACTCCACCATGATTTACTAGGAAACCCATCTTTGAAGGGGTTTGGAATCCCCTAACAGATTTGAGCTACTGTGGATTTAAGTTGTATAAGCTCTAACCCATGTCCCAATTGGGCCATCTCCTTACACCACTCAACCACCTCGTCCTCCTCCTCTTCAATCATAACTGTAACAGGCCCTCTACGCTTTGTATTAGTCAACCAATTTATCCAATAATGTATGTTATAGGCAGCAATACCATGTTTTTTTGCAGAGGCACGAATTGAATATCCCTTAAACTCGATGTCATCAATTGCAGCTATCATGTCTTGCTTTGTCTAGCCTCTTATGGCACTGATTTTCTTTGTTGAACTTGCACCTTGCACTGTGGTTGACGATGGCTTTGTGTTTGATGGTGGAATAGCATGATCTGCCACCACAGAGTCATTTTCAACGACACTATTGGGAGCATTGGGAGCATTCATATCACCCTCCCTATCATCATCTGATGAACTGGATCGTAGTTGGGCCCCCTCGTCCCTCACCTATTCTTGTTCCTTGTACGATCTGCAATAGAAACTCTTGGCATGGCTACAACAACCTACAGACTTACCACGAGATTCTAATTTTAAAAAAAAAAAGTTGATTTTGCTCAGTAGATCACCAATCATTCATGCACTGGAATTTTCTCAGTGAAAATAAGGCTTATTGCATGGAATTTGATGTATATTTTCAAGGTATACAAGCATGAAATGCCTAATCCAAAAACAAAATTGTTGATCTCGACATTGACCCAACTAGACCTGCTAATCTAACCAAACAACAATCTCAGCTCACCATTCATTATACCCTAATTGCTACAGGTCAGAAGAACCAAAAAACATGAAGCCTCTAGTCAATTATAGGTACACAACTCTTGCAAATAAATATAGAATTAATAATACCATGTCAATGTAGTATTAGTAAACAAGGTAATTCATTGCCCTTTGTAATCAACGAGCAACAACAATCAGTGCTTTAGATATGTACTATAACTTCAATCTAATAGGTTAAATTATGTGAGGTGTATAAACAATAACATAGCTTGTATCAGAGAGCATACATCACTAGAAAATAAACAAGTTGATTTTTCTCAGTCTTCTTTTTGTAACACTACATAATGTTTGCAATGGTAATCGGTGAATAGTCTATTTTTTTGTAACACTGCATATTGTTTGCAATGGTAATCAATGAATAGTCTATGTAGACTTGGGCATGTAATTACAGATTTCTTGTATTCTTCATACAATTAAGGTTTAGTCTTGATCTTAATCCCTCTTCTACATCCGATTAGGGAGCCCTCAATATTAGAATAAGGATAGGAAGTGTGGCAAAGTAGTAAGTGTTCATGGGTTCCCTGGTTCCTAGTTGCTTGGTTATGTGTTTTAGTTATTCGTTTTCTAGGTGCTTTTGCATATAAACAATAACAACACATAACTATGTGTTTTTTGGGTGCTTTTGCATATAAACAATAACAAAAATTGTGTCGACCTTAAGATTGATTGATTGACTTTATGTTTTTTATTATAAGATAGGCATGTTGTTCTTCACTATATATTTGAGTTTTGGGACGGGGACTATAGCTTGATAATAAGCAACGATAGGTGTGTTGTTCCTTACTATATATTTGAGTTTTAGGACGGGTACTAAAGCTGGATAATAAGCAGTAGCATTTGAGCGTTGATGTAAGTGTAATTGAAACATAGAGAGAGGTAACATACTCTTGTCACTAGTGTATCTAGTGGAGTCAATGATTAGCATAGAGAATAGCTTAGATATGTAATTACACATATTCAATGGCTTTAATTTACCCATGTTTCTCAACAAAAATAATGATAAAATAATCAATATGACAACATTATTCAACAAAATTAAACTTGTGTCTGCAGCAACTGATGAATAGAATGAATGTAACACTATGCACACACTCTGATTGTATGTCTCCAACGGCTAATGAATAGAATGAATGTAACACTGTGCACACACTCTAATTGTATGTCTCCAACCGCCGATCAGTAGAATGAATGTTTCAAATGAAAATCAGTAAGGGTAATGTTGTTTTATAGTTTTTTGATGTAAAATTTGATTGGTAGGGAAGATTGGCATGGATTGCCATCTACCAAATTCAAATATGTGTCCTAGTTTGTTTTGTACATGATCCAATGGTTGATAATTTTGCATGGTTGATCCTTGTGTTTTCCTGTGTTTAATTCCTGAATTGAAAGGGTTGGTGTGTTTAATACCTGAATTGAAAGGGATGGTGTCATTTATTGCATCCTCTGAACTAATTCTTGAATTGAATGGTGGCAATTATTGTCTTCATTAGGTTGAATGGTTAAACACACCTGTAGATATGGCTGACACACATTTCACCTATTCTTGTGCAGATATTACTTGGCAATGAGATGTGTTACTCTAGTGGAAATCAGTGGGTGATTGTTTGATGGGATAGGTGTACCCCTGGATAGAATTCAATGGAATGTTTGTAGTGCATTTTGATTTAATTGGTAATTCAGAGCTGGAGGTCGTTGGGACAGTATGTCTTGTCAACTTGTTATGTTAAGGCTTGGTGTTTGAAAGTTGTTAGTCCAATCAATATATGGGTTCATTTTGGACATAATTTAATAATTTATAATAATTTAATATAAACTATTTATGTGCATTTTATGATGTTTTTTTATGGATGTGTGGCACCAATACTATAACAACTACTAGTCCCTGCACAACAATAGAAGCATCCCCCTAAGTTGAAAAAAAATATTTTTTTTTCTTTTTTCCCTCCAAAACTTGATGATGTAATCTAATCTTATTTTATTATTTCCACTATAGGAGACCCATTTAGACTTTCAAATTTCTCTAATGATTTATTTTTTATTATTTTATTTATTTTTCTATCCTAATGTTTAAATATTTGTTGATTCCATAACAGGTCAGTTTTCCTAATTTATTAATCTCAAAAACTAACCATACATTCTTAAATACTATGTTATAAAATAGAATTATTAATTTCTTAGTAAAAATGTACCAAAAATTTTATAAATATTTTATTCGACTTTCTCCCAACATTTATATCTGGAAGATGATGCATCTGGACTATTTAAACCTGTGGATAGATAGAATTTTTCATCTTTGTCTTGAAAATGAACTACAATAGTTGGTTAAAAAACTGATTAATAATTGGTTAAAAAACTAATTATGTGATTAATCTGGAAAAACAAACTCAAAAACAAGATTTATCACATAAGCTTGAAATCACATATTACAAACTTGCTTCATTCATGACAGTCTCGGGTAGATCTAAACACCCAAGACAATACTAAGATTTATCTAGTATTAATAATTGAAAAGGAAACCCAAACCCGTCAACGTAATAATAATTAAAAAGGAAACCTAAACCCATCAACGTATTTAAGTTTTCGAGTTCGTCAAGTTCACTGAAGAATTTTTTTTGCATTAAACAAATTGATATTATGTTCAGTGGTTGGGATTGCTGAATATGCAAGCTAAAACATTCATGGCCAAAAACTAAAATGATTTGCAATAGACTCTAATTATATTATAAGGCATATTTCCGCAACTGAACATATTTGCTTATGTGATTATTAGGTTTTACTGCAAAAGAGATTTTAAGCCCAATGTTTTCGGTGAACTCTTCACTTATAGTCAGGGCCACCAATGATGATTTAAGAAAGCAATTTTAAGCCCAATGTTTTCGGTGAACTCTTCACTTATAGTCAAGGCAACCAATCATGATTTAAAAAAGCAATGTTTCAAATGATGAGTGCACATATATAAGTTATTAGGCTATAAATAAGGTAGAAGACAAAGTCAAGGACTATACATAGAGCAGAAGGGAAAGAAGAGGAACTAATGATTTTCCCTCGTATCTTATATATAAGTTCACTCATTTGCAATACTGCTATCTATTTTATAGTTGATTTCCTTGATGATGGATGAAGAGTTCAACCAACATTTTGGTCCACTTATATATATATAAGTTCACTCATTTGCAATAGCAATACTGTTATCTATTTTATAGTTGATTTCCTTGATGATGGATGAAGAGTTCAACCAACATTTTGGTCCTTATATATATATATATATATATATATATATTTATATATTTATTTATTTATTTATTTTTAATTCTTTGGAGTAATCTAGGGGAGACCCAGGATCAATCTTCATGGTCGCCAATATAACACCACAAGTATATCCAGCAGCCTGCAAGCCAAATATACCAAATCTTATGATTTAGCAAGAGCTGAGACTCACGGTAAAGGGAAGTCTACTTCATGAGCCAAGATCATAGCAAGCCATATACTCAATGAGATTTGAACCGCGGTCTCTTGGGTTTCACCCATGAAAACAAACATATACAGTGATGTGTGGTTTGACGGTTGGGCCTCATATATATTACACGGTAAATCCAAAACACTCTTAGGCAGGTTATGTAATCAAAAGCAAAATCTGTCCATATAATTAATAGGTCACAGAAGTAGCGAAAATAACATAAATACACGATTTGCATTTTTGTAGTGCTAGCTTTCATAATAGATATTTAATCTTATTGCCTTGAATGTTTGTTTACGTGTCGAGAAGATCATTGCGATTTTGACAATATACAAAGCACTGTATGTGTGCTAGCAAATAACATAGATTGTTCTGGGTTATATTAAGATATATCTTTCAGGTTATACAAATTCTGCCAACATGGTAGTCGCAGGACTCTCTGTACGACGCATCTTAACCGGAAAAGATAACTCATCACTGATCTATACCTAGGGCCTGCCTGCTGGAGCAGCCAGTGCTCCAGCCCCGCCAGATTTCAGCCGTGCAGCCTTTGATTGAGCAAGCATCTCATCATAGTTCTGCAAGTCATTAAACAGAATGAAAAGATTTATCACAGTAATGGTGAGCATAAACTCAAAGCAAAGAACATAATGAGAAAGAAGTGTAGAATATAGCTATAATCCTGCAAACCTAGGTTAAATTTAAGGCAAGGCATTCACCCTAAATAAAAAAAAATGGTTGATGCTTACCCGTTTCTCCGTGACCAAACCCTCTTTTGGAAGGATCCTATCAGCAATACCATAATCGATTGCTTCCTGTGGAAAAAAGTATCTTGCTCTTTGGATATCCTTTGCAATCTCTTCTTTCGTTTTGCCGATTCCTTTTGCCAGTAATTCAATGTAATACTGTGTATTTACTTCCAACTCTCTTGCCTGAAGAACACACAATTTCATCAGCTGGCCTACAATAAGTATTAAGTGATCCCTTTAAATGAAGCTAAGTGCTCATGCACCTGTTAATAACAACTTTCTAGATTTCTTGGCATATCTCTAAAAACAAGAAAAGTATTACCTTGATCCACATATCAACGGAAGAACCACTGGATTTATTCACTACTGGCATGTGCAGTTTTGCTATGATAGAAAAAAGACAGTTCATCAGCATATTCCTTGACAAAGAATGACTCGATATCTGAACCTACTAAGATGGCATAAATTACCAGAACAAGCATTTTAAGAAAAGCGAAAAGAAAAAAATCAAATATTATGGACACTTTCAACTGTGCTTCTGACACTTGCATATGAGTGACCCTTGAATTCCTGACATGATATCTTATTTTTAAGTTCCGGTAGAACCATATTGCAACAAGCTCTGAGTGTACGCTTGAAATGTAATGAGAAACAGATAAGCCTGAATGAAAGAGAAACTTGCAAAGGACACTTACTTGTTGAGCTAGGCATAAGAGCACGATGACCCTTTGTTCCAAGTGACAGAAGCATTGCAGCCTGGCCAAAGGCCATTCCACAGTTCAGCGTATAAACCTTGGGCTTCACATACTGCATATAGGACATTTATATCAGCATCTGTAATTCTCCCTTGGAAAGTTGCAAGTTCAAAATAAATAAACTCCCCTGTGAAATTCAGCAAAGCGCTGGAGTGTTTCAAATCATTAAATCTAAAGTTTCAACAAATTCTACAAACATGCTTGGGAACCAAACACCAAATATTGGAAGCTTTTTATCACCGTGTGTATTCCCATATATTAGGAATATATATTTTGTGTGTTTTTCAAGATGTTTAATAACAGGGTATGGCACCCTCAAAATAGCATACCCAAAGAGGGCCTTTTGAGTGTCCTCAAGACAAAATTTTCATTTTAATTTTGTGGTTCATGTTGATAAAACTCTACCAAATTCTTAAGGTAAACCATGCCAGGAGTGTTAGGATGGTAGCTAAAATGGTATATGCATTCTAATGTCAAAGTCACGTTAATAGAAGTGACTAATAAAAAGATAGAGATAAGTTAATTAGATATTATTAAACAGGGTAGTTAGGTTTACATGTAGCACAACTACCTAGCAAATGACATGAAAGGGGATCAACCCCATTAAATTAAATGACTTTCATTGTAATGAAAGCACATATTTTATATTAGTCTCTTTCTATCATGTCTCCCACCTTTCTTGCGTCTTTAAAAGTTTAACATGGTATCAAAGCGATACTGACCTGCCTGAACCTGTAAAAGAAAAGATCCATCTGTTCAGCTATAACTAAAAGTTCAAAGTTGAAGATTATTACAAGAATTCAAAGAGGGAGATTTAAAAGGCAAGTCTCACAAGTTTCAATTGCTAATTTCCAAAAGTTTGAATTGCAATTTTTCATAAAAATAGAAATCAAAGCCATTAGTAAATTCATATAGCAAATTTAAAAGGAAAACATTGAAGCCATTCGTTCAACCAAACCATGAAAAGGAATGCCCACAGCTGCCATCAGCGAAGCATTTTACAATCTGCACAATAGAGAAATCCTTGCATACAATCGTAATTAACTGAAGTCTGATAATCATTGATGAAGGCAGAGACCCTGACCTAAATGCAGCACGAAGACTTGTGCCCCTTGTTATCTGCTAGGTCACACCAAGCAGAATCTGAAGACCCCATGGCCCAATGTACAGGGCACTCATAAATTTTTCAGAAAGTCAAGAAGACAATAGGCACTTGTTGACCTTTTCTCTCTCCTCTCTTTGTTGTCTTCTCTCTCAAATTTCGCAACCCTGCGGGGAATTGCGTTATCTGTCGCTAGTATGATAACCTGTTGTAACAAACTTAGGTGACTTGGGACTCGATCATCAAGTGAATACACTCTAGAGTGTTTTTTTCACTTAACTAATTATTCTCGTTTTTCAACGATGAATAATTAGCTGAGTTTTTTCACTCACACACCTCCAAAGCTGGAGTGACAGCTTGATGATTGGACCTGGGGTCCACCTTAATGCCTAGAGTCGGTGTATATTACCATACTAGGACATATCTGAAGGGTCGCGAAAATTGATTAGGTTTTGATATGATTTTTTTAATTTATTAAAAAACCCCAAAGGACAGGATTTTTAATTAAATTCCTTCTAAAATTGTAAATAAATGAGCCTAGAAGATGTTGGGGAAATATAAGTACTTGAAAACATGCTCTCCATACCAACATTCTTCTAAGGTTCACTTTCAGGGTCAAAAAATGACTTCTAACCTCTCAAAACCCACTTTTCCTACGTTAGTGGAAAAAAGTGGCATAAAATTTGAAAAAAATAAATAAATAGTGGAATATTAAATATAATTCCAAAGTCGAAAAATAACATGGAAAATCAAAGTAAAGTCAAGGATCAGTTAGAAGATGACTTGGAGTCCACCTTGGAAAGCCAAGTCATGAGTCTTGATGAGGTCGAGTTAACTACGTCTTAGTGGGGTCGATTGGCTAACTTGGAAGGTCAAGTATCTCTTGGAGGGCTCACGGATTTGATGGGCAAGTCAAGGATCAGCCACAAGCAGATTTTGAGGGTGTAATATTCCTAATTAGCAGTTTCGCTAATTATAATATTAAATTTTGATAAATTTTGCTATCTCTAATGTTAGGCAAAAATAAGGTGGGTCAGGGACCCACAAATAATAATTGAGGAAAGCTACAGCCTATTCCTATAGTTCCCAGGGGAAAATTGCGGCCTTAGTGGGGTCCACGTGGCCAGCATCAAATTGGAGGCAGCTCCTTAGGTGGCAGCGTGAGGGAGGCTCAATAGAGGCAGCACTGGGATTGCCTTGATGAGGGGACTGCGCAGTCCATGGTGGAGCCCAAGGGTAACGTTGGGGGCATTTGACAAAAGGAAGGAAAGGCAGCCTCATTCCTCATTTATTCATTTACCTTCTAATTGTCATTTGGACATAGCACGCTTGTGTCGGGTGCCAAGTCTGTAGTGTTGTTTAGCACATGAGATTTTCAGGCGAAGATCTCAACCTCTGCATCTGGGGACTTCGAGTGCCTGTTCAAGAGAGGAGATTCACCATTTTAGAGGAGCATTTCACAGCCAGAATTGCAGGGAGAGCATTACCACTCCAGGGACTGCGTAGAGGACGTAGTGACTGCGCAGTGAGGACACAGTGCAGTTAGAAGGGTGTTCCAGGAGGAGAGAAGATGGATAGCTTGCAGCTGAGATTTCGTGGGGAAGCTAAGGGCTTCCTAACAGGGTGATTGCTCAGCATTTGGGGCAATTTTGCAGTGATTTCTACAAGAGAGGAGCTTCAGCCAACAGCACAGTGGGTCAAGCCCAACAGGGGCAATTTTCTGAAGTCAAGTATTCCACAATTCCTTCACGGGTTTTTGTGGGTTTCTTGAGTAGAGTCCGGTGTCCGAATCCCAGAATTTTCAGAGCGCTTGAAGCAGCCCAACCATCAGTGCAAAGTCTACAGCAGCAAGATTTCTGGGCAAACCAACGCAGCACCAGAGCCACGCGGAGCCATTTGCAAAGAGTCACTTCAGCTTGGTTTGAGATGTATTTCACCTTGCCTTGAGTAGGCCCAGGTGCACCCATTCCATCACCTTTATTGTACTCAATTCCAGTATTAATAAAATGGCTCAGTTCATCTTTCGAGCTCCGGTTTTCATGTATTGATGGTGTAATTTTATTTGTTGTAGTTTTTAGTCTATTGTTGCTTTATATTATTGTCATTTTCCCATTTTGGATATTACAGTGGTATCAGAGCTCATAGACTTGGCTCAGCCTGTGGAGCATGCAGTCTATGACACCGGAGAGCAGACAAAGCATGACTTACCGGAGGCAGGGATACAGGAGCAAAGAAAGGAGGCTCGAAATCACTCCAAATCAAATTGACAGCATTTCAGAGTTTGTAGAGAGGGAAATGGAGCACACAGAAAATGGGAGTAACGAGAGAATGAGTTTGCTCACCTTCTGCTGAAGTCAATACAAGAACTCTCCAAGAGGATTGAGGAGATGGGCCAGTGGCTTAGCAATGGCAACAAGGGGAAAGGAGTTCAAGTAGAATTTCAAATTGGAGAAGGGTCTGGCACTTCACAACACCAGGCAAGCCTCCATGCTACATTGCCAGTCGTACCATATACTCCACCACGGTCCACTATTCCCACATTCCTAGTTTCAAGGACAAGAGGGCAGCCAGAGCCAGCAGAGGCTCACTATGGGGAGTTTTTCGTAAAATATCAATCTTATGGGCCAGAATTCGAAAGGGTCATCACATTCGATGAGTTTTGTCAGTTGAAGAATAACAACAAACCCAAAGGCCAGGCCAAAGAAGGGTACACGCAAGGAAGCAAGTTACAGCGTACCGTGGGTAGGTTGTTCCTTCCAACATTTGATGGTTCCTCAAAGAGTTTAGCAAAGGTATGGGTGGAGAAGCTGGATATTTGTTTCCAGTTAAAATCAAATGACCAAGACGGAGGCAATCAAGGTTGCTACCTTGCACTTGGAAGGGGAAGCCCATGACTCGTGCTTTCATGGGTTGACTACGTTGGGGCACGGAAGCGTGACAGTGTATGATGAGTTCACTAAGAGGGTGTTGGAGCGATTTGAGAGGAAGGATCCAAAGGAGTACTTTGGAGAGTTGACAAAGCTCAAGCAAACGGGGAACGTAGAGGCCAATATCTCAAAGTTCTTGAGGCTATCGGTGATGGATACAGACTTATCGAAATCTCGGAGGATTTACATGTTCATAGAGGGCTTGTCAGAACCACTTCGAGGGTTAGTGAGATCAAGCAGATCCACCACCTTGCACGACGGAGTGGGGAGAGCAAGAGATCTGCAGGATGCTCTACCCAGAGCTTGAGCACCCCAGCCAACCATACCAGTCTTCCAGCAAAGTCGGAGAGATACGAGAGCCCCACCACCAAGGGGTAACCAGGGTCGAGGACAGTTGGATGATGAGACAAGGAGGGATCTTCAGAGAAAGAAACTAGGTTTCACTTGCCAGGGGCCATGGGCACCAGGCCACAGGTGTGCAAGCGGGAAGGCACACTACATAGAGGTATTTTCAGATAGTGACGGAGATGAAGATGCATTCTTTGATATGGGAGGAGAGGACAGCGTAACACCTAGGGAGGAAGGACATCCACCTCCATCCCCACCGGCAGCAGGAGGGTCAGCATTTGCACCTTCAGGGGGGTTCCTCGCATCACTGTGTGCGGTAACCAAGTACTTGACCTTGAGGATCCGGGGTGTTGTACAGGGACAACGTGTTTCAGTGCTTGTGGGCAGTGGGGCCACGCACAACTTCATTGATGCACAGATGGTAAGTAGGAGGGGCAACAAGACAGAGGAGTTCGAGGGGTTCTTAGTGTTGGTGCCGAGATACAGGACCATGCAGTGCACCACCTATGTTCTAATGCTGACAGTGACTACTCCGTGACTGGCCACTTCTTTGTGTTTGACATTCCGGACACCAACATAGTGTTGGGAGCCCAGTGGCTCTACGCACTTCGTAGGGTCACCACTAATTGGAAGAGACTGGAGATGGAATTCCTGGACACAGATGGAAAACCAGTGATGTTGAGGGGCATGCACTCATACCCACCGCATACAGTTTCTGCACACAAGATGGAGGCTGACTTGAGGCATGGGGATATGGAGAGGGCTATCGAGTTGAGGGTCTCAGAGGCTGGTGGAGCAACAAAGCCACCTCACCCGGATATCCAAGCCTACATGATGATGTGGCCAACCTTGACAATTTACATGTGGGGGCATAAATTCAAAAACACATTTCTGCTTGTCCAAATTTGACGATCTTTAGGTCAATTTTGGTCCTCTTGAAAAAAGGAATTCAATGCAATAATCATTTCAAACAAATGAGTTGTCCAATACTGGAATTTGGCCTTAGTTGCCAATTTTAACAGAGGTCGAATACCAATATATAGTGGTTTAGGGTGCCCAAATGGGTGTGTCTTTATGGTCGGGCCTGTTGAGATTTTGTGTATTTGGGGTAGCATCAGTTGTGCTCTAGGTCCCAAATTTTGAGGAAGGACTAGAATTCACCTAATCTACAAGACCCAGAAATGGATTTGGGAAATATCATCTGGTTTAGGAGATATTAAATTAATTAATTATTTTAATGTATTTCCTTAGTTAAAACTTAGGAAAATAAAATAATTAAAGTGAATTTAATTAAACATGTGATGAAATTGTCTTAAGTCACACGGATCAAGCTTTCTTTTAATCTTAGCCATTGATTAAAAATTTAATCTTGCCCGTTGATTTGTCAACGAGAAAAGTATAAAGGAAAGGCTTGGGGTCATTTGTAAGACACACAAAGGCAGAGCACTGAAGCTAAGCTGAGATTCTAGGGCGGGGTGGCTAAGAATTATCAGAAGTGTTTCAGTTGCAGAGAGGGGAATTTAGACTAGAGGATGATCTGATCCCGGGGTCTAGAATACACAAGAAGCAGAGAAGAGATCATGAAAGACAGTGTAGAGGAAGGCAGCAACAACAGCAGCAGACGGTAGCAGCAACAAACGGTAGCAGCAGCAGACGGCAACAGCAGCAGCAGTAGCAGCAGACGACAGCAGCAGCAGCAAGGACAGCGTGATTGTCAGGAAGCCCTTCAAGGGTTACGCAGAGACCCTTAGGGGCAGCGTAGTGACTGCATCACCCAATCTGGGGTAACACAGTCCCTTCCAGTGACAGCGCTGAGCATTTGGAGGCCTTGAGAGGTTGATGCAGTGTCTTTTAAAGGCAGATCTGGGGTTTCTAGGCCTAGATCTCGCTGAGTTCTGTAAATCCCGTTTAAGGGTGTGGATCAGTCAGTATTGTTGGTCTTAGATCAGCCAGGTGCTGCAAATCTAGAGTTTTCTCTGTAGGGTTTTCCAAATCTGGAACCCAGAGTTGTGTATTCATAAATATTCTTAATAATAGAGCCCTCCAACAGCCAGAGACCGGTTTTCCCACATTGGATTTTTCTGGGGACAGTTTGTCCAAAAATAACTGTGTCACTTTGTCTATGTGTGCATGTGCTTATTCTAGATCTGAATTGGTAGAGATCTGTTATGTGTTTTGCTTTGATGTTGACTTGAATTTATTCAGTTGGTAACTTGTATAAGTAGGAGAAGCTTAACCGGATTAACATAAATAATTTATGCATAAGAATTAAGATTCAGAAATTTCTACAAGGCCAAGTTGACCTTATGCTGGGCCGACTTTACTTTGGGAGGCAAAATTTATATTCTAAATTTCTTATTTTTCATTTTTCTTTAGGGTCGACTTGTATATTAAGGAATATCGACCGCAACTATCAAAATTCAACAGATCGTTCATCGAATGAATGACATAAGCAGTTTATATATATATATATATATATATATTGTAAATGATTTACAAATAATATGTCAGCATCCATCAAATTATTTGGGCATATCACATGTTGTTTGGCCGAAACAAATTACATTTAATTACTCCTTCAATTTACATTACAATGTTTGCAAACAAAAACAATATTGAGTAAATGTATAATAGACCTAGCCCTAAAATGTTTACATCCTTTTTACACATATTATAAATTTGATATTGCATGAATTCGACTAGGTAGCCACGCTAGTTCGGTTTTACAGGTGGATAACAAAACACAAGGGCGCAACTTCCATCCTATTTACATCATTCTAGCCTACAGATGTAAATCCGTACTTTAACTAAATATATTACAACATCGTGAATCTGTAGGTGATCATATATATATATATATATATATATATATACATGCACAATAGTGGCATTGAGGCCAGTCAAAACAAGACAAAAAGAAAACAATGATGTTTCCCAACCAGTGTTTCAATACACCATACAACTTCGCACCCATTCAACCAGACAATTTTAACAACATGCATGACTTTGAAAGATAAAAAGACTGAGCTCTGTTAAAGAGTATCAACATTTTCAAAAATTCAGATATTTTAAACATCCAAGATATTTCACACAATATTTCACAGAGTTAATTACATTAGTGCTGAATATTCAGATACAGTGCCCAAGCAATGTTACTTATCTGGTTGATTTATCGAGGAATTGAAGGAGGGACTTCCACTCTCCTCCCTCTGCACCGTGAACTCTCTTGCAACTGATCAGCCTCGAGCCGGATCCATGGTCTAAGGAACTACAGGTGGTTCAACAACAATTATAGGTCGGGGGCTCTGGCCGATGATTTGGCTCCAGGGACTAAACAATAGATAGTACAACAGAGGCACAAAGTGGTGCGATGGCTCTTTGTCCAGGGTGACGATGCAAGTGAAGGAAGAGATTATATGGCGTTCTCTAGAAGAGAAAGAGGTTGCAATTAAGAAATCAACTTACTAAAATTAAATGAGCAAGAAAAGATGTGATGCCATTGCTCTAGGGCTCTGAGAAATGGGTTGGTGTAAAAGGAATACAAATTATTGTTGACTAAACCATAGTGAGCAAAGGAGGAGTGCCAAAAGATACAATATTGTTGTCTGCTCTTTGCTATGAAGGCATGTATTTATGTCGCTCGACTCCACCGCCTTTGCGTCCCTTGGTACGATCAAGAGGCACCGCCTTGGCTCCCTACTTCCTTCGCATGGACACCTTGACTCTTTAGAATGTGATAAGGAAAAATTCATATTCGGCACCGCCTTGGCTCCCTACTTCCTTCACATGGACACCTTGACTCTTTAGAATGTGATAAGGAAAAATTCATATTCGGCACCGCCCATCCAACCTATCCTTTCATAAAGCCAGCGGTCAGTGGCTCTGTCGACTCAAACAAGTCGGCCCAAATGCATTAATTAAAATTCAATAAGAACAACAGATGGCTTTTCCTAGTTGAAAAGGGCTCTAGCATTTACTTCAATGGAGTGAGGTGTGGTATGGTTGTTCAAGGCAACGAGCAAAACTCAACAATCTTCTCTCAAACCAAGGTTCTGTAAGGAAGTCCAACCTTCAGTTGTGTTAATTAAATTAATTTTTAATTAATTAATATCAATTATTAATTAGGGTTTTAACCAAGCGTGGATATCTACATGTTGGTGTGGTCGTCACCGCTACATTTAAAATAGCAAGGGTAGAATAGGGGGATGATACACACTCTGTGTATCACATTCTTTGTGTTTCTTTCGCTTTGTCTTTCTTTTATAACATTGAATTGATGACCAAGTCTCCATGACCCTAATCTCTCAATGAGATTGACTGTTAATATTAAATCCCAATCGACGATGGATATTACATCTACATCACTAATGTAAATACTTTATATTTTATTAAAAATTAATCAACTCACTAATAAAAGACTCTTCACTTTAAAAATCAACTTTGATTAAAGTGAATTACAAAATAGAAAGGATTGTTTTAGATGACTTTCACATGTATGACACTAGACATGTGCGGAAGTTCCTATCCAATGCTACAAACATCAACACTCCCTCTTAGCGATGAAGGAACTTCTTGAAGAGCCACCTAGGACTGGCTTTCCCTCTGGTCTTGGCACACAATGTCCTACAAATCATCCTCCACCATGACATTCCACCAAACCTGCTGGTCTACTGCTTCTTCAATATTGCTACTTATTAGTGCCATATAGTTAGGAAACTTCTTCGAAGACATGCTCTGCCTAACTACGTTTCTAGGACCCTCCACATGCTCATGAGCACCTTCCAATGTCTGCATGGACCAACGAGGTCGAGGTCGAGGTCTCCTAACAGAACTAGAAGGAGCCAATATCACCTCCTCATCTAAAGATTGACTTCCTAAAGTGGAATCTAGACTCAACCTTCAAAGCTTCCTGCTCCTCATCCTCTATCACTAGTAGGGTCTCATGTGACTTCCTAGATGAAGGTACTCCTTGAACTTCACATCCTCAGTCACCACAGTCCTCCACTGTTAACGCTTAAAACTGGTAGAGTTCCAAATTTAACTAGGGTCACATACACTGTCAACACCACACATACCCTCTGCACTTTGGGTTTGTTTGCGCTAACCAAAAGGGGGAATCCCTATGCAATGTGAATATAAAACTGAATTTTACATGCCAAAACCACTTCAGAATTGCAATAATGCTCACTATATATTAAATAAAACACCTTAAAACTGCATGAAATGAACTCAAAACAGCAAGCAAATAATAAATTATACTTTGATGTGTCAAATAACCTTGTTTTTTTGTGCAAACCTGCCATAAAGCACCTCAAATCTGCGCTGGAAAGATGCATATCTGTGTGCAAAAACTCAAAGACAGTGAAGTAGAACTCTGAAATATTGTTTATGACTGACAGCCTTAGATTTTGTGGGTTATGGAATCAAACAGAATAGAAAACTGAATAATTGGGTGATCCCCAGGTCAATAAGCTCTGAAAATTCAAGTAATTAGCAAAAAAATAAGCCACCCAATCAGATGATCCTCTATTCCAAAAATGCAAGTACAAAGCTTGTAGATAATGGCTTCGACTGCAAATTACTCCAAGGGATGACAGATCATTTCCATGTGCCTTCTTTCACCAAGCCAAAGGATGCAATTATGTGAACAGGTTGACAGTGACCTCTAACTCTCACTTACTAGCATGGTCTTTCACAAGAACTGAAAAAGCATATGATGGAATGAAAGATTAGAGAACGCAACAAAATAACAAACAATCAACTCAATGAACTCTCTAACTCTTATAAAATGACCCTAGGAATTTACAAAAGAGAGATCCCTCGAATATTAACTCCAAGAAGCCTCCTCCAACTACAGCGCATGAGTGAACACTGAACAGGAGAAAAAAACATGTGAAAGATGCCCCTAGCCTCCAAGTATGCTGTGTCAAAGGTGCACAAATAATGTGTGCACTCTCCTGTAGGTAAGGCAAACCTCTTCCAACTCCAATCCATTTAAGCACTACAACTAGAATCCCTCACCATGTTAGGTTACAACAACGAAAATAGATCGGCAATCATGCAAAATAGAACTCGTTAGGTAAAACACACCCCTCCTTGATATTTTTAGCATGTGAACGTGTGTGAAGTCACCTCAACTCCACCTTGAACTAGGGTGCACTTCTCTATAGTTGAGAATAGATAGGATAAGGTCCAAAAATATTGTGCATTTGTCTTCTGTCAAGAGTGCACCCTTCTTCCATGAATAGAACCTTCCTCTTCAAAACAACATCCAAAATTAGATGTGGAAGCTTGCTTTAGACAAGTGTATGAATTTTCATTGATAAGAGGATAAGGTAGGATCTGTTACCAGTTACCACACAAACTAACAGGGCCCTAGGAGGGGAACCTATGAGACAACTACTAGACTAAGTGACAACAATGGCACAAAGACCCATTGTCACCTCAATCAATGTCCCTTGCTCTTTATGGACTTTCACCGATGGGAGGAGTCATGGTAGGAGGGAAACGACTTGGAATGGATATGTCAATGACTAGGTATGAAGTGATTTCACAAAGCCCATTCAAGAACAGACACAATAAAGGCTCAATGCTTCAAAGAAGCTAATACACTCTCCAAAAAAGACCTTGGTGTGAGAAGATCAAGACCTAGGGTTTGGCATATACAATGGTAATGTGTTTTCCTAAGGTCAAGTCACTCAAACGAGGTAGGACCTCTCAAAGGAGCTTTATGTGATGATATAACACTTCCAAAAGGCTTTTCGCTCTCTTTGAAAGACCTAAGAAAGGATTTCACTAGACCTAGGGTGTTGTGATTGATTGTGGGAAGAATAACTTCCAAGGTGTTCACTAGGTCAAGGCAAGGGACAGGGAAGGGTCTCTTGTGATTTATTCTACCGAATACAAGGCTCATACAACCCTCGAGAAAGCCACCTATCCAAGGAAAACAAGCTAGGTTTCCCTTCTAGGACACAAGGATTTAAGGAGAATTAACCATGAGATTTCAACCAAATTTGGAGATCCTCAAGACAAGATATCAAGGCAGAGTTTTGTCAGAGCGGATTTCAAATTTTCCTTCTCTAGAATAATTCACTAGATGCCCTAGCTAGTTGTCCAAGGAAAGAGGGGCAGAAATTTTGGAGGAGAGAAAAGAAGGAGAAAAGGGGGATTGATCACCAAACTTCTCGAACCAGTGCCTAGGCCCTTGGGCTGTGGAGTCTAAGATGATTCAAAATTGGCCAAAACCATCTTTGAGGAGGCTAAAGATTGATGCCCTAGCAACCAACCTTTAACATTTACCCACTCAAGATTTATGGATTTTCATGGAAGAAAGACAAAATCTTATCCACCAGGAACATTCATTTACTTTCATGCAATGAGTAACATATGCAATTGCCAACCAAATAACCTTTTACAATGATATTCAACAAATTAGGGCACCAAGAGCATTGACTAGTTGCAACAATTCCATACATTATGATTAGACATTATTTCAAGAGAAAATATTCAACAAAAAGTACTTACAAGATGACAACAAAATATATCCAACGATAAACCATGAAGTAGCTCCAAAGAAGATCGAAATTCTATCTTCAAATGTCAAAATGCATCTAAGAGTCTCCAATAATGTCCAAGAGAAAAAGTGTGAAGTCTTTTTACAAGAGAAAGATCCAAGTGATGATGATGAGTTCTCACAAATGAGACTCATCTCTATTTATATGATTCTATTCTAAATCAATTTAGCCTAATGAGCCCCCAAAACTATAAATAATGTGCTAAGAACAAATCTTGGTTACAAGACAACCAAGTAGCTATCACAAGTTATGAAAAAGCCATCCACAAGTGAGCCAAAATTATGACGTCATGATGAAGAAGGGTCGTTGGAGGGCCTCATTGAATCCTCTAAGTGCCATGATGAGAGAGAGAGGGCTCCAATAAAGATGGATTAGGGGGTGGCTCCTAATTTTCAATGCAAGTCATCATGTGGTGCCCCATAGTGATTTTGGGGCACATCTGTTGGTCTCATGTGTCTCCAAATGAAAGAAAAGTATGTACAATGCTCCAATTGAGGGCTCTAATGATGGTGCATGCCCTCCCGAGTCCCATGTCTCAAGGGTGAGACAAACCTCCTCTAGGCCTTTGATCGGTTGCCCTAATCATGATAAGTCGGATGGGTCATGATGGTCCAAGTGCATCATCTCGCGAACAATGTGGGGCAATGAAAAACTGTTGAAGGTGATGAGGGCGCGCATGGCATGAAATGATGCTCAAACACATGATGGAGTCCCATGGCTCTCAACGCATCCCCTACAAATGTCAATATGATTCTCTAGTGGGCTTGGGCCCCAATTAAGTTGCCTAGCACATGATGAAACCACCTGCCAGTTACATATAAGATCCAATGTGCTTCCTCACCATGAGGTATAATAATACATTAGTGCATCTAATTGAATCAAGCTTGTTAGTCAAGGGCACAAATGAGACTTCATAATGGGATTGCCCTCCAAATTTGGGGCGTAAAGCATGTAATAGTGTTACCTCCCTAGGTGGGAGTGGCTAATAAACAACCTTATTAGGTGTTCCGAGACCCTAAGGGGAAAGATAAGTCCAAGGTATGCCCTTCAAGCTAAGTTGCACAAAACGGGGAAACGGAAATGAGTTTCTAAAAAGGGAAACGATACGAAACGCGACCTCCCCAAATTTTGGAAACGGGGAAACATGATATATATATACCTCCCCAAATTTTGGAAACGGGGAAACACAATATATATATATATATATATATATATATATATATATATATATATTAGAATTTAGGACATTTGAGAAATGTTATGTGAGAGAATGAGGCAAATTGTCTTTTTATAAGTTTAGAAAGCCATCTAGAAGCATTCAAAAGACAAAGTAAACAATCGAAGAAATATTAAAACGCATGCAAACCCGAAAAAAATAAAAATAAAAAACACAAGTTAAGTCGCTTTTAGTGGAAGGAAACGCAGTCGTACGGCTTGGAAACGTGTTTATGGTTGTACTAGCAACGTTTCCCGTACGAGAAACGTACCAGTTGTTGAGATTTTGTGTATTTGGGGTAGCATCAGTTGTGCTCTAGGTCCCAAATTTTGAAGAAGGACTAGAGTTCACCTAATCTACAAGACCCAAAAATGGATTTGGGAAATTTCATCTGGTTTAGGAGATATTAAATTAATTAATTATTTTAATGTATTTCCTAAGATAAAACTTAGGAAAATAAAATAATTAAATGAATTTAATTAAACATGTGATGAAATTGTGTTAAGTCACACGGATCAAGCTTTCTTTTAATATTAGCCATTGATTAAAGATTTGATCTTGGCCGTTGATTTGTCAACGAGAAAAGTATAAAGGAAAGGCTTGCGGTCATTTGTAAGACACACAGAGGCAGAGCACTGAAGCTAAGCTGAGATTCTAGGGCAGGGTTCCTAAGAATTCTCAAGTGTTTCAGTTACAGAGAGGGGAATTTAGACCAAGGGGATGATCTGATCCCGAGGTCTAGTATACACCAAAAGCAGAGAAGAGATCAGGAAAGACAGCGCAGAGGAAGGCAGCAACAGACGGTAGCAGCGATAGCAAGGACAACGTGATTTTCAAGAAACCCTTCAGGGGTTACGCAGAGACCCTTAGGGGCAGCGTAGTGACTGCGTCACCCAATCTGGGGTAATGCAGTCCCTTCTAGTCACAGCATTGAGCATTTGGAGGCCTTCAGAGGCTGACGCAGTGTCTTTCAGGGGCAGATCTGGGGTTTCTAGGCCTAGATCTGGCTGAGTTCTGTAAATCCCATTCGAGGGTGTGGATCAGTCAGTATTGTTGGTCTTAGATCAACCAAGTGCTGCAGATCTAGAGTTTTCTCTGTAGGGTTTTCCAGATCTGGAACCCAAAGTTGTGTATTCAGTAATATTCTTAATAATAGAGCCCTCCAGCAGCCAAAGACCGGTTTTCCCACATTGGGTTTTTCCGGGGACAGTTTGTCCAAAAATAACTGTGTCACTTTGTCAATGTGTGCATGTGCTTATTCTAGATCTGAATTGGTAGAGATCTGTTATGTGTTTTGCTTTGATGTTAACTTGAATTTATTCGATTGATAACTTGTATAAGTAGGAGAAGCTTAACCGGATTAACAGAAATAATTTCTGCATAAGAATTAAGATTCAGAAATTTCTACATGGTATCAGAGAAATTGCAGATCTAGAAGGGTCACCAGCTGAAGCATCTAAAGGATCTAGCTGCAGAAAGCAGCTGGAAAGGCAGCAGAAAAGCAGATCTGAAGGGACGGCGCAGTTTTCAGGAGGAG
This sequence comes from Pinus albicaulis, assembly GCA_034641835.2. Lineage (NCBI taxonomy): Eukaryota > Viridiplantae > Streptophyta > Pinopsida > Pinales > Pinaceae > Pinus > Pinus albicaulis. Next base: position 26,624,600 of record MU968450.1, read on the forward strand.
ATTCACGTAGAGGGAAGGGTGACGATGTCCAGCACTGTGCCCTAGCAAGCCCACGCAATTACTGTGCAGAGGCAGCTCAGAAACAACGCTGGTTAGGTTTGAAGCCAGCTAGTGTGATTCAAATCTGAATCTGTCAAATCCAGAAAAAGTCTGCAGAAAATTCAAGAGTTGGTGGGTTTAAAATTTCTGAAGTTTTCATATTTTTAACCTTAGCACAAGTGACAAAGTTTGGGAAGAGATCAGCTTCTCGGAGAGTTTCTTGCCAAAGGAAACTTGTAGTTTGGTCAGAGGATCAAAGAAGAAGTTGAATCATAGATGATTTGGTAGATTTCCAAGGAGGGAAATCAAGTGTCAAAGGGAGCAGAGGGTTCTTAGTTCGAAAAATACCCTAGATCCAAGATCTCTAGCATAGAGAAGAGGAGCTCCAACACATTCTGAGCAGATGGCTCCTCATGGACTACATGATCAGGATAGGCTAGAAGGCCTCTCAAACTTTTCAGTATGGAAAGCTAGGATCCTGATTGTCCTAGAGGCATATGGTCTAAGAGATCATGCAGAGCAGACCCTGGCCACGCCGACAGATGCAGATCTCCTAAGGAAGCATAGAGAAGTTGTTGGACATGCCAAGCAGCTGATAATGGATAGTATCAAGGATCATATTGTGCCACACATAGCTGAGAAGAGAACAGCTAATGAGATGTGGAAGGCCTTGACTTCCCTATATGAGGGAAAATCAGTCCAAAGAAAGATGTTGTTGGAGGCCCAAATGAGGTCATTCATGATGACCAAGGGAGAAGACATCGAGCATTTCCTCTTCAGATTACAGTCAATCAGGGATCACCTGACTGCAACGGGTGCAACCGTAGATGATGCAATGATAGTCAGGACTGCCCTCAATGCAGTCACGGATGAGTGGGAAACCTTTGTCCAAAGTATCTTGAGCAGAGCAGACCTCCCAGATTGGGATAGCTTGTGGTCGATCCTGTGGCAAGAATAACTACGAAGGTTCACCAAGAAGCAGCACAGCCCTGCGTTGAGCAAGGTTAAGAAGGAAGAGAAGGAAGATGCAACCTTGGCATCGAAGAAGCAGCCGAAGAAGAAGAAGGATCTTTCTAAGATCAAGTGCTTCCAATGTGGCGAAATGGGACATTTTGGTAGCCATTGTCCAGAAAAGAAGAAGGACATTGAAGCATCTTCATCCAAAGCAGCAGTGGCAGATGATGGGTCAGGAGATGATGTAGCCATGAGTGCTCATGAACCACGGAAGTGGGGTGACATGGATCTATAGAGGATCTACAAAATATAAGGCGGGATCCTTAAGCAGCTCATCTCTTGGATCAAAAGCGAGCTACGACAGCCTTAAGATAGTAGCGGGACAAGTGGAGCAGTGGGTGCATAGATCACAGATGAGGCATAAGCAGAGGCTGATCTAGAGGCTGGGAGGAGCAACGCAAAGCATAGCAGTAGCAGCGCAGAGCATAGCAGTAGCAGCGTAGAAGCAGTAGCAGCGCAGAGGCTGATGTGACTTCAACAGCATAGTGCAGAGCTACAGCAGCGCAGAAAGCTTCAAAGGAACAGCGCAGTGCAGCAGCAGTGTGATATATTTCAGCACAAAGAGCTGATGTGACTTCAGTAGTGCAGAGGGAGTCTGATTACATAGGCATAGTTGTAGTTGTGCATCGTTTTTTAGATGCCACCACAGATCTGTAGCCTATGGAGCTTCAGTGATGATGATGTAGCCCATCTGACTTGTCTATCAAAGATTGGGCAGGAGATTCAGTTGTTTCTCTCAACAACTGAAGTTGCAGTGCAGCAAATCAGCAGTGGCAAAGCTATGAGCAGCACAGATGCAGCATATTGAGAGGGAGCTACAGTACAGTGGTTGCAGTGGTAGTGGCAGAGTCATGGGCAGCAGTACAGAATGGCAACAGTAGTACAAAGTTGAGTGGCAAGAGGCCAAGCTTCAGCAGCACAGAACCAGTGCCCAAAATCATGTAATGCATAAGTGTGACGTATTACTAGAGCACACCCTTGATGATAAGAGGGAGTGTTGAGATTTTGTGTATTTGGGGTAGCATCAGTTGTGCTCTAGGTCCCAAATTTTGAGGAAGGACTAGAGTTCACCTGATCTACAAGACCCAGAAATGGATTTGGGAAATTTCATCTAGTTTAGGAGAAATTAAATTAATTAATTATTTTAATGTATTTCTTAAGTTAAAACTTAGGAAAATAAAATAATTAAAGTGAACTTAATTAAACATGTGATAAAATTGTCTTAAGTCACACGGATCAAGCTTTCTTTTAATCTTAGCCATTGATTAAAGATTTAACCTTGGTCGTTGATTTGACAACGAGAAAAGTATAAAGGAAACGCTTGGGGTCATTTGTAAGACACGCAGAGGCAGAGCACTAAAGCTAAGTTGAGATTCTAGGGCAGGGTTGCTAAGAATTCTCAAGTGTTTCAGTTGTAGAGAGGGGAATTTAGACCAAGGGGATGATCCGATCCCAGGGTCTAGAATACACCAGAAGCAGAGAAGAGATCGGGAAAGACAGCGTAGAGGAAGGCAGCAGCAGCAGCAAGGACAGCGTGATTTTCAGGAAACCCTTCAAGGGTTACGCAGAGACCCTTAGGGGCAACGTAGTGACTGCGTCACCCAGTCTAGGGTAACGCAGTCCCTTCCAGTGACAGCGCTGAGCATTTGGAAGCCTTCAAAGGCTGACGCAATGTCTTTCAAGGGCAGATCTAGGGTTTCTAGGCCTAGATCTGGCTAAGTTCTGTAAATCCCGTTTGAGGGTGTGCATCAGTCAGTATTGTTGGTCTTAGATCAGCCAGGTGCTGCAGATCTAGAATTTTCTCTGTAGGGTTTTCCAGATCTAGAACCCAATGTTGTGTCTTCAAAAATATTCTTAATAATAGAGCCCTCCAGCAGCCAGAGACCAGTTTTCCCACATTGGGTTTTTCCGAGGACAATTTGTCCAGAAATAACTATGTCACTTTGTTAATGTGTGCATGTGCTTATTCTAGATCTGAATTGGTAGAGATCTATTATGTGTTTTGCTTTGATGTTAACTTGAATTTATTCAGTTGATAACTTGTATAAGTAGGAGAAGCTTAACCGGATTAATAGAAATAATTTCTACATAAGAATTAAAATTCAGAAATTTCTACACCAGTACGGCCGGAAACGCATTTCCATGTTGTACGGTATGCGGAAACGCATTTTCGTTTCGTTTTTTGGGTGAAACGGGGGTGGGACCCACATTTCCTGCAAAATAGCCTTCAAGTGATAGGAGTCATGTGAATAATGATGAGGTGGATAGTAACACAGGGGTCATAGGGCCAAATGCCATGGGTTCAAGGATGGAAATGATGAGAGATGCCCACATCTTTAGGTGTAGGGATGTAGGAGGGAGCAATCATGGTACATGAGTTACCCCGGCCTTTGTTTCTCCAACTTTCTTCATTTGCCTTTTGCCTTTTCTTGATTTCTTTTTTTGTATTACTGCTCAGGGCTCTAGGAGATGAGAGCATGTTGTGTATGATATAAGCAGTGATTATCCCCTTAAGGTTGTTGATAATTTATAGGGTTGGAGATTAATTCAAATTCTCTTCTTGATAATTACTTGTGAGCTTACTTGAGTTACTTATGTCTTCTCTTTGTTATCTTATTTACTCTTTCATCAAGTCAATTATCAAAAAAAACAAGACACGAAATTAGGCTCCAAGAGCTAGGGAAAGACCTCTCCCTCTTGGAGAGGAAAAGCCGCAAAGAATTCTTCTTATAGATCTTCAAGTACCATGACCAAGACTCAAACCCTTAACCTAGAGATGTGTTAATTTTGGACAACTAGGTCCAAACTCCATGTTGTGATGCTCAGATGAAGATGCCAATATTTTTATTGGATTCCTCTTTCAGAGAGGTGCAAAATCGATCTAAAGATCATCTTGATCCGATGAGCAGAACATTTATTTTGAATTTATTCAAAATATGTGCAGGTCGGCCTGAAATGAAATGTAGGCTTGAAGCCCCAGCAGTTGTGTCACACACCCTCATTGATGGATATAAATAGGTCAACGTTGGAGGTCATTTTCACTCATCCATCACATCACATTCTCTCTCCTCATCTGATTGGTTCGATCATCTCTTGGAGTCTCTTCTTCTCACACGTGGGAAAAAGCAGCAAGAAGATTTATGTTTTTTCAACCTAGGGTTTTTCAACGCAGAGTTGACCAACGTTGACCAAGTTGACCAGCGTTGACTTTGGTCAACGCTTGGTTAAACTGACCCAAATCTGTCCCAGAATTCCGATTTCTATAGTCCGCATTTATTAGCACAGAAATCGAGGTTGGACGTTGACTTTGATCGAGTTGCATTGACTTTTTGTTGCCACTGTTTTGCGTAGATCGTTGACTGTGACAGTGTTGACTTTCGTTGACTTTGGGTTGACTGATATTGTTGTCCTAGAGAGTTGTGTGACACTTCTGGTTGGCTGACCGTATTGAGACTTTGCTGGTTGAAGCATCTTGTTGACGGCCGTAACGCACCAACACACGTATATATTTTTGGCTTGTCTTCTGTCGATCTAATGGTATGTTCTATCAACATTTTACTTTCTTGCTTATGTGATTGTTGTTTGATATTGGGGATAAAAGTAGAGTTGCATCAAGCATAGAACATCTACAAAAATTTACATGGTATCAGAGCTGAGGTGAAGACAAAGCCCAAGTTTGTAGCAATCACCGAAGAAGGGCATGCGTACCTCAAACTACAATGGCTTTAAAGCTGATGACAAATTGACTGGGAAGGAAGAATTCCATGCCTGGAAGATGACATTAGATCTTATGTTGGAAGACCAAGATGTCATGGACTATGTGCAGGGTAAAATCCAAGAGCCTCCATCCACTGCACATGCTGCCACCAAGTCAAAGTAATAGAAGGGGGAAATCAAAGCAAAGTTGATGATCAGGGACTCAATTCATAAGAGTTTGGTTGCCTACATCTCTGAGCTAAGCACATCCAAGGAGATGTATGATAAGTTGGTCAACATGTTCAAGGCCAACAATGCAAATCAAGTCCTTTTCTTCAAGAACCAACTGAAGAATCTGAAGAAAGGCAGGGATGAATCCGTTCAATCCTATTTTCTGAAGCTGGCTGAAATCAAGAATAATCCTCTGGCTATTAGGGAGACAATAGCTAATCGAGAGATGGTTCTCACCGCACTTGGAGGTCTCTCATCCGAATGGCATGTATTCAATACTACCATTCTCAATAACAATGTGATACCTATTTTTGACGAAGTACTATCAAGATGCGTACAAGAAGAGACAAGGATGAAGGAATATGAAAATGAAGGAAATGTTGCCTTCACTGCTCGTGCTAAGAAGAACAACTTTGGTGGTCCAAGGAAAGAAGGAAGAGCAGGGGCCCAAGGGAAGAAAGGTACATGTTACACATGTCACAATACTGGCCACTATGTTAGAGAGTGCCCTTTCAAGAAGGATTCTCCTGATGATGATGACAACAACAACAATCGGAGGAATGGAAATCAAAGAAACAACAGGTTCAAAGGAAAAAGGAAGGCTCCCTCTGGTGGAAATGGGTAACTTTACAAAAGGTCGAGAAATTCCAAGTATGAGGAATCTAATGTTGTTGATGACAAAAGAAATGAATTCACTCTTGTATCTTCCCTCTCTGTTGCATCTCCACCCGACACTATGGATGTCTGGTTGATAGATAGTGGTGCCTCAAGGCACATCACCAGGTTCAAAGAAGCACTTTCTGACATGGTTAAGAAGAATGTTAATCTGAAAATTATCCTTGGAGAATGCCACATATCCCGTGAAAGGGACAGGGACTGTGACCCTCCACTTGTCTCCAGGTCAAGTCCTCCGCCTACAAGATGTACTATATGTACCTGATTTGAAGAAGAACCTTGTGTCTATTTCGGCCATGGAAGACAAAGGTTCCAATGTGGAATTCATTGATGGGAAGTTGCGTATCTGGAAGAAGAGTTTCAAGGAAGCTATCACGATTGGGTTTAGAGTTGATACACTCTACCAAGTTGGAAGAAGTCCACTAGAAGCATGACATGTGATACTATCCGACAAACTGAACTATGGCACCAAAGGTTTGGACACCTTCACTACAAAGCCCTTCCTAAAACAAGGAAGGTAGTGACGGGGATGCCCGAGTTCACAAATGATCATGAAGGTGTATGTCAAGGTTGTGCCAAAAGAAAGCATACAAGGGGACTTTTCCCCTCAAGTGTCACAAAGACATCTGATGTCTTGCAACTAATACATTCTAATCTGTCTGGTATGTAGCCCGTGACATCCTTGGGAGGATGTTCATATTATATGACGTTCACAAATGACTTCTCTCGCAAAACCTGGATATACTTCTTGAAGAAGAAGGATGAGGCTTTCATGTGGTTTCGTACCTTCAAAGCCCTGGTGGAAAATCTAACAGGGAAGAAGATCAAGATACTGAGAACCAATAATGGCACTGAATATGAGACGAACGAGTTCAAGAACTTTTGCAGAGAAGCTGGCATCAAGAGGGAGACCACAGCTGTCTATACTCCTGAGCCGAATGGCATTGCTGAAAGAAAGAACGGGACCATTGTGGAAGCTGTCTGTGCCATGCTATGTGACCAAGGTCTTCCAAAGTTTCTGTGGGGAGAAGCTGCGAACACTGTTGTGTACAGACAAAACCGATGCCCGCATTCCGCTCTAAACTCCAAAACTCCCGAAGAGGTTTTCTCTGGTAAGAAACCTGACGTCTCACATTTTCGAGTTTTTGGATGTTCTATTTATTTTCATGTACCGAAGGAGAAGAGGAGCAAGTTGGATGCTTCTGGGAAGAAAGGAATGTTTGTGGGCTACAGCGAAACTTCGAAGGCCTATACAGTCTATGTGTCTGGTCAAAGGGAAGTGGAGATATGCCACGATGTTACCTTTGACGAAGATGCTTCCTTGAGGAAAGTAATAAATCTTTTGAGATCTGAGGAAGATCATGAAGCAAGGCCTGGAAATCAAGAAGAACCGAAGGATGAGACGATGCCCGATGATGAAGGACCGATGGACCCTATTGATCCACCTCCTTCAATGAGGAAAAGACCATCATGGCTCGGGACACTATCAAGGATGCCGAGAATCATATGGCCCCAAGGGGGACATTCCGTGAAAGCAAGAAGTCGAATAGATACCAAGGGTATCTAGCAGCCATGAGTACAATCGTACAATCTGAGCCTGGATCTTTTGAAGAGCCGTAAAGCATCAAGTCTGAAAGGATGCTATGCACGAAGAATATGAGTCCATTATGAATAATGATGTCTAGGATGTGGTTCCAAGACTAAAGGGCAAAGAAGTTGTCACCTCGAAATGGCTCTATAAGATCAAGCATGGATCTGATGGTAGTGCTGGAAAGCTCAAGGCAAGATTCGTTGCCCGTGGCTTCTCTCAAAAGGAAGGCATAGACTATGATGACATATTTGCACCTGTGGCCCGATATACCACCATCCGATCTATCATAGCCCTTGCTGCTACACAAGGATGGAATCTTCATCAAATGGATGTGAAGACCGCATTTCTGCATGGTGCGATAAAGGAAGAGGTGTATGTGGAGACACCTCTGGGGTTCGAAGTCCAGGATCGGGACACCCATGTCTGCAGGTTGACGAAAGCCCTCTATGGGTTGAAGCAAGCACCCAGAGCTTGGTATGAGAGGATATATAGCTACCTGATGAAGTTGGGCTTCACTGGTAGTAATGTTGATCCGATCCTTTACTTCAAGGTTGATAGAGAAAAGCCTCTCATTCTGGTGCTGTATGTGAACGACCTCTTCCTGACGGGTGCTGACCCTCTCATTCATCAATGCAAGAGGGCACTCGCTATTGAGTTCGAGATGAAGGACCTAGGACTGATGCATTACTTCCTAGGCCTGGAGGTCTGGCAGAGACTTGGCAAGATTTTCCTTTCTCAAGGAAAATATATTGTGAAGCTTCTGGAAAGATTTGGAATGGTGGACTGTAAGTCCGTGTCGACATCGATGGTGCTCAACTTTAAGAAGTTGAGTGGCAGCACTATTGGGCCCGTGCTAGCAAATCCTGCTGAGTATCGACAACTAGTAGGGGCCCTGATGTTCTTAGTGAACACCCGTCCGGACGTATGTTTTGCATTGAACAATTTGAGTCAACATATGGTTGAGCCTCATCACTTTCACTGGGTTGGTGCCAAGAATCTGTTGAGATATCTTTGGGGCACGATAAACCATGGGCTGAGATACACTGTCGGGAGCGTGACACTCCATGGATATATTGATGTCGATTGGGCTGGCAGTGTGGTGGATCGTAAGAGCATGTAATGAATAAAATAATGTAAATAATGATTAATTAGTTAATAAGTAATTAGGTTGAAAGGCCATGTCTGATGAGACATGACCTTTCGTGAAGAGGCACCTGCCTAGGTATATAAGCAGGCCTCATTTGTAATTATCAATCATCTCATTCATCATACTATCTAATATAATATTTGTATCCTCGTGGATATCTTTGTATTCCAAGTCTTTTGGAGGATTTAACTTGAGAAGGAACTTTGTTCGCTTCATTTGGTATCAGAGCAGTTCAAGCCTTCGGCCACCTAACCGCTACACAGAGCCACGCTCTCTGATCGGAGTCATTGACCGTAAATTCGTCAACGTTGTTACCGTCAAAGTGTTTCGCTACCAATCTTGGAGTTTCTCCATTTTCACCAGCAGGCCTTTGGCCAGAGTTAAAAATTTGAAGAAATTTCACCAATAGGCCTTTGGCCAAAATTAAAAATTTGAAGAAAAAAAAATTAAGGTTTACAATTGAAAAAAAAAATTGTCAAAAAATAATTAAAAAAACAAAGTTATATAAAAAATTGTAAAAAAAAGAAAAAAAAAAAAGAAGAATAGAAAGAGAAGAGGAGATGCATTAGAAAAAAAAGGGAAAAGACAAACAATATATATATATATATATATATATATATATATAAAGAATAAAAATAAAAAGAAGTCAAAAAATAAACATATTGGAAGAAATATTAGAGCATCAAAAAAGAAAATAGAAAAACCACACTCGACCACGACACTGCCACCACAACGGCGGACGCCAAAAAAACGCCTTGGCTTCAACCGCATAGCCGCACAATTCTTCGATCGGTCTGCATCACTCTTCCGCCATCTATTCGTTACAGTGTTTCCCATAGCCACCAATCCTCGCAGCAAGCCATCGGACTTGTCTCCTTCGCCATCCTCGACATTGTCGCTTCATTCCAACGTCGCGTCCAGCATTACTCTCAACCAATGTTGCACAACTCGTACTCGTATAAGACTCGTCCGACCATTAACTCGTCGACTCGTATAAGACTCGGGAACAACCCGTATAAAACTCGTATAAGACTCGTCAAAATGCAAAAAAGAATTAAAATATGGTAAATTTTAAGCAGAAAAAAAAGAAACTAATGATAATTCCAGTCCTTATAAAAACCACAATATATGCAATAATTCATAACATCATCTCATATCTATAAAAGTACAACATAGCATATTCGATTTTTGTAAGCAAAACATTTAGATACTGAATAAGAAAAGGAATCATGATTCCATAATTAAAATAGAAAATGTCAGCAAGTTCAAAATTCAAATACATATGTCATAAATGATAAAGGATTCTCGTAACAATCTTGAGTCTCATCACTCATGGACGACCATGCCTATAATAAGCCCTCGTGGAGCTCATGGTAGCATCAGAAGGCTGAAGCAACTATGAGGCAGGTGTATTGGGAGTCTCCATTTGAGATGGAAAACTAGAGAGATCCTCAGTCTCTTCATCAAGCCAACTCAAATCAGGGAGCTCCTCCTCCACAACCCAATCAGACTCTAAATCAATAGTATCCAATAAAATTGGATCTGTATCCTTTCTTTGCACTTGTTTTGTGAGCATTCGAAGGTTGTAGTAGATGAAAACCAACTTCTCCAACCTCTCATGCTCCAACTTGTTTCTCTTTTTGTTGTGGATGTGCTCAAACACTGACCAATTGCGCTCACAAGAAGAAGCACTACAGGGTTGACTCAGAACTTTGATGGCGATTTCTTGTAATTGCGGTGCCTCAGAGCCACAATCTATCCACCAATGAGCTGTAAAAAAATAACAACAAAGATTATCAATTTGCAATGCCAAACATATAAAAGAGAACTAGTAAAATTACAAGCTAAGTTCTATCAATTTGCACTTACAAGGCATTTTCTTGTCCTTGAGACGTTGGCTTGAGCTATATCCAAACATGCCAGATGCTTCCTTGTACATATCTCGTTGTAGGTTGATTTTGTCTTGAATATCTACATCCGGGAACATCTTCTCAATGCATATCATGACACCTCTCATCACCTCGGGATCTCTTTGAATGTTAGACCCCTCATTATAGAATAAGCTCGGATTGAGATATGCTCCTGCTGCATGCAATGGTGAATGTAGTTGTTTGTCCCACCTGGAATCAATAATTTGCCATATAGGGAGATATTTAGATTCATCTCCCTTATAGAAAGTCTTGATGGCCTCTTTGGTCCTATCCATGCCCTCATAAATATATCCCATTGGAGGTTTCTCTCCATCCATCAATCTCAAGACTTTCACAAGGGGCTCAGTGAAGCTGACAATCTCAGTGACTTTGTCCCACAAACTATCACCAAAGATAGATGCTTTCACAGACAATGCTTCTGGTTTTGTGCTATCTTTCCAAAATACCCATTGTTGACTACAAAACATTCTTCGCAAAGCTTGGTACTCATACAAAAGGCTTTGGAGGGAAAGAAAGTTTGTAGCAAACCGTGTGACAGCTGGGCGACTAAGCTCGCCCTGTGTGAATTCCCTCATAAGGTTCAACACCCAAGCATGATTATAAATACACTTGGTAATTTGCTTGCATTCTTGCACAACATCCTGCACCCACTCCAACTTCCCAATATCCTCTAGTATCAAGTCTATGCAATGGGCAGCGCATGGAGTCCCAAAAATCGTGGAATATTTGGCACAAAGCAACCTTCCAGCTGCTACATAATTTGCTGCATTGTCCGTGATTACTTGGACAACATTTGCAACCCCAACTTCCTCCACCACAATAGCCAACAATGTAAAAATCAAATGTGCATCTTTTACATTTGCAGATGCATCAATGGATTTTAGGAACATGGTTCCTTTAGGGCAAGCTACAACAAAATTTATTATTGTTCTAACCCTCTGATCTGTCCACCCATCAGACATAATTGTACAACCTGTAATTTTCCATGAGCTTTTAATGCTCTCCAAATGTTCCTTGACACACTCCAACTCCACATCTAGCTCTTTCCCCCTAAGTGCATTATAAGATGGAGCTTTGTATCCAGGGCCAGCACTTGCAATGGCATCCACCATGGGCTGATAAAAATATGACTTTACATAGTTGAATGAAAGACTATTATGGTACCAAAACCTCCTCACTGCCATATCTACCTCCTTCCTCTTCTTTTCATTAAAACTATCCAAGGTTGGTTGAGATCCTGGAGTTGTACGAGGAGTGAAGAAAGAAGAGGTTATACTCCTGTTTGCTACAACACCTGAAGAGGAGTTACCAATACCCGGACTTTCAATCTATGTTTCACTCTGAGATGAAGATCTACCTATCCCAACAATCTCATCCTTCCTTCTTGCCCTCTTAGAATTTTCTTCTTTAATGGCTTCCAAAGTAGCTGTCATTTCAGTAGTGACTTCATCAGGGCAATTTTGACAACATCCCACACCATTCCCAGGAATTCTAGCTAGGTGGTATTTTAGCCTGTTTATTCCTGCATGCATTGGGGCATTGCAAAAATTGCACTTCACATGGTGGTCATTACCAGCAATGATTCGTTGACCATGTGCCCATGCTGAATCACGAGACTTTCTATACCCCTTTGGTGGCATGGTGACGAAATCTGGAAGAAAAAAATTAAATTTTTAAAATCTAATTCATATTTTTAAATTTTTTTTTTTGGTTTTTTGGTTATTAATTTTTTTTAATTTACAATTTTTTTTGGCCCTATCGCTGAGTTTCTCGGCCACACAAGGCCGCTGTGGCTGAGAAACTTAGCCACAGGGCCTGCAGGCTCAGGAGGCAGACCATAGGCCCTGTGGCTGAGTTTCTCAGCCACACAATGACCCTGTGTGGCTGAGAAACTCAGCCACAGGGCTTGCGCGCTGAGGAGGCAACTCGCAAGCCCTTGTGAATGAGTTTCTCGGCCACACAGGGCCATTGTGTGGCTGAGAAACTCAGCTACAAGGCCAAAAAAATTTGCAAATTGCAAGTGAACAAAAATAAAATAAAATTGAATTGATTAGATAAATTTTAAAAAAATTGCATGCAAGCAACTAGTTGCAAAGCAATGAAACAAAGATCATGAAGCCTACTTGGACAGTGTGCTGAAACTCTGCCTATGTTGTGACTCTGCCTGTGCTGAAACTCCACCTGTGCTATGACTCTGCCTATGTTGAAACTCCACCTGTGTTGCGACTCTGCCTGTGCTGAAACTCTGCCTGTGTTGTGACTCTGCCTTGCTATTACTATGTGCTGCTACTCTGCCAGTGCTCACTTCGCTAGTGTTGCTACTCCGAAAGGGAGAGAGGTGCTTATAAAACATTTCCTTCCCTGCAAATTCCATTTTCCTCCACCTCATTTCCAAAAAAAATTGAGAAAAATACAAAAAAATGCTTTTTGTTGTGGAACGGGTCTTATAGGGGTCCGATACGGGTGCTATGAGAAACCCGCAGGTCTTATGCGAGTAGGCGGGTTTAATGTGAGTTTGCACGGGTAAGGGTAGAGAGCACGGGTTCTATGCGAGTGACCCAACTCGCTATATAACCCGCGAAGACCCACGGGTACCCGCGGGTCTTATACGAGTGGTGCTTCACTGCTCTCGACCACATCTTCCCAGTCATGTCACTGTGTTAGTCTCAATCCACTGCTGCCATTCCATCATCATTCCGTTCACCACCACCGCTGCTCTAAACCGCTTGTCTCGCACTTGCTTCCGCTCACCCAAAGGAAATCGTGATACATAGCCACCAATCGCTACCACCACTGCAGTCTCGCATTCCTCGGACGACCACCAAGCATCGAACCAATCCAACCAATCGTCTCTCGATCTACTCACACCAAGACAAACCCTCGTCCCCAGCATGACGCTGTTTGGGAAGAACATATACGCTAAAAGCGTATTTGGAATTCGTCAAGGTGGGATCTTCCCTTCTTACTTTACGGTGTAGTACCATTAATCTCCTAAATCGAAACTTCAAGGCAAAAACCATAGAAATCGGATCTATAATCAAATATTATAAAAGTCACACACTTTTATATATGACGGTTCGTGTGACTTGCATTATAATAAATTTTGAAGTCTTTATTTAAAAGATTAAAAAAAAAGGGGGGGGGAGAAATATATATATATATATTAATAAAAAAATAAAAAAGAGAAGAAGTCCTCGAGAATTTAAAAAAATAAATAAATAAAGAAGATAAAATAAAATAAAAATAAATAAAAGGAGAGGAATTATATTATAAAGAGAAGAAACATTAATAAAGAGAGTTGAGAATTCTGAACGAAATATTAACCTCCCTTGGGAAGTAAAAGGGTCATTTAATAAGAGTTAAAAACCCCGAAGTTATCTTGACAAAATGGCATCCAAAACAGAACTAAAGGAGGGAAGATTTCCTAAAAATTATAGTACGTGTGTCTATGCGCTAATTGAAATCAAAGGGTCACTTGTGAGAAAGGAAGTTCTCATATCTATCGATCTTACTCAAAAGAATAATTATATTAGTACTGAATGTGCTAACCAATTAGTGATCTCTGAATCAAATATAACTGAAACAAATTCATTTCACGCAAATGACAAACAATATGACATAGGGAATTTACAACTAAGTATTGGGGAGTATTCCTTTGTCTCGCAATTCACCGTTAAAACCTTATTTTGCAACAATAGTGATATAGTTTTGGGTTCGCTCTGGATGGAATCACTAGGGTCATTCATCCTTAATACAAAAAAGAAGTTTTTGACATACTCCTACAAAAAGAAGAAAATAACACTGCAGGACGTTAACTCGAAGCCAAATTTAGTGACGCCTGAAGATATACAAGAAATTTCAAAGGTAATTTCTCAAGAAGGTAAAAAGGTGATACAAAATATGCAAAAGGAAATTCACAAAATCACCACTGACAAGAATGAAGAAGTTGCTCGCCTCAAGGAACACAACGACAAATTACTAACGCAAATTAAGAAGCTGAAGAAAGACAAGAAGTCATTAGAAAACAAGGTGCAACAACTTGTCGAAAAGGAATCATCGAAACCTTCAAATGTAGAAGTTCAAGTTGAAGAAAAAACGAACACTGATACAGTAAATGTCACAACTCAAGAAGAAGACAAGCAAGTTTCAGAAAATACAAACTTAGATGTTGCAGTTCAGACGAGGAACATTCTAAGTGAAGGTTCTGTAACCAACTCAATGACATCCTTGCTAGAAGAAAATCAAAGAAGTCAAATCAAAAAGGTTCCTTATCGACATCCAAATCACGAAAGTAGACAACTCGACCAAGCTATGTATTCAAAACAGAAACAACAAGCTGATGTTTCGAAGAATACTAATGTCGATGCGATCCACTCATGTGATAACAAGTCGTCACAAGTTTCCAGTCATCGTAAGATTCCACAGAAGATTGATTTAGGATGGTTCGATCCATTCTCAGTGCGACAATTTTGTTTGTCATTTAGAGGATCATATCAACTTGTATCGACAAGGATGACTGCCCCGAGACGAGAAGATGTTCGTAACAGGAAAAGAAATCGAGGTCTTTCATCAACAAGCTTTGAGGACAAAGCTTTTTGAGGAGGAAGGCAATGTAATGAATAAAATAATGTAAATAATGATTAATTAGTTAATTAGTAATTAGGTTGAAAGGCCATGTCTGATGAGACATGACCTTTCGTGAAGAGGCACCTGCCTAGGTATATAAGCAAGCCTCATTTGTAATTATCAATCATCTCATTCATCATACTATCTAATATAATCTTTGTGTCCTCATGAATATCTTTGTATTCCAAGTCTTTTGGAGCATTTAACTTGAGAAGGAACTTTGTTCGCTTTAGAGCACATCGGGATGCTGCTTCACACTTGGTTCTGCTTCAATATCATGGATGAGCAGGAAGCAGAAGTTGGTGGCTTTGAGCATCGCGGAGGCCGAATACATTGCAGCGAGTATGGCCTGTTGTGAAGCAGTTTGGTTACGAAAGCTCTTCAATGAGTTGTTCGAGCATGTGCTAGATACCACCGTGATACTCTGTGATAACCAGAGTGGGATTCGGTTGTCCGAGAATCCCGTGTTCCACAATCGATCCAAGCATATTGATATCAGGTACCACTTTATCCAGGATATGGTACAGCGAGACGCCATAAGGCTCGATCATATAAGAACTGATGAGCAGGTCGCGGATATTTTCACAAAGCCCCTGGGGAAGGTCAAGTTCCTAACCTTCCGAGAGAATCTTGGAATTGTGAAACAACCCTATGATGAGGGTCCTATTGGACGATGAGCTCTGGGAGCTCTGGGGGGCTTTCGGGATAACTTCTCGGAGCTATAAGCACACACGGGGCTAGGCTTGCCGAACCTTGTGGTACTTCTGCCCCACCGTTATGATGTTGAGTTGGTTCACATCTCATGATCTATGCCCCGTATGCATCCTACCCATTGAGTCTCGGATTCATGGGAAGTACCTCTCATTTGGCCAGTGAGGTGGGAAAAGCTAGAGACCAGTAGCAAAGACTGATGGACGCATCAGAGATTGACGTACTCACTACGTCCAGGATGGCACGTGTCCAACCACTTGATCTGGGATCAAGTCTAGTGAGGTTTCAGACCTCCAACTGACTTCGGGTCTGGTAAACAAACTTCGGGTTGATATGAGACTCTTTTTTTGAGACCTATAGAGGTTTCGGACCTCTGGGCTGAATCTGTAAGTCGGGAATGATGTCTTTGTGACTGACCCACTTTTGTTCTAAAATAAAGAAGCCAGCAAAGCAAGTTACGGCGAGATGACGCATGATGTTTGGATGGCACAGGTGGATGGAGTTCTCCCTAGTTGAGAGGGAGTGTTAATTTTGGACAACTAGGTCCAAACTCCATGTTGTGATGCTCAGATGAAGATGCCAATATTTTTATTGGATTCCTCTTTCGAAGAGGTGCAAGATCGATATAAAGATCATCTTGATCCGATGAGCAGAACATTTATTTTGAATTTATTCAAAATATGTTTAGGTCAGCCTGAAATGAAATGTAGGCTTGAAGCCCCAGCAGTTGTGTCACCCACCCTCATTGATGGATATAAATAGGTCAACGTTGGAGGTCATTTTCACTCATCCATCACATCACATTCTCTCTCCTCATCTGATTGGTTCGATCATCTATTGGAGTCCCTTCTTCTCACACGTGGGAAAACGCAACAAGAAGATTTTTGTTTTTTCGACCTAGGGTTTTTCAGTGCAAAGTTGACCAGCGTTGACTTAGGTCAATGCTTGGTCAAACTGACCCAAATCTGTCCTAGAATTTTGATTTATGCAGTCTGCATTTATTGGCACAGAAATCGAGGCTAGACATTGACATTGACCAAGCTACATTGACTTTTTGCTGCTGCTGCTTTGCGTTGACTGTTGACTGTGACAACGTTGACTTTGGTTGACTGATATTGTTGTCCTAGAGGGTTGTGTGACACTTCTGGTTGGCTGACCATATTGAGACCTTGCTAGTTGAAGCATCCTGTTGACCGCCGTAACGCACCAACACACATTTTTGGCTTGTCTTCTGTCGATCTACTGGTATGTTCTATCAGCATTTTACTTTCTTGTTTATGTGATTGTTGTTTGATATTGGGGATATAAGTAAAGTTGCATCAAGCATAGAACATCTACAAAAATTTACAAGATGCTTCCAAGACCTTGTCAACACTTCTTTGTATACTCACAACGTTGATCCTTCTCCTCTGCACCAACTTGCACTGACCTGCACCATCACTAGAGAACTCGATCTCTAATTATGTCTCCCTTGACTTAGTCTTTGTTTATCAAAATACTTTTCCTTGTTTCAGGTTCACTTGAGATATTTAGCTCTCCTTTTATGTGTTGGAGATAGGAAGGTAAATCAAGATTTACCTTCCTTCTATCCTTCTATTTCTATCAGACTTCAGCACTTCAACTTCAATGTATGTCTTGTCACAGAGAACTATCCTCACTTCTTTGATTGCACAGGTTCTTCACACATTCATTCTCTGCTCTAACAGGGTTGCACTTCTTAACACAGAAAATCCGTACTTACCTTTTTCTTAGCCCGCACTTGATATCACCACTATCCTCGGAATATATGCATTGTCTTTATTCTTGACCAACATTGTTATACCCAGATATTTCCACATTACTGTTCCTCTGAAATCCGCATACTTATTCAGATCAGTCTGCACTATTACCTCTTCTAAACATTAGCACTGTTCTTGTCTTTAGCCCACACTGTTATCTCTTCTGGGACCCGCAATTGTCCTTAGAATATCCGCACCTATTCAGAGCTGAAAGCACATTTCTTTTTCCTCAAATGATCCGCAGTGCAATGTATATATAGTGCATTGTTCTTGCCTCTAGGCCAACCATACAGTCACTTATTGAGCTCACTTCATTACTGAGATTTAGGCCAACTAGAGAGAGGTTATTCCAGCGTTGAGAGAGGTGTTCTTCACGACATGTAGAGCTTGTCTTCCAGCGTTGTTTGAGGGTTGTTATGTGCCCTTCTTCCACAAGGTCTTGGTGCATATATTGCTAGACTAGATACTTCATGTATATGACACTTAATTATATTTTATACCTAGAAGAGACTAACCTAATAAACATCAAGAAGAAGTCTATTAACCTATATAATAAAATCTTGCTCATGAAACCCATGAAGCAAGCACAACAAAATACATTTTATTATCTTTGTCTTCTTCTTTACATAATTACATAGTCAACATGAAGACCGATCCTAGTTACACTTTTCAACAAAGGTGGGGCAGTTCATCGCCCACCAGGGGCTGGGACGTGCATGGGTTCTTTAATGATGTAGGGGCACTCATGGGGCCCTAGGAACCAAGGCGAAGGCCATAATAAAGGGGTAGAGATCATGTTTGGCTTTTGCCCACGTGCTAATATAATGTCCCAACCATATTTTGCATTTTGTAATATTCTTTTCTTTTGTTTCTTGCTTGTGACCATGATATGCTTTTAAATTTTTTTTCGCTGCATCAATCTACGAGGCAACGTTTCCAGGCCCAACCCAAACATGTGGACAAGGGGCAGGGGTGTACCAGCGCCTTGTGGACCCAAAGAGAGAAGATGATGAAATAGGACGCAGGGGAATGAAAAATGTGGAATGGAAAAATGGGACCGCATTACCAAAATCGGGGTTTCCCAAGTAGTGCCCCTCCTGAAGCTATAAGCCAATAGGGGAGATCCCATGGGACTAGGATTGAGGATTAACCCCACATTTAAGGTAAGGGAACAAAACTACAGTGAAATCCCTTCCTTCTTCCAAGTCACCCAATAATCCATGCCTAAAGTGCCCAAGGAAAAACAAGCACAGGCACTCGATTTGACAATGAAAACCATACCTTTAGGATTGGATGGCCCACCTTCAAACATATGCTCTCAACAGATGAGCTAGGGGACATATGACTGGTTCAGGGAGCAAATATCAAATGGCACAATATATCAGCTACACTAGTGGTTGTCAGGGGTTGTTGGCTGTCGGCTGAAGACAAATCTAGGAGAAAAACTCTCCTATGGGGTCACCCACTTTTGGTGGGTAACAGGACCCAAGAATAAAATAGATGGAATCCTCAAGTGTATGGCCTATGTCTAGCATGAAACGCCTTCAACAAAATAAAGCCCAAAATTTGCATGTGCACAATCTAACAAAGTCCAATAAGGCAAACCTATCCTAACAATTAAGTTATGTCATGCATTTAGCACAAGAAACTCATGGAAGGTTCCTAAATCCTCAATTGAGCACTCCCCTCCTAAGCCAAAATTAGCATGCACATGGTCTAATCTCAACCTAATTGAAGTCAAACTAATGGAACCTCATTGATTATTGAACTAAGGACAAATGTCCATTAAACTAAACTGAGGTCCAGATACCAACTGAACTGTACTAGCTCTTAAATGAATTAGACCAACTGAACTGATGTTCACTACACTGCACTATATCCAGCTCATCCTCAAGCAAGGTGCACATCTCCATGAGCTCATCAATGAACTGAAAATTAAAAAAGTACAAAGAACAAGAGCAAAATTCAACATGGAATATGAAATGTAGCACACAAAGATAATGTTCATTCTAGAATCAGAAACTGTAATTTTGACCCAAAAATCAAACTCTTAAAATGACTTGCGATTTGACCCCAATGTTGCTCCTAGTAATTGTTAGTTTTTGTATTGTTAGTTTTTGTAGCTCCGACAGGTGTTCTAGTCTCGAGACGTGTCATTGAGGCTAGAGACACGAAAGAGTTAATTATCTCCAAGCCCATGTAATTTTTCCTAAGTTTCCCCTAGGAAAAATATCTTAATTAAGTCAATCACTGATTTTTTAAATATTTCCTAAGTCCAATTAGGAAAAGTGAATAATTAATTGACAACAATTAGGATAAAATCATTTTCCTCTAGAAGCTTGTATAAAGTTTCTAAAACAATCTTAGCCATCGATTAGATCAAGTGAACTTCTAATCATGGCCATTCATTCATGAATGAGAGATTATGAAGAAGATCAATTGGCAGCTTTGGAGATCATACATACAAATATTCGAGCGAGTTATTTTTAGAAGACACCATAGGGTTTCAACAGTAGTGATTGCGGAAAGATTTTCCGAAGATTCTTGCTATTGGTATTTTCTGCAGGAGGCCAAATTTTTCCTAATGAGGTCATCAGCTTCAGGAGGAGGCCAAATTGCTTAATTGTGTTCGCAGGAGGTCAAGATTATTTGTCGGAAGGCAGTGCGATTCTTCCTGAGGTTAGATCGAGTTTTTCCAGTACCAGTGCATGTTCACCAGAAGCCAATGCGAATTTGTTGCAGATCATTCGAGTCTTCCAGACGGCAGATCTAATTTGCCGGAAGCCAGTACGAATTGCAAGAAAGAGCCAATGTGAATATGTTGCAGGTCATTCGAGTCTTCCAGAAGGCAGATCTAATTTGCCGGAAGCCAGTACGAATTGCCAGAGGCCAGTGCATGTTGCTGGAGGCAATGCGAATTGCAGAAAAAGGAAGTCGTGGGGTTTTCCAGATTAGTATAAGTAAAGAAATATTTTTCCGGAGCTTTGCCAGTGAAAGACAAAACTGTATTTCTCAATAACAGTTTATTTGTTAAAGATTAATAATAAAGCCCTCGAATCTGAAAATTGGGTTTCCCCACATTAAGGTTTTTCCAGGGACAATTTGTCCAAAAATACTGGTGTAAATAGTGCGATTGGTTTCTCGCATGTTTTCTTGCATTTTCAGTTTGTGATTGGTGTTGCTTATGTTGTTATTCATTACTTCCAAGTTCCAGTAAATGAATTAATTTGCCATAAATAAGTGACAGGAAATAATTAACTGGTTAATAGCACCTTTTGGGTAAATCAGAATTTCACAGTAATGGGTATCTAAATATATGGTCAAATCTTAACATAGCCAAATCCTAATTTTAACCCAAAAATTCACAATATCAAACTGCCACCAAATCTTACCCATGTTTACTCAGTAGTGGGTACCCAAAAAATGTGATTATCTTTGGAAACACAAAATTCTATTTTTATACCTATGTTTGACCAAGTTTGACTGACTTTGAACAATGCCTAAAATATCCTGGAATTTCACAAAAACAGAACCATGTGCTCATTTCTCAAAAGTGTATCCAAAACTTCTTTCATATCTTATGAAAAAAATTTCTAAAAATAGCATTTTTTCGAGATTGTGAAAATTGAAACTCCAAAAGTGCCATTTTGTGAACTCTTAACTGGATGCCCAAAACAGTCAACTACAGCTGAAAAGTATCAACTTTGTATAAATAGAAACTTCTAAAAATAAATGAATAAAGATTCAAAAAATGTCCATCTTATTGCACCCAACCCCCAATGCATCCTCCAAAATCTGAATGTCAATCCAATGCATGGGGAAAAGCTTCGACAATGGATGTAGAAACCTTGACTGTAAACCTGCTAAAAAATGCACAACTTGTGCTGTCCCCCTGGATAACTGATCTCTGGATGATCTCTGGAAGATCTCTAAACATTCATACAATACAAATTTGAAAGGAGATCTACCTGAAATGATGATCTGCATCAGTGTACCCATATGAACAAGCTACTCGAATCGTCAATGCACAATCCACTGTTAATGTCTCGACTCTCCACAACCCACTAATGCCAAACCGATCAAGGGGATTTAGGAGAAGTCCAACCCAATACTGAATGTCCTCATGAACATGTGTTGTAACTTAACAATCAAATTTGCATCAACAAATCCGGTGTTAATCTTCATAATTTTGAGAAGAGATAAGTATTATTTACAGTTTCGTTTATATGTTAATTATTTATTATATTTAACTTAAAAGAATTACAGAACCCTTATTGCAACAATGGGAAAAGTAATGACCAATGGAATTATTAGGAATGAGTAGAATGCACTAACGCAATGAATATATTAAAATATGTGTGGATAATGATCCTTTCTTTCATCTTCAAGATCAACATGCAAAAATAATTTGGAAATCTTCTGATCTCGTTCAGAGCACATTCCAAGGTGATAAGCAATAGCATAAAACCTTCTCCCTCCTTATAAGGATTTATTTTTGTTCCAACATCATAGTTAACTAATATAAGAATTCCCGGATGCGGGTGCACTGGATGGCGATTAAGGTGATGGGCATGGGTGTGGCGAAGTGTGAAGACCCTACCCACCCATGTCACGGCTAGCAAACGACATTTAAATCCCACTGTATTCATAACTATTGCATTAAGTTTCGACGCCGCTCAAGATCCGACCTCCACTCCTGTTAGCGATTCTGCATGCTCCAATATGCTTCGGCCTTCGGCGCTCATCAATGAGAGATTTATGACGGGCGTTCTTCGATGCCTTAGCAGTTGGGTCAATAAAATGGAGTTTCGCTCTGATTTCTCAGACGAGCCGCTACTGATGAACTGCAGATGCTCTCCAGCTGCAGGGTTACCCAGCCTGCGCACTGTGACGGGTAGGAGAAGTCAACTGAACTGTTGCATAAACCTTGGTGAAAATTTGCATTTCTCTCGTTCTGGCCTTTGTCCGTCTTCCTCGGTTTCTTGGAATTCTCCCATTTCTCATTCCTCTGTCAATCTTGCTTCTCTGCCTCGTCTTGCGCCCTCTACAGAGACTGCGCCCATGCCTCGCCTGCGTCAAAAGATGCACTGCTGCAGGGGTAGCACCCGGAGCCAACCCCTGCGTGCTCCCTCTAGCCCCTCAACTGAGTCGTCTCCCCACTCCAATGGTTATTTTGCAGGCCGATATCCTAATACAAGAAGTGGGAGGGGTCGTGTTCAAGGAACTGGCCACTGTATGGGCTCCCCTACTCTTCATTTCCCCACCGCTATGCCTTCTCCCACGATGGGCACGGCGCATTTCTCTTTTAATTGCTCTCTGAACCGCCCTCGCATCACTGCTTCAATCACCGTGGTTTTCCGTGAAGAGGCCCAAATGGAGGAACAGAGCACCCATCCAATGGGTCTGAGCACAGAGGAAGCCTAGCTTTCGGGCCTTCAGGTGGGGCACGATGGCATGGGCGAGCAAGACAAGGAGGCTCAGGTTAGCAGGGCTCGTGAAGTGGAGATGGCGCATGGAGATCCTGGACCTTCCATGTCCGAAGCTGCTCCCACCATGGACCTGTTAAAGAAGGATGGTGATATGTCTGCATTATGGTGCTAAATTGTCGAAGAACCACCGGATGAGTCACTGCTTCTCTCTGGTTTGGATTTCATACCTCGCAGCCCATTCAATTGGGCGTGTTTTTGTTTATCTCACTGTGCTGGACTTCAGTTTTATTTTTTATTTTTGTAAACAATGTAATCGTCAAAGATATCAAACGATGGTACCCCTGCGCGGGCAATGCAACAAACTGAAAAACGCTCATGGCTGGTTTCCCCTTCTGAGGGCAGTCTTTTCCTCTGATTTTTTGACAAATTTGCCATATGTCTGGGCAATGTTTTTGACTTCGGTCATGCTGTAATTTTATTTCCTCTGTTAATAGATTAACCTTACTTAAAAAAAAAAAAAAACCTAATATAAGAATATTTATTTTTAGTTCTTGTGAGATTTAACAAGTTCCTTTATCTATTTGTATATAAGAAACTCTACTTTTTCTTTCATTTTTAATATAGCGTGTCAATCACTTTTCATTAGTGGCCCTCCCTTTTAATTTACTTTACATATAACATGTTTCAATATCTTTCTCAGACCAACCCATTTACAATACTAATCCCTCAAAGGGACTTTTGGTTGCTTCCATGTATATGCCTTCCTATTGGAAACTGTTTCCTATTTTAAAGGTTGACTGTCATTAATTGTTAAAAGTTTAAAGAGGCCCAATCAAATTCTGAATTTGACATGTTCAGAAAGCTCTAATTCAAAGGTGATCTGTGTCAGAAATTGTATGTCAAAAGTGACTCGTTCAATGGATCACAACGAATAGAACCCTCTTCACATGAATATTTACTTGATTTTAAAAGCAAGCTTGCAAGTTACAACAGATATGTAAAGTAATCCAGATAGATGCATTGTTACAATGTTTATGAGGTAGGCACCATTACAGCACAACTCCATTATAGGAACTCTAAATGGGCCACCAAACTGACATTGTTTCTTATTGTCTACAACATAATGTATTGAACTCTTCTAACAAGAGAAATCCTTAGATTTTGTATGCCCATGTATAGCGAAGAAGTTATCCCCTTTTCTAGCATTTGCTTACACTATACACATTTTCTTAGCTACTAATCACATGACATACAGAAGAAGCGTTATTATATTACATGGAATTTCAAGAGAGATACATGTACAATTTTACACAGTAATCAAAGAGGTTAAAATCATAAAATGACCTGCATAAACAATACAAAAGAAAATCAAGAGCATTGAATATTCTGCAACAGCTTACTAACACCACCTAATGCAAAACCTAAAGAAAAATCATCCCAGAGACACTGCCTAGGAAGAGAACATCCCATTTGATGGATCTGTAAGATGAGGGGATGCAAGAGTGGAAGGCCTGGCCTCTTCTATCAGGTGAGAATAGACTTCTTCACTAAGAACAGTTAGCAATCCAGGAACTATAAAATTACATTTCAGCCAAAGAAATCTATAAAGCTTAATATACTCCATGGCTAATTTGGCAGGGATTATATCTTGTGTTATAATAAACCCATTTTGATTTTAAACCTCATAGATGTTGAGGTGCTGTACTCTTTGCAAGTAAACTCAGTCAACTGGAGTTCAATCAGTCAATGTTCTGGTCAAGCAATATAACTAGGAATGAACCTGAACAAATTTCATTGAGACAATCAACAAGGGAAAACAAGTTGACAGTCGAGTCAGGCTGTCATCAGTCAAGTTGGAAGAGCAGTCACTTCAGTCAAAGTCAATGGACAGTCGAGCAGCCGACGAAAGCAGATAGTCGACTGGAGCAGTCAAAGGGATCACAGATGGGTGCACGCGCATAGTCAACTTAGACTAGTGGTCAAGTTTCAACTAAAGGTCAACTGGTGGTCGATAGGAAATCAACTACTGCCGACAAATGGTTATGAATCCCAAGAATCCCAGGATCTTAGCCAATAATCTTCAGCCACCTAGACTGATTCGAAATGCTTCACATTAGGGTTTCCTATGCCTTTAAATAGAGCATGATGTAAGGTTGATGAAGGATGATGATGATGTACAATGAATGCATTAGTCTTAAGTGTGGACTAAGGTCGACATTCATTGTAAATTGGATATAACATTATTTGAAGATATAAGAGCGGTGGAGCTCAAAGGTTAGTTTGGTTTTCCTAGTTAAGGGTCTTTAGGGTAAATACTAAAATCTCTCTGTTGTATAATTCTTTATGGTGTGCCATTGATTATTTTCTAATCTTTAAGCACTTTCATCATCTTTAAGGTTCATGTTAATTGAGCTGCCAGTCTGGTTTAGATGTCTAGCCTAAATTACCAGGATTAAGATATAGATTCGGATCCGGATACGCTAGTGTTTTGAAAAGCCAAGATCTGGATATGCTAAGTTAACAGCAAGTACAAAAAATGTAAATATATATATTCCATTAATAAACTTAAAATTAATATATTATTTATAATTATAAAATATTAAGTATTGATACAAATTAAATGGTTTATAATTAATGTAAAACATAATATCAACTATTATAAAAATTATAAACATAAATTAAATTAAAGTGACACGAACTATTTAGATTCATTTATAAAGTGAAATGGATTCAGGAATTTAATAAGATAAACCATCCGAGACTAAAAGCTTGGAAGTCGGCAATTTAAAATTCGGAGAATAAGTATTTGTTTGTGTGAGCGTAATAACTTTATGTCAGACCTGGCCGGTCAATAAATAATCGTGCAATTCAACAATGGGTTTTTCAAAGCCCCTAGGGTTAGGTTAGCTCCATTGGTCGATTTCCCATCGCTAAATAACCTCACTAATGGGAGGTCACAAGGTCAATTCTCCTCAACGCCCTCAGGGTTAGACTCTGCTAATAAGCCAACGGGATGTAATCACTTTGGGTGGATCTACCCGGATATTACCTCGGAAACAACAACAACAACAACAACAAAAACAGTGGGTTTTTCAATAATGTTTCAAATGTCCCAACGCACATTTATTAACAGGTCTGCACAAGTTGTTGTCCAACCGACACAACTTCCTTTTCCTTTTCAGACTCTTCAATCAAGCCACATTTTTGCATGTCTTGCTTACTAGGAACGATCCATTCTTCAATAGTGGGTCTTAACATCAAATATTCCAACACACATTTATTGGTAGGTATGCACATCTTGTTGTGAAAATTTCTAAATACAAAAATATAGAAACCCTACTGCAGTATCTTGATTTACTTCTCCTACTTGTGATTTAATTATACAAGTTATTTTCAGAAAAATGTTCAGAAAATACCAAAGTAAACACAACTAGTAGCCTACACAGATACAGATCATTTACTGAATATTACGCTCATTCGACAAAGTGACACACTGATTTTTCGGACAAAGTCCCCGGAAAAACCCAATGCAGGAAAACCGAAGCAGCAAATATGAGCGTTTATTATTATTATGCAGCAGTTTCTGAGTACATCTAGCGTGCCATAAACTTGGCAAACCCAACAGAGAAATCCTCGGCAATCAGAGAAAATGTGAGATATACCTCACTCTCGCAAGTCTCGGTTGATCCAGATGAGCCATTGGTGAAACCCCAACAAGTTTTGCGCAGCAACTAGGTAATTCTGCATAGCCTGGATGCAGAACTACGTCACCCTAGCTCTATGTGGATATGCCTCTCCCGGATCTCGGTTTCAGCCGTCTTGGCTCAGAAACCCTTCTCCCGACAAAATTCAGGACGTTCCCTTGGAGATGTTGCGTTGCCTCTGCGTGGGTCTGCGTCACCCTCCCGAAGGACTATGTAACTCCCTCTGCTCGTTGCGCTGTCTCCTCTGCATCTCTGCTACACTTGCTCTGCACTGTACTCTTGGCTCTCTTGACCAATCACTGCATTTGCCCCTCGCTGCAACTCTGGGTCACTCAGATCTGATCTTTGTCCGAGCACTGCTCTGTCAAAAGAACCTGATCTCTTAGACTCTGTGTGTGTATCTCCAACTGACCTCAAGCCTTTCCTTTATACTTTCTCGTTGACACATCAACGAACATGATTTAATCTCTTATCGACGGCTGAGATTAAAAGAAAGCTTGATCCGCGTCACTTAGAACATTTCATCACATGTGTTTAATTAATTCACTTTAATTTTTCTAATTCCCTAAGTTAGACTTAGGGTCCTCATTAAAAAAGTTAATTATTTTAATATCTCACACATTAGATGAAATTTCTCCAAACGCTTTCCAGGTTTTGGAGGTCTTGTGTGTCTTAGCCCCTCCACAAAATTTCGGGGCTAGATCACACCTGATGCTACCCCAAAATCTCAACACTCCCTCTTAGCACGGAGTGTGCTCTAGCAATACATCCAGACCATGTATCACAAGATCTTGGCATCGGTCTCTGCGTTGTTGATGCTTGGCCTGCTGCCATCCATCCACTGCGTTGTTGCTTCCTGTACTGTTGCCCATGTCACTGCCACTGACACTGCTACATCTGTACAGCAGCTCCCTCTCAAATTGCTACATCATGTTGCCCATAGCATTGCCACTGCTAACTGTTTCACTGCAACTCAGTTCCTGAGAAGTAAGCAACTGAAGGACCTCTGCCCAATCATTGACAGACAAGTCGGCTGCATCTTATCATTGAAGCTTCCTTGGCTGCTGCTCTGCGTTGTCCTCCTGAAGCCACTACGCTACTACAGCTCTGCACTGCGTGAGTTGAGCATTGCCTCTCTGTGTTGTTGAAGTCCCATTAGCCTTTGCGCTGTTGCTACCTCTACACTGCGTTGCTCCCTCTATAGCACCTTAGCACTGCCCTCTGCTGCACTGTGATCTTCTGCAACCACCTCTTTACTCATCCAGCTACCGGCTTAAGGCTCCCATAGCTCGTATGTGATCCAAGAGTTGGGCTACTCAAGGATCCTGCCCTTCATCTGTAGCTACTCTACAGATCCATGTCGCCCCACTTTCATGGTTCATGAGCGCTCATGGCTATGTCATCATCACTCCCATCATCCTTTGTTGTTGCTGCCTTGGATTCAGAAGATCCTTTGTCCTCCTTCTTAGGACAAGTGCTAGCAAAGTGTCCAAGTTCGCCACAATTAAAGCATCAGACCTTGGATAGGTCCCTCTTCTTCTTCCCTTGTTGCCTTCGTTCCTTTGATGCAAGGGTTGCATCATCTTCCTCTTCTTTCTTCACCTTGACAGTTCTGCTGCCACTGTTTTGCCTCACGGTGAATCTCCTGATTTCCCCTGACAGAGGATTGCCCACATGTCTGCCCAAGATGGTAACGCTGCGCTGCCCAATATGCTCTGGACAAACGTTTCCCACTCCTCGGTGACTGCATTCAGGGCAGTCCTTACCAAGAGCCCTTCATCCGGAGTCGCACCCATGGCAATCAGTTGATCCCGAATAGTCTGAAGTCGAAAAGGAAGGGATCTATCTCCTCACCCTTCTACATCTGGAACAGCCGCATCTGATTCTCTAGAAGCATTTTCCTTTGAACAGAGCTTCCTTGATACATCGTCTCCAAAGCAGTCCACATCTCATTTGTTGTTTTCTTTCGGCCAATATGTGGCACAATGTGATCTTTGACTCCATCCATGATCAAACGCTTAGGCCGCGCTTGATTTTCATTGAATTTCTTCAGAGGATCTAGATCGGTAGGCATAGCTAGGACATTCTCTGCATGGTTCTTGATGTCGTACTCATCCAAGACTGTTAGTATCTTGGCTCTCCAAATGACGAAGTTGGACACACCGTCCAACCTATCTTGATCTCTCAGTCCATGAGAGGCCATCTAGCTCAAATCTGACAGAAAAGATACTATTCTTCCTCTTTCTACTGCAACTCTCAACACAAATGTTGGATCTGGGTTTCTTGGCGATTAGAAACCCTCTATAGTAGTTGCTTCCTTCGTCAACTGATTTCCTGTAATATCCCCAAAGGGAAATAACCAGTAATAAACAGAAATACACCAATACAGATATAGGAAATATAATACTGAACCAGATCACTGAATCATAACACATGGAATACCAGAAACTGAGCCATTTTATTGATCAGAAAATACATAGAGAGGAGTACAATAAATCAGAGCAAGTGCACCTATCCTTGCCCTAGGCAAGTGGAGACCCTCTCAACAGACAAATGGCTGCAACAAGGGCAGCGTCCTAGCTGCTCTGCAAGCTGAAGATGAACTGCGCTGGTGCTGGGGCTGAAGACTGCAAACCCTCCACAATAGAAAACGCTGTCTCTGCTAGTGACAGCGCAGGAAACCCTCCAGACAATAGATCAGCCACTGAAGGCTAGAAAACGCTGTTGAGCCTGCCTCTCTCAAGTCTGCTTCTCAGATCAGCGTCCTACCAAGTGGATCTGCTCCAGAACACTCAGATCTGACAGATCTGAAGCCTCCAAACCAGATCTGCGTCCTTCTCTCCCTGATCTGCGTCCTCCCCTATCAGATTTGCCACCAAACCTTCAGATCTATACTGGATCTGACAATATCTCTCCAGATCTACAGCTTCTAGGGCTGGATCTGATGTTAACCCTTCAGATCTGGACTAGATCTGCCAATATTTCCTCAGATCTGCAACTCCCCAAGCTGGATCTAGGGCTAAACCTCCCGATCTGCAACATACAAGACCAGATCTGCAAGTATCTGCTCAGATCTACCCTTTCCAAGATTGGATCTAACAATGGGCCTTCAGATCTGCAACCCTTCTCTTCAGAAATAGACAGCGTCCTTGCTCTCAGGCTAGACAGCGTTCTTCTCCTCCTGAACAGCGTTCTCCCTTGCCAGATCTGGACTGCATCCTTCCTGGGACAGCGTCCTCACCCTCCTGCATAAAACAACGTCCTCTTTCCAGGTGAGACAGCGTCCTCTCCTCAATGAACTGCGCAGCCACTAGAGGGCTTCCTCCTCCTCAGATTTGCTTCAGAAACTGCTGCTGCTCTGCTACTGGAACTGAAAAGTGTACTCAGAACAAACCTTACTAGGGCGGGCACTCGAAGTCCCCCGAAGCTAAGGGTGAAACCAGAAAACCTTACCAGGGCCGACACTCGAAGTCCCCCGAGGCTAAGGGTGAGATCTCCGACCGGAGACACTCGTGCACTAAACAGTGCTGCAGACCGACTAAACAACCGGCGTGCTGAAGCAGACAAAAGTCTAGCTCTCAATATCAATATCAAAATATGCATGCTCCAAATGAGGTGAGAACCTCTCCTTTATAATGCCAAACTCCCTCCAAAACTTAACTCTCCTTTGACCTGCGCAGTTTACCTTGGGTCAGCCTGATGCCTCCCCCATCATACTCATGTGGACCCCCAAGGCCCCCTCTCTTAAGTTACAACGTCAATCTACTAGGAAATGAACACTTTATTATAAAGTGAGGTGACTAAAGTGAGGTGACCCCTCTTATTTCTCACTTTATTTATTATGTCTAGCTAAAGCGGCAAAATAAAGCAAAAATGAAATATTCCAATTAGCAAGGCTAATTGGGAATATTACATTTCCCTCCTGGAAAACTTCAGCCAAACAACTGAGTAGTTCTCTTCGATCACCCTCTTGACCGAATCTTAGATTTGTTTGGCGCAAATTTGTTGAGGAATTGTCCTCCTCCCGCTCTTCGTTAACTTAGCTAGGCACAATTCTGCACCGTCAAAATCTCCACCACACCAGCAACTACTGAAGATCTAAAGCATTGTTTCTGGATCTCGGCAATACTTCACAGCAACAGAAAAGAAAACTGGACAGCGTCCCTCTGGTTGATCTGTGAGCAGGTTGGCCTAGCGTAGCCTCTGCGCAGCGCAGGCTGCTCTTACGTCCCTATCGAAGGCACTGCGTTGTCTCTGCGTCAGTCCCTCCGTAGCCTCTACTGGGACTATGTCCTCCCGCTGTTGCGCTGCCCTTCCGAATCTCTGTTGCTTCACTGCTTTCTGCAGCAGAAATTTCTTCAGCTGCTTTCTGCAGCAGAAATTTCTTCAACTGATTTTGCTAGAGATTCAGCTTGATCTGCAACACTCTAATACCATGTGAAAATTTTTTAATACAAAAATTACAGAAACCCTATTGCAGTATCTTGATTTACTTCTCCTACTTGTGATTTAATTATACAAGTTATTTTCAGAAAAATATTCAAAAAATACCAAAGTAAACACAACTAGCAGCCTACACAGATACAGATCATTTACTAAATATTACGCTCATTCGACAAAGTGACAGATTTTTTGGACAAATGTCCCCGGAAAAACCCAATGCGGGAAAATCGGCACAGCAGATATTAGGGTTTATTATTATTAAGCAGCAGTTTTTGAGTACATCTAGGGTGCCATAAACTTGGCAAACCCAACAGAGAAATCCTCGACAATCAGAGAAAATGGGAGATATACCTCACTCTCGCAAGTCCCGATTGATCTGGATGAGCCATTGATGAAATCCCAGCAGGTTCAACGCAGCAATTGCGTAAGTCTGCGTAGCCTGGCTGGAGAACTGCGTCACCCTAGCTCTACGT
This sequence comes from Pinus albicaulis, assembly GCA_034641835.2. Classification (NCBI taxonomy): domain Eukaryota; kingdom Viridiplantae; phylum Streptophyta; class Pinopsida; order Pinales; family Pinaceae; genus Pinus; species Pinus albicaulis. The sequence continues at coordinate 26,656,088 of MU968450.1, forward strand.
GGATCTGCCTCTCCTGGATCTCGGCTTTAGCTCTCCTAGCTCAGAATCCCTTCTCCCGACAAAATTCAGGACTTTCCCTTGGAGATGCTACGCTGCCTCTATGTGGGCCCTGCGTGGGCCTACGTCACCCTCCTGAAGGACTGCATAACTCCCTTTGGTGGTTGCGCTGTCTCCTTTGCGTCTTTGTTGCCCTTGCTCTGCATTGTACTCTTGGCCCTCCTGACCAATCACTGCATCTGCCCCTCGCTGCAACTCTGAGTCACTCAGACCTGATCTTTGTCTGAGGATTGCTCCGTCAGAAGAATTTGATCTCTTACACTCTCTGTGTGTATCTCCAACTGACCTCAAGCCTTTCCTTTATACTTTTTCGTTGACACATCAAGAGTCGTGATTTAATCTCTTATCGACAGCAGAGATTAAAAGAAAGCTTGATCCGCGTCACTTAGAACATTTTATCACATGTGTTTAATTTTCATTTTAATTTTTCTAATTCCCTTAAGTTAGACTTAGGGTCCTCATTAAAAAATATATATATTTTAATATCTCACACATTAGATAAAATTTCTCCTAACGATTTCTGGGTTTTGGAGGTCTTGTGTGTCTTAGCCCCTCCACAAAATTTCAGGGCTAGAGCACACCCGATGCTACCCCAAAATCTCAACACTTGTTACCCGTCTAGTCTGACAGACACACCTTCCTTTGCAGACTGTTTGATCACGTCATGGTAGAACACATTTGATTTTGTGGGCCTTGCTTACTACGAAAGTATCCACTCTTTGAAAGCAGCTCTTAAAGTGCACTAAGAAGATATTGGCAGATTTGAATCCGAATCCGTATCTGATCCGGGGATCCGCGGATCCAACTATCCAGTCCCACGGATCTGGTAACATAGTGTCTAGTCGTTTTTGTATTTGGACTTTCTGCATCTGTACTGAAAATTAGGTGCCTTAAGCCCAACAATAGATTGTACTAAGTGCTCCAAGTAAAACATGCATTTAAAGAAATCCTTAACAAAAGATAGGGGCCCTTAGATGAAGAAGTTAAATGGATTGATCATCTGTGTACAATTTTTTGGAATTGCATGTGTTCCAAAGAGTGTTGGAACTTTGTATGGGCTACTTGGCAACATATCTTGTACAGGGAATTTTATTTAAAAAGCCGTCATTTTAGAGGGCATTGACTTTGTTCTTCCTCACCATTTCCACAGTATGGCATTGTATTATAATCATTAGCTCGTATGCAATCTTGAAGATTAGGTGTGATGTTGTTTTTAGTAAAGGTCTAAGTTCTTGTTCCTGATTTCTATGTTTCAAGAACAATTTTTTGATAAGTTGGATGTTCAAAATCACGTCAAAGCGACTCCACAAGCCATAGGCCTGCAACTTAAAATATAAAGACACATAATAAAACAAAAATCAAATGCACATCCAATATCTGAAATAATTAATCAATAAATAAAATATTTACAGAGAATTGTTGAAACAAAAATCAAATGCACATCCAATATCTGAAATAATTAATCAATAAATAAAATATTTACAGAGAATTGGTGGCCTCATGCTTGGCCATCATTTCTCACACTCACTCCCAAACTCTACACATACTTTTTTTCCATACCTCATGTCTCATAGGCTCACCTCTATTTATACAATTGGATTAGAACCTAAGGAGGTTTTAGATCCTAAGCTAACTCCCAAAATATCTTTCATAATCCCTAACATCTCTCATCTAATCTCTAAAATCTCTCATTCAATCTCTTATCCCTAGATAAGAGCTAACTAACACAATCTTCTCAAACCTTCCACAATCCTCTCGAATATTCTCCTATTTACAATAATCATCATTCTCTCCTAAAAACTATAAGAAAATACATTAATTAATTAATCCTCACTTTACAAACTAACTCTTCTAGTAAATGATTAAACCAGGTTAGATGCACCTACATCAGACTCCCCAGGTAAAAAAAAATCACGGTCTCCCGACCATCGGCCATGATAAAAATCCTCTTGGATCCCAAATTTTCACTTGCAGTAAATCAGTTGCTATGTCATGTTGTTGATGTTCTACGGTTGTTCTTTTCTGGTTTCCAGGCTTTCTAACTTTATGTTGTAGTTGTCCTCCCACTTTGTTGATGTATGCTTGTTCTGTTTTCATCAACAAGCTTCTGCCATCTTCTTTCCTTCCTACAATATGTTTCTTTTGGGAAACTTTCACCATCAATCTTCTAATCTCTTCAATTGCCATGTCCAACTTGGCTTCTTGCTAGTGTGCATTATTGTTTCTTTGTTGATCTTTGTTGTCCATCTCTACGCTTCTATTGCGCCATATTTGTTGATTTGAAGGCTTGTCGTCATACTCTGGCTTTGGATTTTCCAACCATTCTTCTAGGAATTTTAATTCTATTGCAGTATGTTTCATGTTGACATTTGATCCATTTGTTTAATGAACATATCCTGCATCCACAAACAGGTTGTCAGGTTTAAAATCATAAGGTTTAATAGATGAATCTATCTTCAGGCCTTCATGTTGGTCTTCTGAACAATCTGTAGTGTCGTCTGTGGGGATTGAACCCACATCCATGTCATCATCATCATCGTCAAGTTCACAAATGTATACTTTTGCCTGGAGTTTCTCTGCTTTTAAAACTTTCAGTTTGCGCTTTAATCTTCTTTCCATCAACTGTTAATTGACCATTTAATTGTTTTCTTTATCACCCATCCATGGCTTTGTCTTTGTAATAGCTCTAGCAACATGTCCAATCGTGCTTTTAATTCAACAATCTCTTTCTCTTCATCATTAATTCCAACTACTATGGCATATTTGTAACTTTTCTCTGAATCCTACATCCTCATCTTTTGTTGTGAACTTCACCTTGTTCACTATAACCTGCACCTAAATCACTTTACAATGTTGTCTTTTTTGAACTTGGCCAATGGTTCACTTCACTTGAACCTTACTTCGGAGCACTCCTTTGTGCTTCGCTCCCTTTGCTGCAAACAACAATTGTAGTATTTCTTCAAACTGTCTTTACAATGATCAGACTCTTGGGTGTCGAGCTCCGTCGATCATGCACCCAATTACATTCAAGGACTCAAACCTTTGACTTGGCTTAGGACTCTTTGACTCCAGACTTGACATCAACTCTTCATTAAAAGACCTTGACTTGAATTTTTAGACTGAGAGACTCTCTCACTTCAACTCAACTTATACAAAGACCTTTGTTCATTTGAGCACTCATAAACTTCCTTGGCTTTTATGATTATGACCAAAAGTTTCCTTCATTTCAATAATTACAATGGTGAAAGTTGACTCAAACTCTACCTCTTTATAACATAACTCTCCTTTCATGACTCAATGACATTATGTCAATAATCCTTTATGATATCACACTTTAAAAAAGTGCAAAGAACATAACTCCTTTACAAAGTTCCATATAAATCCCCTCGCTCATAACTCTCCTACTTGGAACATATAATTAAAAAGGTAAAATTACACTATGAAGCTATGCATACTCACACCCACACATAGTTTTATGAAACCCTATACCACCCACTCAAAACCGTGTGCAACAACTCACCATTTGTCCTCCACCATGCTTTACAACATCAATTTACTTTTATCATTTACTTTCACCTTTACCTTATTTACTTTCACCTTTAATACAACCCCTTTACTTTTATTATTTATCTTCACCTTTACTATTTACTTTCAAACTCATAAATCACTCAACTCACTTTCACGTCCACATTTTTAATGGTGTATAAAATACCTTTTAAAACAATCACTCAGTGTATTTCACATTCACTCCAGGTTACTTTTTAAACTATCGTCGGCCTTTTTAATGCACACCACTTTATGCCCCAAAAAAAAATTGTGTGCACACCAAGAATAACACAGGTTTACGCTGATTTATTTTCCAAGGAGGTCAAAACAATTTACGCACTCTGATTTCTTAATGCAATGCATTGACCATTCCACACAGCCACAAGTCTCTCTGCAATCTTCACTGTTTAATCAAAAAAATTAAAACCTCAATAATAAATGCATAACCGCATAGGTTGATTCACAACTGCAGTCTTCTCATCCCAACTAAACAAATTACCATTATCATTTGCGCCAAGGGTCTAGCCATTTCATTGAATGTAGTTAAAATATGATGCACTCCTTGTGGCTTTTTGCAACCGTGCTTCTCCCCATAGCAATTCGTCTTGATATCCCGAGTACGAGCAGTAGAATGGACAAACTTCCCACTAGAGGAAGTCACTATAAACGCCTTTGTATTTATTCGTGAAATCAAACACCCGTATTGCAATTTGACAGAGGAGCTGTGAATAAGTATGATTCATTGTACTGAAAACTATAAGAAAATACATTAATTAATTAATTCTCACTTTACAAACTAACTCCTCTAGTAAATGATTAACCCAAGTTAGATGCACCTGCATCACAAAGGCACTCTCATTAAGAGAGATATGAAAGATTGTGATATGAAGGCTCAATAAAAATTAATGGCAATCTTACTGTCCTTTTGATGCAGGGATTCTGTACAAAACAGATCCTTGCGCACAATAATAGAGTGTGTGTTCCCCTTACATGAAATCTTCAATTTAATCTCCAATAAAGTCTACTTAGACTCACTTCAAAATACATATGAAGAGAGAGCCAAACAGTAAACATTATAATTGCATAAAATACAACAAGAAATTTACCACTGCAAACCCTTCCTTGGCTAAATATTACAATGATTGGCCTCTCGGCTCTCACCCTTCACATGAACTCTCACACTAATTCCCTCTATCTTTCACTGTCCCTCTCTCTCACACAACTCATATTTATACATGATTATGGATTAATGTGAATCCATGATTTACTCCACACAAATCTCAACCAAACTCTAAAATAGATTTATCCCTATTTTGACTCAACTAAGTTCCATTTAAGGAATTTCTAATCCCTAAAATATCTACCCAAACCAATTCCACTCATATCCTCAATTAATTAAGAGAATATTTACAATAATTCTCACACTAAGATTTTTCTCTCAAATTATTTTTAAAATGTACATAATTTATAAAATAAATAAATAAAAACTCACCCCCTAAATCACACAAATAAATAATGAAAATTAAGCTTGATGCTCCTGCATCAGACTCCCCATGTAGAGAAGTTTCCATAGACTCCTATCTATGAGGTCTATCACTTTTCTGTAATAATGTGACAGCCACAAGTCTCCATAACTTGCTCCCTCCAGGATTCCAAACTCTGTTTTGTCGTTGGTCCTTTAAAGTATCAACTCCAATTTGTAATTCATCACATGATTCCCAGAATAGTAATTTTAGAATACTATCGAATGCAACTCTCACTTTTCCATACCACATCATCTTTATTTCGGGAATTACATACTCGTGTAGAAACACTAATACCCATTCTTCTGGTCTCTAAACTCTGAAAGAATCTCGAACTGGCTGTACATCAGCATCACTCATTCTATCAACCGGATTCCATCAGCCTCTCCAACAATTTCTTTCGCCAATTCCTCGGAGTAATTCCTCTTTGTCTAATGCTTCCGTCTCCAGTTGCGCTGAACACTCAACTTCCTGAAATGAAGAATAATCAAGAATTTCTCCTTGATCACAACTATAGTCATTGACTTGTCCTATAGTAACAAATTTCTCATCCAGTGTTGTACCTGCATTCCTCAACAAACTATTAGTTTTAAAAACACAAGACCTTTCAGCCTCTTTTGCTGCTTTAAGCACCAATCTCCCATCATAGTCCTTCTGAATTTCAGCAAATCCTGTTTCGAATTGCTGGCTATTTTCGTCTTTGTCCTGCTGGATCAATACTTATGTTTCCTTTATGTCTCTAAGGACATAACTTTCTTGCTGCTCCTGATCTTTCATCTCATCTCCAAATACTTTCTGCTCAATTTCTCTGATTTCAACATCATATTTATTAATGTTTCCTTCTGTACCTACAACCACATTATTATTTGAAAAGTTATAACATTCACTCAACTCTCTAAATGTTAAAAACATTTCATCCCTATCATGCATGGTAACTGCAATCTCTTCTGTATCAGGTTCTGCAAGTTTTATCTCCCCTTCAGGTTCCTTAAGCCATCGTTCCAAGAACTCTATTTCCATGTGAAATCTTTCCAACATTTCATCACAACCTTCATTCTTAGTTTCATTCTTCTTCTGGCAATCCTCCTGAGTTATTATGTTTTCTGTATCATCACATTGCAAAATTTTGTCATCAATTTCATTAAACAAATTCATTTGCTTACCTCCTTGGAATATCACTTCAGCATTTTCGTTATGCTTCTGCTCCATAACAGCATCAACTGGCTGTCTTACACCAAACAAGAATTCATTTATGATTTCTTCCTGTTGCAAGAAATCAATACCTTCCTCCTCTGAAAGGCATTCTTCTTCATACTTCACCTTAAGAGTTTCATTCAACTCTGTAACAGTTTCACCAGACTATCCACCATCTTCCGCACATCCCGCAAACATACATAAACTCTGAGATTTAAGAATACAAGGCTTCATAGCCTCATTTGCTTCTCTTGTCAACGTATCTTCCAATTCTTCTGAACTATTCCAATAGTTCATGAGATCTTTCTCATTGATCTCTCCACCCAAAATTTCACCCTGTTCTGGGCCATAAATGGAATCTTCCATTTTCAACTCAGCCTCTCGGAGTTCTTCACATCTCAATTGCACACTCGTCATATGCTCGAGCTTCCTCAGCTCTTCTGTCAACTGTATGTTTACCTGTTGTTCCCTCTTTGCCTGTAGCCTCTGCCACTTCACTTTCTTCCTCATGGTCCAACCATGTCTCTGGTCTTTATTTCTCTGCAACAATTCCATCAATAACTCAAGGTGAACTGTTCTCAGCTTTCTCCCGCTCATACTCTTCATCAGTCAACTGCTTACATATGCCATTTGCTCTTGGCATCTTCCTTCTTCTGTGGCGGTCTTTCTCCGAACCTCTGAAATGAGACTATCAACAGTCATCTTCTCCTCCTTTGTGAACTTCATCTGTTCACGTGTGGATTTCATTCGAATCCCCTTTTTCAGCAAGCTTTCATACTTGCCATTCAACAATGCAAGCTCTCTTCCTGTGCTTGACCTCTTTCGGTTCTTTGTCTTGGAATCATCTCTGGGCAATTCTCTTGCTCCTCTTTGCTGCAAACAACAACTTCAATAATGCTTGTGTTACAATGACCAACTCTTTGGGTGTCGGGCTCCGCCAATCATGCACCCAATCACATTCAAACCTTTGACTTGATTTAAGACTCTTTGACTCCAAACTTTACATCAACTCTTCATCTTGAATGAAAAATACACCCTCTTGTATAACAACTCAATGGTTTAACTTGACTCAAGCTATCCAAATTTTCATTTGACCTTAACATCTGATTTGACTTCAAGGCTTGACCCAATAATTACAATAGTGGATATTTTGACTCTAATTCAAGTTATACAACATACCAATGAACATCCACCCTTAACACATTTTCATGATGTAAAATCTTCACTCTCTCTCATACTCCATTCTTAAGAAAATATCACAAGTCACCAATTACATCATCTCCCTTTATCACTTCACATGATATTGAAGCCTTTAAATCAAAATGCAATCCATTTTTCCAAGATTTATTTTATGGTGAAAATAAATAAACCATTTAATTTTCAACATTCAAAAATACCTCTTTGAAATGAATGATCATACCGTCAAGGTTATTAATAAACCTTCTCTTTGCAATCTCAACTCTCCGAATGTCACTCTTTTGTGTTGTCTTTATCACTGTGAATATTCGCATGCCACTCATCATCTTAGTGCAAACGGTTTTCCTGCACTTCCATGTACCATACAACTACACATTATAAATTGTACATCAATTCACATCTCTTCACCTTTGTACAGAGAACAAGCTACTCATGTTTTCAACCTCTTTGATGAATAATGTACAACTCATACATTGTGTCCATCCTGAACAACACCTCCTTAGGCGTCGCCATATGATGGTAAAACAAGGATTCTACAACATCGAGCAATTGTGGTTTGTTTGTGTTTTCAACCTTAAACACAAATCAAAAGAATTCTCCCATTTCCAACTACAAGCTTTGGTCCAAAATGACGCAGCCAAAACTGCAAAGAACCCACACTATGCATAATAAACCCTCTCATATATTATAAAAATGCATGTTTCTCTTTATATCACCCAGGATAGCGCATTCTCATTTTCCATTCATTTAAGCGGAACTTAATTTCCTTTAAAGCTACTGTGGTGATAAATCCTTATACCTCCGCATTTACAACATTTTCACTTTAATTCTGATTATGGTTTGAACAGTATGTTGACATATATATAAATCATTCCCGCAAAAATACGTATCTATAATTTCAATTTGGTTAAGAAAACCAAAAAAATGTCAACATATAATATGCTCGGTCCCACAATTTTACTTAACATACCTTTCCAATTTTCTGCGCCATTCTAATTTGTCCGAGTGAACCTACTCTCAGCCCATTGACTGGTTTCTTCACAAGCAAGATCTCCAAATGCGCTTACAACATTTCTGTCTATGCGAATTGCAAATTTGCAATTTCGCATTGCAACTCAGTTTTACTGCTCCATGGCATTTAATTATCGCAGATCATGATTGTGCTTGCAATCATTGAGATCTCCACCGATCTCTGTCTCTCCTCGACGTACAGCTTCCCTTCTAAGTACAAACTCGGATTCATTGCCTGTCACCTTAACTCTAGATTCATTGCCTGTGTAATCAAGCTCGGATGGTCAATCTTCTGGATAACAGATCAATGCCTTATGCATTCACTCTCCCAACGGCAGCACGACTAGATAATCCCTCAAGGCTACGCAACGCCCTTCATGAGCCCCTGACTTGAATGACTGCACATTTTGTTGTCAAAACCTCACTGTGTCATGTCTCAGCAAAACCTCACCGCATCTGTTTTGCCTATATTTACTATAGATTTCGTTGCCAGACCCTTGCCTTTTTCACCGGATCTCTGATCCCCGCAAGAAGTCTTCCCTTCACGAAATAAACTGCTCTACTGTGGTGATACGATGGCACCACCATGAATAGACCACCCCAAACTGATGCAGCTCCAAACTCCCGACTTTACCATTTCATACTTCACGCAGATCCAGCACCCGTTACTTCACAATACGCAACATTGTGGGAAGATCCACCTCCTTCGTTGTTGGAAGATCCCAGTGCACTGTCTCAAGAATTTTGGAGGGGCGCGAATAGGCACTCAACTCTTTTGCTACTCATCTCACCACAGGTAGACACACGGAAATTGATGTAGAAAACAAATTCCCACTTTAATATTTAGTATAGCAAATGATTATATTATACTATGTTCCAAAGAAATTAACTCTCCATATATGATGGAACTCATACGTTCCTTATCTCGTAGTGCGCAACTCTGATTTCCATGCCATTCTAAAACATAGAGACAATGATCCTCTATAAGTTACAACTGCCTTTGTAACTTCACTATTTAACCAGGCAATTACCATTCCATTACAAATGTAGATGCAACCATTAAGGAAATCATTGCCATACGTGAACGTAAGCACTAGAAGGAAAAGACTATAATAATATTTGCTATGTTAATGGAGGCATTACCAACATGGGACATCGCATAAGGAAGAGGAAACGTTGTGTGGTGTTTCTTTGCTGCCAACATGAGCCATCGCACCCGAAACTTCACATGCGTTATAGCATTCTTCTGCGTTACTAGAATCACTGCCACCAAAAAATATCATTCCAGAACTATCAAACACTGTGTTGCATTACGGCAATGCAAGTGGACTCTTACACCACTGCTAGCATCACATACAGCCAACGCATTTTCTGCAAGGTGTCAATGTTGTTTGCCGTAGTCGATTCTCCATCTTGGATTCACTGCACGGTCCCCAACTTCTCCAACACCTGCGTCCAAACAAATTTGTGTTTCTACACTCTGACCGCACTTTACTACAAATACGTTAAGACTGCAATCTCAATGCTGGACTGTTAACACAACATCGAATACTGGTCACACGCCATGATCACACGGTGACTGCGTTTAAAATTTGAACCATACATTCCAAACTACTAACGCAGTATTGAATCCAATTCACATTGGCCGCACACCACATCTCCACGGTGAACTCATCTTCTTGCAATTTGCATACTTGTCTATTGCATATCAATATACTTGCAGATTCAAAACAAAATGTAGAACAGGCAACTTTTTAGCTCTGGTACCAAAATGATGCAGGGATTTTGCACAAAACAGATCCTTGCGCACAATAATAGAGTGTGTGTTCCCCTTACATGAAATCTTCAATTTAATCTTCAATAAAGTCTACTTAGACTCAATTCAAAATACATATGAAGAGAGAGCCAAACAGTAAACAATATAATTGCATAAAATACAACAAGAAATTTACCACTGCAAACCCTTCCTTGGCCGAATATTACAATGATTGGCCTCTCGGCTCTCACCCTTCACATGAACTCTCACACTAATTCCCTCTATCTCTCATTGTCCCTCTCTCTCACACAAAGCTCATTATACATGATTATGGATTAATGTCAATCCATGATTTCCTCCACACAAATCTCAACCAAACTCTAAAATAGATTTATCCCTATTTTGACTCAACTAAGTTCCATTTAAGGAATTTCTAATCCCTAAAATATCTACCCAAACCAATTCCACTCATATCTTCAATTAATTAAAAGAATATTTACAATAACCCTCACACTCAGATATTTCTCTCAAATTATTTTTAAAATGTACATAATTTATAAAATAAATAAATAAAACCTCACCCCCTAAATCACACAAATAAATAATGAAAATTAAACTTGATGCTCCTGCATCACCTTTAAGTGACTGCCCTTAAAACAAGCCATTTTCCCACTGTACTCTATCATTGTAATATGTTCTGCTGTATGAATATATGTAGCATTTCTTAGCCCAGGGGATAGCTCAATTTATTGTCACCAGTGTTGTTGGGGATTTGGCTAGTTCCATGCCAGCAGGTGCCCAGTTCAAAGACCAAAGGGAGAAGTGCAGGCTTACTGAGGAAGGGTGAATCATCCCTTGGGTTTCCCTGTGAGGTTTTCTGTGTAAAAAAATTAACTTGCATTTTCTCAAAGAAAAATCAATTGACACAAAAATAAACCACCCCCAACAAACCAAATATTTAAACATCAACAATGATCAGGGAAAATGCACTGATCATTTTTGTTTATTATCATAATCTAGATGGTTGCATAAATAAAAGGGAAAACAAATCTTCTAATGAATCTAATCTTCAAAGAAATTCCACTGTGAAATGCTGTGACCACACAACAAAGTCAAAATTATTAAGTTCGTTGTGATGCACACAGGAGGCAGTTTTCATTCACAGACCTGGCTATGTTTCAAGCTGCTGCAATACCATATAGCACGCTATAATAGACAGGGAAAACACTTCTCTAAAAAGCCATTTTTTGCAGCATATCTGCACGATGGAATCCAGTTGCTAAAAAGTTACACTTCAAAAGAAATATGTTTGAAAAAGCACTACTAAACATCTACTTTCAAGGTGTGAAAACAGGAAAATGATGGCTAAGTTATGACTCAACTAGCTACATGCTAAGTCATCAGGTTCAGCAAGTTTGAACGTTGAAATTTGAAATTCGCTGAACCTAAAACCAAATCGAATTTGTTCGTTTAAATTCGTTGGAAAATTTCAAATTAAACACAAACGTGAACCTGAATCTAATATTCAAATGGATTCGGCGAGGGCTTAATCCTATTTAAAATTTGTTCATTTAAATTCACTTGAAAAATTCAAATTGAACACAAATGCAAACCTGAAATTAGTATTCTAATGAGCTCAGCAAGGGTTTCATCATTTTTTTTAAATAGGGACATCAATTTTTGAAGCCTCTGTTCTGTATAGTTCAAATCGAAGCATAGATATATGTAAAAAAAAATATTTACATAAAAGGTTTTTAATATTATGTTGAGAACCTCTGGAAAACTTTGTATAAAAGGTTTTTAATATTATGTTGAGAACCTCTGGAAAACTTTGTATAAAAGGTTTTTAATAATCATAATTTAAATTTTATCACAATAGCTATATAATAATATAAATTTTAATATAGCGATATATAAAAAATTACACATTATAATTTGAAATTTTATATAATCATAATTTAAATTTATATAATTTATTTATTCATTAATATATAATAATAAATAAATTTTAATATATTTATAAAATTAAGTTATAAAGCTTAATGAAACATGAATCTCCAAACCCTGCTCTTCCCTCAAACGATCTGATTCAACTCTAGGCAAGTCAAACTCGCATTGACCGAGTTTGACTCGCAACTCACCGATTAATTGCGATTTAGGTGACTGAGGCAATTTTCAACCTTGGACTTGGCGAGCACGGATTTTAACTTTTAGGGTTGTCACATTGTTTGCCACGTGGTTTAGTTAGGTTAAAAATTAAACGCCAGTCCGTAACTCACTTTTCACTGCTCAGGCTCAGCAACTCATACGCCAAGAAGGTAATAGAGGCATGGTTTCAGTTTTAGTTTACTTTGCGTAATAGAGGCGTAGTGTAATAGAGGTATGGTTTCAGTTTTAGTTTACTCTGCATAATAAAGGCGTAGTGTGCAGTGTGCTCTAGCATTAGCTTCAACGTGTGCTCTGTCAGAGATTTCAGTAGCAAACCATTATCGTATCATTTCAGAAGCAATCGAGAGATTTCAGTTACTGTTTTTTTGCTGATTAGTATGCAGTATTTTAAATTATATTTTTATTATATAGCATATCGTTTATATATATATATATAACTTGTCGAATTTTATCATTTAATTTTTTATTGTCGATTTTTTTTTGAATTTGAAGGTGGTCGAATTAGAACACAAACTCGAACCAGATGACTTAGCCTACATGTGTAGTCCATAAAACTGTTCTTATAACATTTTCATTGACAAATCTAAATCACTTTGCAATTTACGAAGCTTGTTACTTACCGCTATCGTATCAGCAATAGCATATGCCTCTGTCTCGAATGCGATGGGCTCGTGCTTTTCATTCTGATGCATTCATTGCAAGGAGATGTCAAGAGGGATAGAAAAAACAATTTCTGTTAGAAATGGTTCTGGTGTACAGCTTAAAAGTGGCAATCCAGTGTAATGCAAGGCAAGCCATTTAGTTTTAATACACCAATCAATCACGGACCTGTGTTCCCGGTGAGTTTATATAAAAATAAATTGGCTTTGAAGGATTATCATAGTCCAACCACATAAGTTCAGCAATAAGGAGTTCTGTTACTGCAGGGACAATCTGACATGAAAAAAAGAAGACAGATAACATTAGACAAATAACTTGCCGCATCAGTCATACTTTACCAACTGTTCTTATCACTTTAAGATCATAAAAGGCAAACCTTATAGGTAATCAAAATTATATGCACTCTGTTCAGAATTGATACATACAGGCATGCCTAGGTACAATATTCGAGCATCCAAAAGCAGAGAAGGTAAATCCGGTGGAGCAGACCTGAGCCTTCCATATCCTCCCCCGCCCCCACCTCGGTACATATTCACACTCATACTAAGTCTAGATGGCCCATCCTTCAAGCTTGTCAAACTCCACATACCAGTACCCTCTGTATAGTGTTTTGCAGATGTTATTGATTCCTGAGAAAAAGGAAATCCAATTTTCATGTAAACATACCTGTATGGCTTGTCTATATAAAGATTTGAAACAACAAAAATGCATCAGAGAAAACCATCCAAGTGAATAAAACAATTTAGCCAAAAAGCAGTAGAGAGTCAAGACCTATATACATCCTCCATGCAAAGCACCATTTAGTGCACATACAATCTCATATGAAAAAGTACACATACAAATTCAGAGCATATCTCCCCAATGTAAAGGATGACAAGCATATTGTTTCAAATAGTTTTCTGGATCCATCGCATTCATGTTAATTTAATAATCGACGTCTCGAACCCACGACTGTTGTGGGTTCGAAACTCCGATCATTAAACTAACATGAATGCGATCCGGAAAACTATTTGAAACATGAGAACAATCGCAGAAATCTGAAATCTGAAATCATCGACAAGCAAATTGTCATTTAACATCTTTTGAGGCAAAATATAAAAGGTCGATTAAGAATAAAATTAAAACTTTGTGAAGCAACATATAGTAAAAAAGAACCTCAGTAACTCGCTCAGCTTGCCGCTTAATTGGGCTGTCTTCTGTAAGGAACATATCCATTTGTGAAGGATTGAGACCATAAAGAGATTCGGGAATATTTTTGAAATTCTCCATCACTGCATTTGGTTTTCAAAAACAGTCAAATCTTTATTAGAACAATTCTTCAAATCTGTCAAGGAAAAACCTATTACAGATCTAGCTTCTCAAATTTAACATCCAAAAGGGGCATAACAGCCATAGGTCCATCAGACATCTCTCACTAAGAATTAGAAACATGATACAAGTTCATGGCATAGGAAACTTGGAAACTAACCTGGCATAATATGTGCAAAATAATATTAAGGACAGAAGAAAAAGAATTCATTTTACTGATAAGAAAATGCACAAGCATGCAAAAATCTAATCCAGCAACTAATCAGACCAAATATATAAATCCAAAAATAGAAAACTTGAACTTTTTTATTTACTTAAAGAGTATTTAAAATTTGAACAAAGATGTATTGAAGCTTCAACGTTGTCTAAAATGGACCAATCCTACAGTAGAGCTTGCCATGAATGATCTTAGACACTATAACAGTCATACAATAGATGTAATTTTTCAAGAGTGTTCCCATAAATCTTGGCACTGCTTTAAGATAAAAGTGAAACCTGAGGGAATCTCTAGCATCACATTAAAAAAGCCAATCCATGGGAAGTCCGATTGATAAATGAGACAATTGTCAACAGTGATTAGGTTTGATAGTTAAGCGTGATGGTATCATATCCACACCCTCCCTCCAAAAAAAGAAAACAAGGTTCAAATCGCTCAAAGACACATTTCTCCCTCATGGACCATCTCAGCCATGCAAGTGGGGCATTTCGTGTAGTTGGGGCCAGGTGCAAGCCCTGCGAGACTTTGGTGTAATAGATACTGAACCCCCAAGGCATCTCAGCTGAAGGGATTCTTTTACCCACAGAATGGGAAGGACATGCTTGCAGCAGTGATAACTGGAAACATATTGTCAAGAAAAAAGGGATAAACAAAGCAAGGGACATTGACACCTTAATGGATTACTGTAACTCTTAATTCCAAAAGCCATATGTCAAACAAAATAAACACTCATTGCAATAATTCAGTAGTTGCATACAATCATCGTTATTTGTGAATAGGTTCCTTGTCTTTGGATGGTGTTTCCCTATTGTAATTTAAGAATCCATCCCATAACACCTCTCCAAAAAACACTTCATTTTCTCTATTCGAATTTCTACATCTCCTCCTAAATCTCTGTCAGCCTTTCCAAAAGAAGATTTTAATAAGTTATGAATTACTTAATTCACCAGTAGATGTCAATTCATAAATATAGTGTTTCATTGCAAAGATACTATCACTCTTCATATGTTGTTAATACACACACAAACACAGATATATATATATATATATATATATATATATATATATATATATATATATATATCCCGACATTGTTCTACATATAGAAAGCTTTCAAATAGTGTGAAAATCACCTAAATTGGAGTTCGTATGCAAAAGTTACGCCTCCCACAAGTTGACCTACCTTGTTGACCACCATGGTACAAAGTGAATTCCACGTCAACCCCCCATTACAAACACATGTGGGATTAGTCACATGTAGACTTTCAAGAAGATTATACAAGGTCCAAAACCCTAACACTAATTCAGGGTTGAGGCATGCGAAAATCGTAACCCTAACCTGAGACAAATATTTGGCTATGTTAAATATTGGGTTGCTACGAATGGAAGGGGTTCCATTCTCTTGGTATTGTTATTGTTCCATAGTTGAGTAGAGAATATAGGAGCGGGATGTTGAAGCATAATTGAGAAGGTAGATCATTCTATAGCAATCAATCAGGCCACATTGTACATGGCAAGTCTTGGTACTTGCATTTCATAACTGAGAAAAAAAAATAGAGAATAGGCCTCGCCTTCTAGCTGGGTTTTCTCCCATATTAGGTTTCCCAAGTCACACCTTGTATTCATCTGTATGGATGGTGTGTTCACTTTCTCATTTATTTCATTTCAGTTGCAGTTATTTCCATAATTGTCAGTGCCACACTAGTATTATTAAATCCAAGATCCAAGGAAATAAATTGCATAATAAAAGATTTCATAATCTTATAAGATATGTTGTGACAAATTGTTCCAATAGAATATCCATGACAATTTCCAAATCATATGGATATCGAAGAAGTTTTCTTTGTGGTTTTGTGGGAAGTTGCAAGATCCAAGAATTGGCTTCAGCAGGAAGACTCAGAGCCCTAGCCATGGAAAATGAGTGCAGTCGTAACAACCCTTAATATGAGGTAAAGAAGATATTTTTGAAGGTGTAAGAACATGACATTGATATCTCTTGCAACATGGGCCTCCTTATAGTGGCTCTTGAGAACAAGTTTGAACCTTTTAGGGAGGTTGGTGGCTCTAACTCAAAAGTTGGAACAAACGAGAAATCATGAGATAATGGAGACCCAAAACAGGAGCCGAAAAAAGAGACAAAGAAAGAGCAACCATGTCATCATTTCTTCACAACCTTTATTTAATATGGAAGCAAAAATGGACATCAAACCCTACCAAAATGAGATTTAAGCTATTAAGTTGAATCTCTAGTTGCTATAACTTTATTTAAATGTCCATAACGTAGGAGAAGAGCAAAAGATTTCATTTTCTTAACTGAAATTAGAGGGTCATAATACCCTAACCTACTGTGAAAGCCACATGGATCAAACTTAGGTTGGAGGGTGATCCCCCAATAACTAAGTGGAAGGAATTTAAAACCCTCATCAACACCCACTTCTACCCTATTGGCTATGTAGAGGACTAGAGGATCCATTGGCATCACTTTAGGGAGAGATGAGGGCAAAGTCTGCAAGAGTTCACCACCAAGTTTAAAAAAGGGCGATTATGTTGGGTGTATCTCCCAAAAACCCATACCTACTCCTCAAGTTTCTAGGTGGTCTACAGAGTCAATTACAAAAACAAGTGATGCTCTTTAAACATAGGCCAATTTTTAAGCATAAGCCAATTAATGAGGCCTATGTATAACATAATACCTAGAAAATATACATAGACCACCAAGATGCTTCCAAGGAGTGGAAGATGAAGTGGAAAGGAAAGGACAAAAGACAACAGCGATTACACATCAGTGAAAGAATCTGAACAACCACTGCAACAATTGTAATATCGATGGCCACAGCAAAGATAAGCGCTGGAAACTAAAACCAAAGAACCATAAGAAGAATGTTAGGAAAAAGAATTTTTTAGCCATGGATTCACATGACCAAGTGGAGTGTTAAAATCTGAAAGTTCTATGCAGAAATTTAAAAATTCTTTGCAAAAACTTGAAAGTTCTATGTAGAAAACTGAATGTACTTTGCAGAAAATTGAATGTTCTATGTTGTTACAATTACTTAGAATGCAGATTTCTTCTTCAAAACTTTTCAGATCAGCAATTGTAGATAAAACATAAACTTAAGGATCATATGAAGATAGCAAAGCACAAATATGAGACACTGAGATTTTGGTCCAATGACCAAGGCAAAACCCCTCAAAGGGGAAAACCCAAATGATTCTTCTTCTATAATATTTCTTCAATTGTTCAGCAGAGTACAGAGAGAGAGAGAGAGAATGAGAATGAATAAAGTCACAAATGTCTGATCAACTTGCAGTTGAAGTGCACTTGCTCTTTTCCTAGAGATCTTCTCCTTCCGTTGATCAGATCATGTCCTTCACACTTGCTCTAGCTCTTCCCTTGCTCTTGATCTTCACTAGTTCTCACACTTCTCTTGCACACGCTCAACACTTGCTCTTCTTCTTCACAATGAACATGCTACTCTCAACTCTCACTTGCTTTTGTTTAAATAGATGAAAAATGAGAGGAGTTACAAAATGAATTCATGCCTTAAGCCAATAATAGGAGAATTGAATTCCATGAGGGAGGAGTTACTTGAGAAATGTAACTCATCCCAAAGAGAGAGAGAGAGGTACACTTGTCTTGAGGAGTTACAATTAGAATTAGGGAGAGAGAGAGTTACACTTAGACATGAGAGAATATTTGGTGAGAGTTACAAATCAAATTGAATGGGGAAGTTACAAGTGCATTTAATGAGGAGTTACATTTTTGCCATACATCGAATTAGTGAGAGAGAGTTACATTCTCTTAAGTGTGGAGTTACTATTTTATTCCAAGAGAGAGGTTCAATTTGCCAAGTAAGAGATTCTCAATTGAATTTACTTATTCCATGAGAGAATTCGTTTTTATTAATCCATTAAAGGTGAATGACTTTAGACTATTTTATAAATAATAGTATCATAATAATAATAATAATACTAGTAAGGATAAAAATATTAATTCTTCACTTGTATAATCATGATTGATTTGATTTTAAAGTGGATTACATATGTCAAGACCATCCTTGATCATTTAGACATGACTTTCCATTTTTGGAAATTCATTTCCAAATTGAGATGTGACTTACTATTTTTGGAACGTCATATTAGAATTGTCAGGAATAAAGTTTTATTATAGGTGGTTCAAACAGAACTGAAAGATATGATTTCTTCTAGGAGAAATTCATCCCTGAGCTGCCAAATTTTAACACTCTCTCTTAGCTAGGGAGGAATTTCTTTTTGCATCAAAGATCTTTGTTTCCTCTAATCTCTTTCATTCATCTCAATTCAACTCTTCTCTGTAACATCTGTAACAATGAAGTCGCAATCTAAAAACGAATCATCCACTCGACACAAATTTGGAAAGGAATGGATCATCACATGGACAAGACTCAAGTCACACAGACAAGAATCAAACACAGCCAAGTTTCATTTAATGTCAAGTGATGGAACACCTGCATCCTAGACAAGTCTCATTACACCTATTGGCCAAATAGGTGGCTCTTCCCACATCCCAGACTGTGGGTCGAACGCACACCGAGGCCTACTCTTGTGGCACACACTACACAAGAGGTCCCTCATCTTCAGGAGCTTTCTGGCATCATTCCCTAATCCTATGAGCTTTTTGTTGGAAAGTGTAACTCGGATCGGTCTTCATACTGACTATGTAATTATGAATTTATTTAATGAAGAAGACAAAGACATAAAATGTATTTTGTAATGCTTGACTCATGGGTTTCATGAGCAAGTAATTTTTATTATAGGTCAAAGACTTCTTCTTGATGTCTTTTAGGGATTTGTCATCTTGTCATAAATGTATAAAATAGTCATGTATGTGAAGTCATGTTACACTTGTGTAAAGGACAAATTATATGCTCCAAGACCTTGTCACCTCGCTTCACGAAGTCAGCTCAAAATGTGTTGGAAATACTCCTTGACAAGTGGGCCCTCAATCAGCTGTTTAAGTCGGCTTACCTACAAGAAGACATGTCGGCCTAAAAGAGGGATGAAGTCCCTATATAAAGAAGTATCTACGGCCTCATTTGATACATACAGTTCGGACATGTTCTGAGATAGAAGTGCAGATCATAGTCTACCTTTTGGTGCGAAAGGAGGAAGTTGTCCAACAGAGAGAAAAGGGAGTTCAGCGAAGGAAGAAAGGTCTTTATGTTGTCTCTGTTTTGGGTAAGACATGTCTCGCATATCTCAGGTAGTCTGAAGTCTATCAAAGCAAAGAAAAGGGTTTTCTATGTAGTGCAAAAAGTGGTGTCTATATAGTGCTAAAGTAGTTCATCAATGAAGGTTGTAAGAAATAAAAAGGGACTGAGATCAATGCGAAGGAGAGGCAATGCTAGCCTCCGTCATTAATCTCACAGATTCAGTAATATATATATTTATAGCGAAAAGAAGGCAACAAGTAAGATAGTCATCACAGTGAAAGGAGAACTATTCATGGAGGACAAAGCATATCACAGCAAGAGGTCCAAGTCAAATCAAGGGAAGGACATCATTGTTTAAAGCTAGGAACCGAGCTTTCCTAGTGTTGGTGTAGATTGGTGCAGAAAAAGAAGATCAGCATAAGGAGCCCAAAAAGAATAGAGACAAGATCTTGGAGGCATACAAGGGTCAAGGGTCTGTGTTATGGTCATGTTACTTGTCAACTGAAAGTGCGGGTTTTCCTCTCCAAGAGGGAGAGGTTTTGGCCCTGGCTTGAAGAGCGAAAATCTTGTGTCTCTTGTATTTTGATAATTGACTTGATGAAAGACATAACAAGCTAATAAAGAGAAGATCTAAAGAAAGATAAATAAGTTCACAAGTAATTATCAAGTAGAGAATTGAATTAATCTACACCCTATCAAATTCTCAACACTCTGACAGGGGGGAAAGGCAGCTCAGTGTTCTCGATCAGCTGTGACTGCTTCCCAGAAGGGTCACGTCCATAAGTCCAAGTTGCTCTCTAAAAACCAACAACTTTCCTTTCGATCAAGGCTTGGTAAGAATGTCAGCTATCTGATCATCAGTGGAGATGTAATGGAGTCTCACTACTCCTCTCTGCACCATATCCCAGATATAATGATACTTGATCTCAATATGCTTGGACTTATCATGAAACACGAGATTTTCTGCAAGACAAATCCCTCTCTTATTGTCACAATATATAATTGTCGTGTCTAGAACTTGCTTAAATAGTTCCCCAAAAAGATTCCTCAACCAAACTACCTCACAGTTAGCCATGCTAGCAGCAATGTACTCAGCTTCAGCTATACTCGGTTCAATAGACTTTTGCTTTCTGCTCATCCAAGAGATCATGGCAGATCCCAAGGTAAAGCAACACCCAGAAGTGCTCTTTCTATCAACAGAGTTACTAGCCCAATCAGCATCAGTATATCCACGAAGTCTTACATTTTTAGCAACGTATTTCAATACTAGATTGATAGTTCCATGCAAGTATTTGAGTACATGTTTTGCATCAATCTAGTGGCCATGAAAGGGATCAATCATATGTTGACTTAAAGTGTTTACAACAAAGCATATGTTAGACCTAGTGTTTACCAAAAACATCAAAGCACCAATGAGTTGTCTATGCTCTATGGGATTTACTAGACTAGGTCCTGCAGCTTTGCCACATAATTTCTTAAAGTTCATTTCCATAGGAGTATGCATGGACTTACATTCTACTATAGCAAATCTTTCGAGAAGCTTAACAACATGTTTTCCTTGAGAAAGATAAATTTCACTACGTCTTTGCCAGACCTCTAGACCCAGAAAGTAATGCATCAAACCAAGGTCTTTCATTTCAAATTCAGAAGCTAACTCCCTCTTACACTAGAGGATAAGAGGTTCTCCTTTTGTCAAGAATAAATCATCAACATACAATATCAAAGTCAAAGGTATACCTTGGACAAGGGTTGCACGAAACGCGCCCCCCCCACCAGGATCCAAACCAAGAATCACGCCCAATACGGATCCGTGGTTCAAAAATCCAAAACCGCAGATCGAGCTGGCGAAGAAGATTCCTGGAAATTCGGAACCGTGTCAGCCCGATCCATGGTTCCAGATTACCGAACCGCGGATTCAACAATGGATCGAGCACGGATCCGTACGGATCCCAACCAGATCTGAAGGGAGATGGGACATTTTCCTTTATTTTTCATTTTCATCTTTTTTACTTAAATTTTGAACATTACCATGAAATGACTCAACATGTTTAAGAGTGGTTCCAACCTCATCGGACTATATGGAGAAAATAAAATTTCATATCCTATTCAAAATTCAGCAGACTTGATAGTTTTCAGGAATTCAGGATCGATGGGATTGTGGCATTTCATTAGATTATATCATGTATGAGGGTATGTGATTGGCATTTAATCAAGAGCACCAAGCCCTATATGTACCCTAGTGTTCGTGGTGTTAATCGTTGAAGTCCTTTGTCATGCCGTTAGCAAAAAATTACCTTCAATCAAGTCAAAATCATCGATCAAGCATGTTAAGTTTTTTCTACCATATATGCTTGGATTAATCATTAGGTAGTTTGATCAAAATTGGGCAATGTTGACTAATATCCTAGATAATCGAGGTAGAGGCAAAGGCTAGACAAGAGGAAAAGAATCTAGATTCTAGATGGTTGATGCTCGAATAATTAATCATTAATGTACAATGGATGCCATATCTATCTTCATTTATGTACAAATATGCATGTTCTACAACTAATTTGGTGTTTTGGATGTTTTTTTTAATATAAATGCAAAAAAATATAAACATATATATAGTAGATGCTTCCGAGACACTGCACTTCCTAGATTTTTGGGAAATGACGCATCTGCGTCCCCACTTCCAAAAACCGTCCCTGCTTCATGCAACATTGCCTTGGACTGTCTTGAAGTAGAGGTTTGGGGCTGCACTGCTTCTTGTGAAACCAAGCTTTATCAGGTAGCTATCAATGCGAGCATACCAAGTTCTTGGAGCTTGCTTCAGCCCATATAAGGCTTTCTTCAGTCTGCATACATGAGTTTCCATGTCACGCTCTTCAAAGCCTTGTGGTTGTTCCACAAATACCTATTCCTTGAGGAAGCCATGCAAGAAAGCAGTTTTAACTTTTCACGTCAATTTGGTTAAGAGTCCATCCCTGGCTAGCAGTTAAGGCAACAACATATCGAATAGTGGTATATCGAGTTACAGGTGCAAAATATCATCATAATATATTTCCTCTTTCTGAGAGAAAGCTTTAGCTACAAATCTAGCCTTATATTTTTCCATACTACCATCTGCACCATGTTTAATCTTAAACAACCATTTGGAAGTGACAACAGATTTACCTTGAGGTCTAGGAACCACTTCCCAGACATCATTCTAGATGATGGACTCGTATTCTTCAATCATGGCATCTTTCCAAACTTGTTCTTTTGCAGCTACTTTAAAGGTGCATGGTTATGCCTGAATAATGTTGCTCATGGTAGCAGCATACCCATGAAACTGACTTGGCTCCTTACTGTCGTTGAACGTTTCTCTTGGGGTAGCATCTTGCAAGATATCTTGCAGCCATAGTGGTCTCTTTCTGGTTGGAGGATCATGAGGTGGAGGATCTAGAGGATCCATGGAGCCCACTATATTATCAGCAAGCTCATTCTCAGGTTCCGGTTCAGACTCAGATGCAGACTCTTTTTCATTAACAACTTGTCTTTCAGCAATGGCAAGAGGAGGGTCTCATGCTTTGCTAAGAGTGCATCTTCATCAAATGTTACATCTTTGTCGAACTCTATAGTTCTATGATCAAGTACATAAATTCTATAAGCTTTTGAATTATCACAATAACCAACAAACGTACCTTTCTTACCTGAAACTTCTAGTTTGTTCTTTTTTTCTTTTGGCACATGGAAGTACACAGGACAGCCAATGATTCTCAAATGACTCACTTCAGGCCTTTTACCAATGAAGACTTCTTCCAGAGTCTTATTGTCAAGGTCTGATGACGAGTTATGTTTTGCACATAAACAACAGTATTTGCAGCTTCTCCCCACAAAAACTTTGGTACTTTTTTATCATGCAGCATGGCTCTGACTGCTTCCACAATGGTTCTATTCTTCCTCACAGCCACACCATTTTGTTGTGGATTGTACAGCATAGTGGTTTTTTTCTTTATTCAGACATATTTGCAAAGATCATTAAAATCATTAGAGATGAAATCTCCCCAATTATCAGATCTGAAAGCTTTGATCTGCTTTCCAATTTGATTTTCAATTAGAGCCTTGAAATCTTTGAACATGTCAAATGCTTCCTCTTTCTTTTTCAAAAAGAATATCCATGTCTTGCGAGAAAAATCAACAAAATCATGAAATACAAATAGCTACCAAGAGAAGTAGCAGCCATTGGTCCACATAAATCAGAAAGTATGAGCTGAAATACATGACTAGTTTTATTTTTCTTGAAGGGATGGTTCCTTTATATGTTTCCCACTGCACATCTTGGGCAAACTCCTTCACGATCCATTCTGATCTCAGACATTCAAGAAAATATCTTCCTTACATGAGGTAAGGATTTATAGTGTAGGTGAGTGAATCTTTTGTGCCATAACTCACATTGAAGATCAGTATCATGGACCAGTGCATAAATCGGTTTACCAATGACTTTGTAAAACCCTTCACATCTTGATTGAAGAGTGAAAGCTTCTCTCATACTTGAGTTCAAAGGACAGGTTAGAACTTTTCCATTAATGAAAGCAACTTTCATTCCTCTATCTTCTAGAGCAGATATTGATACAAGATTCTTTTTCAAACTAGGTACATACAAAACTTCTTGCAGAAAAATAGATTTGTCATCATCTAACTGAAATGAAACTGAACCATAACGTTTAACTTGGTGAGTAGAATTATCTCCAAAGATGACCTTTAAATTAGTCTCTCTCACAACTAGATTAGAGAGTGCCTCTTTGTAACCAATAAAATGTTGGGACGCACCACTATCAACTAACCAACTATCAAATGAATCTACAGAAGAAGAACTGGAAAGAGAAGAAACAAGAAAAAATTATGATTGAGTTTCCGCTGCATTATTTCTATAACTTGGATTTCTTGTTTTCTTAGGATGACATTTTCTTTGATTTTCAGAAGTGTTTTTTTATAATCAGATTTGTTTTTGAATCTAGGTGTTATTCTTCTCTCTTTATAGTCACGAGTAAAGTGACCATGCTTTTGAGAGTTAAAGCATCTAACTTTAGACATATCTAGATTCCCTTTATTTGATTTGAAAATATATTTCTTTTTATTGTCTTTCTCTTGTCATAGACTAAAAACCCAGTTGGTTTTCCTTCTTCGTGATGTGATGTTCTCTCTCCAGAGATCATTCTGACCTCCGCTTGGATACATTTTCCCAAGAGCTCATCAAATGTGGGAATAGTGTTGAAATTGCTTATGGTGGTGATAAAAGTCTCCCAAACAAGAGAAAGGACTCCGAGCGCAATCTACACCATTTATTTGTCGGGTACAACTTCACCAATTGTTGACCGTTGATTCATGATTTTGGTCTCAGAAAGTATGCTTGAACTGTCTCTCCTATGTTCATCTAGATGTCCTTCAATTGATTCTTCAAGGCAATAATTTGGTTCAAGTTAGTAATTGCAAACATGTCAATTAGTTTGTCATACATTTATTTAGCTTTCTTCAGAACAAAAACATAAGTAATGAGATGATCATTAAAAGAATCAAGGATATTTTTTGTAGCTTCCATTTCACCCTTTTTATGTTTGGATTTGACAACAGCACTTGAATTTTAGGAATTTGGCTTCTATAATCCATAAATTGTGAGTAAAATCTTTCGGTAAAAATCACATCAAAGTAAATTTGGTCGACGCGTTTCGAACCAGCCAGTGTGGTTGTTCATCAGGACAAGATGAAAAATCTGATCAAGTAACCCATTTAAATAGATAAGAAAAGCTCCAACTAGACGTTTGTAAAATAACGGCTAATTTGACTAAACTGAGGAAATAAAATCAAAAAATAATAATAATTCATTTTTTTATTTTTTATTTTTTAAATTAAATTCTTAATGTTTATAATTTGAATTTTATTTATTTTTATTTTTAATAAAAATAAGAATTATTTAATATATTCTTGAAGAATAAATAAATGTTTACTATTATATATATTTTTATTTTTATTTTTAGAATAATAATTAATATATTTATTTTGTTCTATATTTCTATTTATTTTTAAGAATAGATTAAAAATTATAATATTAAATCCAAAAAATATATATATTTATTTTATTTTTAATAATATGTTATATATTAAAAATTATATGGTATGAAATTCAACAAAAAAAAAACACACTACGAATGAAAAGCAGGAATCCAGCATCTGCTAACAATCCACCCATCGTCCCTGTTGAGGTTAACCGGCCTCTTTTCGATTTCCAAGGCTTCTCTCAACTTGCGGTGGTGGAAATGGTCAATCATCGCAATAACCTTAGCATCTTCAATGCAAATGTGATGATTTGTCTTATCAGCATGCTCTACTAGGGCCGAGGATCATGATCTATTATGCTTAAGGTCAGCGACATGTTCATGAATTCTTTGATTAATAGATTGACCCATTTCACCAATGTAAGGGGTCCCACACGAGCACGAAATCAAGTAAACACCCTTACCATCCTTGGGGCAAATCGGGTCCTTAACCAATCTAAGCGAACTCCGAATGGTGCAGGAGGGTTTGAACGTTGAGGAAACATTATGTTTCTTTAGGATCCTGGCGATTTTATCTGTAGTACCTTGGATAAACGGAAGGTGAACTCCAGATAACCAATAGCACTTGAATTCTCTGGTGGATCAGCTATTGTGCCTTCAACATACTCTAGAACTTCGTATTCTTCAATAGTGATATCTAGCCTTGCTTTCCATGGACCAAAGTTTGAAGCATCATTCAGTTTCTCCTCTAACTTGAAGTGGGACAAAGTCATCTTGATCAAGAAAAAACTTTGGCAGCAAGTTGGGTCTCTTCAAGTGATATTTGGTCTCATTAGACTTGTCTTCACCAAGGCTCTAATACCATGTTAAAATTTAAAAGTTCTATGCAAAATTTTCAAAATTATTTGCAAAAACTTAAAAGTTCTATGCAAAAAATTGAATGTTCTATGTTGTTACAATTACTTAGACTACGGATTTCTTCTTCAAAAAATTTCAGATCAACAATTGCAGATAGCACATATACTTAAGTATCATACGAAGACACCCACGCACAAATACGAGACATTGAGATTTTGGTCCAATGACTAGAGCAAAACCCCTCAAGGGGGAAAACCCAAATGATTCTTCTTCTTTTAGATTTCTTCAATTGTTCAGCAGAGTACAGAGAGAGAGAGAGAGAGAGAGAGAGAGAGAGAATGAATAAAGTCACCAATGTTTGATCAACTTGCAGCTGAATTGCACTTGCTCTTTGCTTGAAGATTTCTTCCTCTTGATCAGATCATGTCTTTCACACTTGCTCCAGCTCTTCCCTTGCTCTTCCTATTCACTGGTTCTCACACTTCACTTGCACACAATCAACACTTGCTCTCCTTCTTCACAATGAACATGCTACTCTCAACTCTCACTTGCTCTTGCTTAAAATAGATGAGAAATGAGAGGAGGTACAAAATGAATTCATGCCAATAATAGGAGAATCGAATTCCATGAAGGAGGGACTTACTTGAGAAGAAGTGTAATCCATCCCAAGAATAGAGAGGTACACTTGTCTTGAGGAGTTACAATTCGAATTAAAGAGAGAGAGAGTTACACTTAGACATGAGAGAATAGTTGGTGAGAGTTACAAATCGAAATGAATGAGGGAGTTACAAGTGCATTTAATGAGTTACAATTTTTCCATACATTGCATTAGTGAGGGAGAGTTACATTCTCTTAACTTTTAAGTGTGGAGTTACTATTTTATTCCAAGAGAGAGGTTCGATTTGCCAAGTAAAATATTCTCAATTTAATTTACTTATTCCATGAGAGAGAGCGTTTTTATTAATCCATTAAAAGTGAATGACTTTAGACTATTTTATAAATAATAGTACCATAATAATAATAATAATACTAGTAAAGATAATGTTTTATATATTTGCGGTATTTTTGCGCTGCTGCCTACTGAGTGAACCCGTGCGCTGACTGTTGGTGCTAAGGTTGCGCCTCCCTCACAGCAATGGAGGATCTGGGTTCGTCCCAGGCCCCTCCTCCCCCTTATCCTCCTCCCCCTCTGTCTGCTGAAGAAGCATTCAAAAATATGCTAGCTTCGCTACCGAAAAAGAAGAAATCGGAAGCCACCAAGTTTGTGAAGAAGCTGGATGAGATTCCGGCAGCTTCCCTTCCACCAAAGGGGCCGATTCAAGTTGCCTTGTCTCTTGCGAATCGTGCTCTTGTGGGACAGTTTACAGGACTTGGCCCTCACCCAAAACCACGGAGGCCTGGGTTGTCAAAAACTGGAGACCATTGATCGAGCACAGTGTTACCTCATACTTCTTGGGGAGAGGCTTCTTCCTATTTGAATTTATTTCAAAAGAGGACAAGGATATGATTTTTAGGAATGGGCCTTACTTCAAGGGAACTCAGGGCCTGTATTTAAACAAACGGACGTCGAATTTTGATCCAGCAGAGGATGTTCCGTCGGTCGTTCCTGTGTGGGTAAGGCTTTCGAATCTTCCAGTGCATTGTTGGAACTGGGAGTCTTTGAAGCATATAGGCAATGCGCTGGGCAAATTCATAGATCGGCCAAATAATAAGGATCAATACGACTATGCTCGAATCTATGTAGAGGTCAATCTTGAAGTGGGACTTCTAGAGGCAATAAAAATCAATGTCGGAAGTTGGACTCATGTGCAAAAATTAGATTATGTGCAGCTCCCTTTTAAGTGCCGAAAATGCCGCGAATACAGACACTTTGCCAAGAGTTGTCCGAGTAATGGAGAGATGGAGAAAAGAAAAGAGGAAGGCTGGAAGCAGGTTAAGAGAACAAAGTCTGCACATAAGGCCCAAAATCCTCTGGGGGCTCCAAAAGGAAAAGCAAACCAGCCTACTCATGATCAGCAAAACCCTCCCTCGAGGGGTCAAGAGAACAAGTTTGGACCCTTAAGCTCAGCTTCAATAGAAGTCCAAGAGGTCGAAATGCAAAAGAAAGGGACTCCAGAGAAAGGGACACCCGCAGACTCAAGGCAAGGAGAAAGCACTCCAGAAAGCCCTAAGGAGAAGACTGCAGAAGCTGAAGAGGAAGAACAAGAGTCGGAGGAAACAGAGGAGGAAGGAGAGATAGGGAAATCACACAAAACGGCTCGAAGATCGACAAGAGGAAGAATGCCAGCCCGGGAGAAGAGAGAGCAAGAAACTTACAAAGACAAACTTCAGGGCAGCCAACCAACCCTAAAGAAGCTATTGGCAAGAAATCTGAAGGGACAAGAAATCAAGGTCCGGGCTCCAAAGGAGCTCATCAAACTCAAAAAAGTAAGTGATGAAGGTTGTCTCCTGGAACTGCAGAGAAATGGGGAGCAAGCCGAAAGAAGAAGCCATAAGAAGCCTAATAAGGATAGAAGCCCCAGATATTCTTCTAATCCAGGAGACAAAAATGGAGGATAAAGAATTTCTTCAAACAAGTAAGAAATTTTGGAAATATTCAGCCTCTTTAATGTGTATGCACCAGTAAACGCAGGGGAGAAGAAGACATGCTGGGACTCAATCAGAGATTTATCTGAGGTAGAGAATTTGGAAAATATTATTATTACTGGTGATCTCAATCTTACCTTACTTCCGTCTGAGAAGCGAGGGGGGAGCATCGTCAGAAATCCGGCGAGGGAATGGATGGAGGACCTCATTCAAGATTGGGACTTGCTCGACATCAAGCCCTCAAACGATAAGTACACTTGGTCGACTAAAAGAGTCGGTCCCGAGCATATTGCAGCGAGATTGGATAGATTTCTGGTTCAAAGTTCTTTTCTTCTTCTAGGATTGGAAACTAGGATGAATATCCTCTCTAGCAGTGTTTCGGATCATAAGCCTATTAAACTGGCATTGTTGACCCAAAGAGATTTAGGCCCAATTCCATTCAGGTTTAGCCCCCTGTGGTTCAAGAACTTGAACTTCATGGACAAGGTAAAGGAAAGCAGAGGATGCCTGTCAAAGGGTCACCTTTCTACGTGTGGGAGGAAAAGCTTAGAAGAGTGAAAGTTGCTCTGAAAAGTTGGGCCAAAACTCTGCCTAATCCATCGGAAGAAAGGAAGCAAGCTCAAGAATATCTTGAGATCCATCACTTGTAGATGTAAGATGCAGAAATCTCGAGTGAAGCTCTAGACAAGGAAGCAGATTTGCAACAAAAGTTCCATAAAGCCTGTCTGCATGAGGAAGAATTTTGGGGACAAAAGTCTCGCAGCCTTTGGCTGAAAGCAAGAGACAAAAACACATCCTTTTTCCACAAACAAACCCAAGCAAGAAAAAGCTTCAACTTTATCTCAAAAATCAAGGAAGGCTCCATAACACACAGTGACTTCATAAGTATTAAAAGGGCAACTTTCACTCATTTTAAAGATCTCTACATTGAAGAAGAAGCCCTGGGACAGAATTCCAATTATCCCATCCATGATAACCCCCCATGGTGAACCAGCAGTTGGAAGCAAAGGTTACTAAAAAGGAAATAAAGGTTGCTCTCTTTGCTATGGAGCTGAACAAAGCCCCTTGCCCGGATGGTTTCACGGCTAGATTTATCCAATTTTCTTGGCAGATAGTGAAAAAGGATCTACATAAAATGGTCTTGAAGTCCCAAGTCTGTCAAAAAATTGGGGGCAGCACGAACTCGGCCTTTCTTGCCCTTATTCCGAAGGAAAAGGGAGCCAGTGCATTTAACAGATTCCGACCTATCTCTCTATGTAACATAGGTTACAAACTGATAACTAAGGTGATAGCCAACAGATTGAAAAGTATTCTTCCATTTATCATCCCGGAAAACCAAGGGAGTTTTGTTCATGGGAGGCAGATTGTGGATAATATAATCCTTGTGCAAGAGGCGACACATTCAAGCATGCAGCGAAAAGAAAAATGAATGGTGGTTAAACTAGATCTAGCTAATGCTTTTGATCGTGTTCGACACAACTTCCTTTTTGATGTGTTGCTCAAGTTTGGGTTTGGGCCTGAGTTCATTGGATGGATTCGAGCCTGCATCTCTGAGCCTTGGATCGCCCCTCTGGTGCAAGGGCGAACAGCAGACTTCTTTAAAGCCACAAGAGGGCTTCGCCAGGGGTGTCCCCTCTCCCCTCTACTCTTTGTCCTGCGAGCCTCTGCCTTAAGCTTCTACCTGGAAAAAAAGCGATTGGACCAAGAGATTTTGGGCCTAAACATAGCTAGAGGAGTCAGGAATATAAACAATGCCTTGTTTGCCGATGATTCCCTGCTGTTGGGTGCAGCCTCTATCCATTCTGCTACAAGGTTTAAAGAAGTTCTTAATGAGTACTGCGAAGCTACGGGCAGCATGCTAAATGAGGGGAAATGTCATATTTATGGCTAGAATGTTTCTATCAGTGCTCTCAACACTATCTCTAGATGCTTGGGTTTTGTTGGCTCCACAGTTTGGAATTCATTCAATTATCTGGGCCTTCCTATCTTCCAAAAAAATTCCACTAGCATAGATTGGCTCCGGCTGTTAGAAAAATTTAAGATCAGAATTCAGGCATGGGGATTCACGTTGCTCAATCTTGCAGGGAAGACAGTGTTGATCAAATGTGTCCTAAATAGCTTGCCAATATTGCAGTTCTCTGTCTTGTTAGCTCCTATTGGCATCCTCGGAAAAATGGAAGAGATAATTAGAAGGTTCTTCTGGAAAGGAGGTAAGCATAATGATAAGAGAATGCCTCTAGTCAGCTGGGAAAAAGTCTCCAAGCCACTGCTGGAAGGGGGTCTGAATTTCAAAGATTTGCGCACCCAAAACATTACATTGGGGGCAAAGATCATATGGAGGCAAATTGCTCCAAAACCAGGATGGGCTCAAAAGGCTCTGTGGAAGAAATACTTCAGTGGGCAAAGGAAACGGAGTTTGGACAGATCTCCTTCCACAAAAATTGGATTGCAATTACATAAACTTTGTGTGCAGGCTATCCCCTTGATTTAACAGCATGCTTTCTGGATTCTAGGCAATGGTAAACAGATAAGAATTTGGGAAGACAATATCATGAATGAGGCCCCGCTTGCTGAAATTCAAGAGCTGGATGAGCTGCGAATTTGGATGTCAAACTCAAGCTTGAACACACTGTGGGACATATCGTACTGGGAGGGCAGCGAATGGGCGAATTGGAAGCAGCTGGAGGTTCTGCCGAGGCTAATGCATGCCTGGAACGATTTGATTTCAAAGTTAAAAGGAAAGGCCCCAATCCACGCAAGGAGACAGGACAAGCGAGGGTGGGGCCCTCGCTCTGGGAGCTACACGGTGGCGCAGGGGTATGCCAAGCTTAAGGAAATTCCACACGTCCCAACGTGTCCAGCGATTTGGAAGGGACTATGGAGACAGAACACCATTCCAAAAATCAATTTCTTCAATTGGCTCTTGTGCCATAACAGAATTTTGACTCAGAACAGACTTAAGAAAAGGGGATTCCAAGGACCCTCTAGGTGTTCGATGTGCCTTGAAAACGAGGAGAACTGTTAAATTTGGACAACTAGGTCCAAACTCCATGTTATGATGCTCAGATTAAGAGGCTAATATTTTTGTTGGATTCCTCTTTCGGAGAGGTGTAAAATCCATATATAATATGTCTTAATCCGATGAGCAGAACATTTATTTTGAATTTATTATTCATAATAAATTATATGTGCAGGTCGGCCTTAAGGTTTCACACCCCCAGCAGATGTGTCACACGCCCCAATGATGGATATAAATACAGGCAAAGTTGGAGAGCATTTCATAACAACTCAACTCACATCTTCTTCTCTCATCTGATTTAATACGAGCTACTTGGAGGACAAGTTCAGCCCACACGTGTGAAGGAGAAGAAGGACAAATCTGTACGGCTGAGCTGAAGGACGAATTTCTGCAGTTAGGGTTTTGCAGAAAGTTTGACCAGCGTTGACTTTGGTCAACGCATGGTCCGAATGGGCTGAAATTTGGTGAGAAGTTTGATTTTGGAAGGCCATACTGTTTGGCACAAAAATCGAGGTCAAAGGGTTGACCAATCTGCTGCTGCGTTGACTTTTAGCTTGCTGCCCTGCGTTGACTTTTCTGGACAGCGTTGACTTTTTTGGAGTTGACTTGGGTTGACTCGTTTGCTGATTGGAGGACTGTTGTGACACATTCTGGGTTGGCTGACCAAGGAGACTTTGCTGGTTGAAGCATCATGTTGACCGTCGTAACGCACCACCAAAATTTTCTGTTTCTGGTTTGTCTTCTATAAGATCCACTTATATGTTCTATCTGCATTTTACTTAACTATTTGTGTGATTGCTGTAAGAAAAGTAAAGTTGCTCCAAGCATAGAACATCTACAAAAATTTACATGGTATCAGAGCTGAGGTGAAGACAAGCCCTATCTTTAGCAATCACCACCGGAAGAAATGGGTTCCACAAGTTTTGAATTCAAGGAGAATGACAAGCTGACTGGAAGGGATGACTTCCATCCCTGGAAGATGATATTAGATCTCAAATTGGAAGACCATGATCTCTTGGATCATGTACTGGGTAAGATTCAAGAATCTCCATCCAATGCCACTGCTGCTGCTAGAAACAAGTATAAGAAGGGAGAGATCAAAGCAAAGCTGATGATCAGGGAATCCATACATAAGAGCTTGGTTGCCTATATATCTGAACTAGGCACATCCAAGGAGATGTATGACAAATTGATCCTTATGTTCAAAGTAAACAATGTGAACCAAGTGCTATTCCTCAAGAATAAGTTGAAGAATATGAAGAAGGGCCGGGATGAGTCTGTTCAAACTTACTTTCTGAAATTGACCGAAACAAGGAACAATCTGCTGGCTATTGGGGAGACAATAGCCGATCGTGAGATGGTTCTCACCGCACTTGGAGGACTCCCATATGAATGGCAAGTATTCACAACTACCATTCTCAATAATAATACCATTCCTAACTTTGATGAGCTTCTGTCTAGATGCATGCAAGAAGAAACAAGGATGAAGGAATTCGATAATGACAGAAATGCTGCCTATGGTGCTCATTCCCGAAAGAAGAACTCTAGTGGTCCTAAGGACAAAGGAAGAACAAGGGCTCAAGAAAAGAAGGGTAAGTGTTTCACTTGCCATAGGCCTGGTCACTATGCTAGAGAATGCCCCTTCAAGAAGGATTCTCCCGATAGTGATGATAACAACAACAACCAAAGGAATGGGAATCGAAGAAATGACAAATCCAAAGGAAAGAGGAAGGCTCACTTTGGTGGAAACAATCAACCTTCTAAAAGGTCTAGAAATACCAGGTATGAGGAGTCTAATGTTGTTGATAAAAGAAATGAGTATAATCACAACGTTTTCCTCCGTCGCATCTACCTTGATGACTACAGATGTCCACACTGGCAGCTTTCTCAAGACACATCACCGGATTCAAGGAAGCACCTTCTGACATGGTTGAAAGGGATGTCAATCAGGAAATTATCCTTGGGGATAATGCCACTTATCCTGTGAAAGGGACCGGGACTGTGACCCTCCACTTGTCTCAAGGACAAGTCCTCCGTCTACAAGATGTACTCTATGTACCCAAATTGAAGAAGAACCTTGTGTCCGTATCTGCCATGGAAGACAAAGGATTCAATGTAACTTTCTCTGATGGAAAGGTACTCATGTGGAAGAAGAGCTTCAAGGAAGCTATCTCAATTGGTTTTAGAATTGGTACACTCTACCAGGTTGGAGGGAGTCCGTTGGGAGCTATGACTTGTGATACTATCCGTCAAACCGAACTATGGCACCGAAGATTTGGACACCTTCATTACAAAGCCCTTCCCGAAGCAAGGAAGGTGGTGACAGGGATGCCTGCTTTTGGAAATAATCATGAAGGTGTATGTAAGGGCTGTGCTGAAGGAAAACATACAAGGGGACCTTTCCCCTCAGTGTCACAAAGACATCCGCAGGATGCATCTGTCCATTCCCCGATCTATCCGGTATATGTTCAGAAGATCCCTGGGGATGTTCTTACTACATGACATTCACTGATGACTTATCTCGCAAAACCTGGATATACTTCTTGAAGAAGAAGGATGAGGCTTTCATGTGGTTCCGTACCTTCAAAGCCTTGGTGGAAAATATGACCTGAAAGAAGATCAAGATTTTGAGGACTGACAATGGCACTGAATATGAGTCAAATGAGTTCAAAGACTTTTGCAGAGAAGCTGGCATTAAGAGGGAGACTACCACTGCATATACTCCTGAGCAGAATGGTGTTGCCGAACGCAAGAATAGGACTATTGTGGAAGCTGCCCGTGCCATGCTATGTGACCAGGGTCTACCAAAGTTTCTGTGGGGAGAAGCTGCAAATACTGCCGTGTACATTCAAAACCGATGCCCTCATTCCGCTCTGGACTCCAAAACTCCCGAAGAGGTTTTCTCTGGTAAGAAACCTGATGTCTCACATTTTAGAATTTTTGGATGTCCTGTCTATTTTCATGTGCCGAAAGAAAAGAGAAGTAAGCCGGATGCTACTGGGAAGAAAGGAATGTTTGTGGGCTATAGTGAGACTTCTAAGGCATATAGAGTCTATGTACCTGGTCAAAGGGAAGTAGAGATAAGCCATGATGTCACTTTTGACGAAGATGCTTCCCTGAAGAAAGTAGTAGATCTTCCAAGATCCGAAGAAAATCATGAAGAAAGGCCTGGAAATCAAGAAGAACCGCAGGATGAGACAATGCCTGATATTGAAGGACCAATGGACCCTATTGATCCATCTCCTTCACTGGGAAAGAGACCATCATGGCTCAGGGACACCCTCGAAGATGCTGAGGGTCATGCTGCCCCAAGAGGGACATTCCGAGAAAGCAAGAAGCCATGTAGATACCAAGGGTATCTAGCTGCCATGAGTACTATTGTACAATCTGAACCTGGATCTTTTGAGGAAGCCGTAAAGCATCAAGTTTAGAAGGATGCTATGCACGAAGAATATGAGTCCATAATGAAGAATGATGTCTGGGATGTGGTCCCGAGACCGAAGGACAAATCAGTTGTCACCGCAAAATGGCTTTACAAGATCAAACTTGGATCTGATGGGAGTGCTGAAAAGTTCAAGGCAAGGTTTGTTGCCCGTGGCTTCTCTCAAAAGGAAGGAATTGACTATGATGACATATTTGCACCTGTGGCACGATATACCACCATTCGATCAATCATAGCCCTTGCTGTTACGCAAGGATGGAGTCTTCATCAGATGGATGTCAAGACCGCTTTTCTGCATGGTGCAATAAAGGAAGAGGTGTATGTGGAACAACCTCTGGGATTTGAAGTTCAGGATCGAGACACTCATGTCTGCAGGTTGGAGAAAGCCCTCTATGGGTTAAAGCAAGCACCCAGAGCTTGGTACGAGAGGATGGATAGTTACTTGATGAAGCCGGGCTTCACTCGAAGTAATGCTGATCCGAACCTTTACTTCAAGGTTGTGCAGGGGAAGCCTCTCATTCTAGTGCTGTATGTGGACGACCTCTTCCTGACAGGTGCTGACCCTCTCATTCATCAATGTGAGAGGGAGCTCGCTGCTGAGTTCGAGATGAAGGACCTAGGACTGATGCACTACTTCCTAGGCCTGGAGGTCTGGCAGAGACCTGGAGAGATTTTCCTTTCTCAAGGAAAATACATTGTGAAGCTTCTGGAAAGATTTGGAATGGTGGACTGTAAGTCCGTGTCGACACCGATGGAACTCAACTTTAAGAAGTTGAGTGGCAGCGCTGCTGGGCCTATCTTGGCCAATCCTACCGAGTATCGTCAACTCATAGGAGCTTTGATGTTCTTAGTGAACACCCGTCCGGACATATGTTTTGCAGTGAACACTTTGAGTCAACAGATGGTTGAGCCTCATCATTTTCACTGGGTTGGTGCCAAGAATATTTTGAGATATCTTCGGGCACGATAAACCATGGGCTGAGATACACTGTCGGGAGTGTGATACTCCGTGGATATACTGATGCCGATTGGGCTGGCAGTGTGGTGGATCGTAAGAGCACATCTGGATGCTGCTTCAATCTTGGTTCTGCTTCGATCTCATGGATGAGGAGGAAGTAGAAGTCGGTGGCTTTGAGCACCGCGGAGGCCGAATACATTGCTGCTAGTATGGCCTGTTGTGAAGCAGTTTGGTTGCGGAAGCTCTTTAGTGAGCTGTTTGGACATGTGCTAGATACCATTGTGATACTCTGTGATAATCAGAGTGGGATTCGTATGACTGAGAATCTTGTGTTCCACGACCGATCCAAGCATATTGATATCAGGTACCACTTTATCCGGGATATGGTACAGCGAGGCGCCGTAAGGCTCGATCATATAGGAACTGATGAGCAGGTCGCGGATATTCTCACTAAGCCCCCGGGGAAGGTCAAGTTCCTAACCTTCCGTGAGAGTCTTGGTGTCGTGGAAAGACCCTATGATGTGGGTCTTGTTGGACGATGAGCTCTGGGAGCTCTGGGGGGCTTTGGGGATAGCTTCTCGGAGCTATAAGCACTCATAATGCTTCTGCCCCACCTTTGTGATTATTGAGCTGGTTCGCCTCTCATTTATCTCTGCCCCGTATGCATCCTACCCATTGAGTTCAGGGCTCATGGGAAGTACCTCTCATTTGGCCAATGAGGTGGGAAAAGCTAGAGACTATTAGCAAAGACCGATGGACGCATCAGAGATTGCCGTACTCTCTATCTAGGATGGCACGGTCCAACCACTTGATCTGGGATCAAGTTTAGTGAGGTCTGGGACCTCTGCCTGACTTTGGGTCAGATGAACCAACTTTGGGTTGGTTGGATACTCTTTATGAGTTTGATAGAGGTTTTGAACCTCTGGACTGATTATGTCAGTCGGGGGATGATGTCTTTGTGACTGACCCACTTCTGTTCTGAAATAAAGAGGCCAGCAAAGCAAGTTACGGCGAGATGACGCACGATGTTTGATTGCACTGATGGATGGAGTTCTCCGTAGTTGAGAGGGAGTGTTAAATTTGGACAACTAGGTCCAAACTCCATGTTATGATGCTCAGATTAAGAGGCTAATATTTTTGTTGGATTCCTCTTTCGGAGAGGAGTAAAATCCATATATAATATGTCTTAATCTGATGAGCAGAACATTTATTTTGAATTTATTATTCATAATAAATTATATGTGCAGGTCGGCCTTAAGGTTTCACACCCCCAACAGATGTGTCACACGCCCCAATGATGGATATAAATACAGGCAAAGTTGGAGAGCATTTCACAACAACTCAACTCACATCTTCTTCTCTCATCTGATTTAGTACGAGCTACTTGGAGGACGAGTTCAGCCCACACGTGTGAAGGAGAAGAAGGACAAATCTGTACGGCTGAGCTGAAGGACGAATTTCTGCAGTTAGGGTTTTGCAGAAAGTTTGACCAGCGTTGACTTTGGTCAACGCATGGTCCGAATGGGTTGAAATTTGGTGAGAAGTTCGATTTTGGAAGGCCGTACTGTTTGGCACAGAAATCGAGGTCAAAGGGTTGACCAATTTGCTGCTGACCCTTAGCTGTCGCCCTCGCGTTGACTTTTCCGGAGCCGCCGTTGACTTTTTTGGAGTTGACGAAGCACTGTTGGCCACGAGGACTCAGGACACATTCTGGGTTGGCTGACCAAGGAGACTTTGCTGGTTGAAGCATCCTGTTGACCGTTGTAACGCACCACCAAAATTTTCTGTTTCTGGTTTGTCTTCTATAAGATCCACTTATATGTTCTATCTGCATTTTACTTAACTATTTGTGTGATTGCTGTAAGAAAAGTAAAGTTGCTCCAAGCATAGAACATCTACAAAAATTTACAAGAACGCTCACCATCTTATACTGGACTATAATTTCGCTAAATAAATTTGGGGAGAGGCGCTGAGACCTTGGGGAAATAAAATTGAGATCCCCTCCTCCATTGCAAGTCTGTTTGCTAATTGGTTGCATTGCTATCTGGGAGACCTCCCAAAAAACGATGGCTTCAAGGTTGCTTGGCTTTCCTTGCCAAAGATGGTTTGCTGGCAAATCTGGCTGGAAAGAAATCAGAGAATCTTCCAAGATAAAGTGCAGAATGCTAAGTTAATCATGGCCAAGATCAAGAGCCTTCTGAAAGAAAATTTGAGCGAACAGCTTGACGAAAAAAACTTAAGCCCTCAGGATTTGGAGTGGGGTGGCATGATGGGCCTTCAATTTTCTGTGGCAGAAAGGCAGAGTAGGATCAATAAAGAATGGCAAATCAGATTGAACAAGAATGAATTCTCCACTTGGATCAAAAAGCAATCTAGTTATATTTTATTCTTTGACGGGGCAGCCAAAGGCAATCCAGGAAAAGCTGGGGCTAGAGATGTCATCAAGAATCTGGAAGGCAACATTGAGCACAGTTATGCCTCGGGCTTGGGCCATAATACCAACACCCAAGCAAAAGCGCTGGCACTGCTGCAAGGCCTCAAGCAGTTAAAGAAATTCAGCATCAAAGAAGCAAATGTTATTGGCGACTCCCAATCTTTAATAAAAATTCTCGTGGACAACACTGTTCCTCAAGACCTCAGGCTAGCAAGATTAGTAACAAGAATTTAAAATCTAGTAAAATCTCTTCAAAGTCTTAACTTCTTCCATGTTTTGCGGGAAAATAACAAGGACGCGGATTTGGAAGCCAATAAAGCTGCTCTCCTCTCTGCTGGCACTCTTCTAAGAGACAGGAATGAAGAGTGGGATCTGATCCCTTAGTTTCTTGTCTTCATGTTTTATTGTATTTTGCTGCAACAATTTGTATGCATTCATAAGCTAGGGAAAATCTCGGAGATCGACTCGATTAACAAATGTAAGAAGCATCAGCATATTAGTATCCGAGTAATAGAGTTTCTGATAGATGAGGAAAACTGGACTTTGGTTCCAAATTTTGTAATCCGATCTAAGGCATTCAAGCCAAGGTTTTAATATAAAACTATAACCGTTTCTATATTAAAAAATATACATACATATATATATATATACTAATAAAGATAAAAATATTAATTCTTGACTTGTATAATCATGATTGATTTGATTTTAAAGTGGATTCCATATGTCAAGATCATCCTTGATCATTTAAACATGACTTTCTATTTTTGGAAAGTCACTTCCAAATTGAGATGTGACATGCTATTTTTGGAAATTAATATTAGAATTGTCAGAAATGATATTTTATTATAGGTGGTTCATATAATGTAATGTTTTGCAAATTGTTTTTTGTTAAATCAAGTCATTCAACAGCATACCCATTGAATAGATAGTGATAGGATAAAGGCAGCGATGTGAGCAAAGCAATATGCAATAGCTTTGAATTTTTAGAAAATTTTAAAAATTTATGATAGACTTCATCTATATATTTTGTATTATCTGTTGGACATTCGGTTCAATGCTCCCCGTGTGTTTCGCGACATGGACTAACCGCCTCTCGTGGATCCTAACTCTGGCGATTGTAGCAGAGACTAATGCCTGCGGGTTTTGGTCTAACGGCAATCATGATTCCAACAATTGCTATTAGAGCAACAGGCCTCAAGTTCGAAACTCCCCCGGCTTGCGTTTGGGGGGGAGATTGTTAGACATTGGGTTCAACACTCCCCGTGTGTTTCGCGACCTGGACTAACCGCCTCTCGTGGATCCTAACTCTGGCAATTGTAGCGGAGACTAATGCCTGCAGGTTTTGGTCTAACGGCAATCATGATTCCAACATTATCTTGTTGAATGGTCCACGCCCAATTTTTAATACAAATCATACATGCTTTTGTTATTTATAAAAATAAATAACAAAAGAATCATTGCTACCATTGAAGACTTAAATCATTAATAATATCAAGATTGTCAATGTATTTACTAAATGAATTTTAAAATTTTGATATAATTGCGAGAAGGATGTGGCCTTCAATTTTGATCTCTTTATCTCTGATTATTTTGAGTGGTAATGTCAGCTTACTATGTTTAATGGTTCCCTCCTAGTCGTTTTGTTGGCTTATATAGTTTAACATCTTCAAATTAGTTGTAATGCTTCATTGGAGTTTAAAACAAACACTACCAATTGAAAGATTGTGGCAAAGAGAATGGTTGAACGTGTATCTCACCCTAACTAAAAACGTATTCAAGTTTATGTGGTGGATTTTCAAATCATTAGAAGGCATCCCACGCAAATTTAACAAAAGGAATATTTTATCCAAGAACTTGGCATAATGAACAGTGTCGAATTATTTGTAAGGAATTTCTTATAGAATGTTTCAAAAGTGGCTTAGATTGACAAATAAGATGTTGGTAGTGGTAGAATTCATAGAATATTACACCACCTACCAAGCTTCCATTTTTGTTGCCATTTACCCTACTACATAGTTTAAGCTTTAAATTTTAAATTGATAAGGTAGAATGCATTTTTTAAACAATTTTTGCATAATAAATATCCTTGAAAGTTGACACACTTAGCAGTCTCTCAAGGCATGTTGAACAATTGTGTTGAACAAATGGTTTTTAATGATTGTATAGAAATGATTAAAAGATGGGGCATCCAAGCGTAACCCGGGCCTTATGGGGATAGGGGGAGTGTTCAAAGACCAAATTCTCGATATCATGGCTATGTTTTTGGAGACCAAATTTAATAATCACGCAGAGATTGAAGGCTTGATACTAGATGTAACAAAAGTGTTAAGGAGAAGATATACCAAGGCAGTCTTTGAAGGAGTCTTAAAACTTATCATGGAACATTCCAATGGAAAAATCTGACAACCTTCGTAGGAAATGATAAGCAAAGTTTCCTAATTCAACAAGCAAGGAATTGCTCTAATAATTGGTAGATCAAGCACATAAGGTTTGTGAATAACATGGCAAACTAGTTAGCCAACCAATCAATTACAACTAGGTCCCTCCATATTCATCCTTTGGACCCCCATTTTATCATAGGGGTTGCTACCCACCAAAACATGGGTAGCCCCTACGAGAAAAATTTTCTAATCCTTGGATAGCCAACCAACAAGCACCCTTATATGATTAGCACATAACATGATGCCAAAATCATTCACTTCTTGCTCCCGTCAAATTCCTCTCTCCCATATGACATTCCTTCTTGAAGGAAGGTGGGTCATCCATCGACAGGTACTTTAACCATTTTGCAATCATGTGCTTTCACTTAATGTTATAAGCATATTGATATGGATCAAGAGGCAAACTAAATGATTTACCATTCTTAATTGTGTTCTTGTTCCCTCACTTCACCTGGGAGGTTAGTCTTTGACTCTAGCACAGTGGGACCTCCTCTAAGGCCTTAGGGTTTCTAAAGGGCAATACTCCTGAGGCTCTGATTGAAGTAGCATGTCCATGATATGCCATACTTTCCACTTTCCATATTTCCCATTATTTCATCACCATTTTTTGGCTAGTGGTCATTGGCCATGGGGATTGGCACCCTTTCGTCCTCAACCTTGAGTCTGGGCCAAAAAACTTTGCCCTGGGGGTTGATGCAGCTATAAGAAAGCCACATTAAAAGAAAAGGATAAAATGCAAAATATGGCTAGGACATTTGATTAGCGTGTGGGAAAAAGCCTTACAATAGTTGTACCCCCCTCATTAGCCATCACCCAGTTCCTAAAGCACATGATGTTTTATTTCTAAAATGAACCCTTGTATTGTGCCAAACTTGAAAAACAATAAACCGACTCATCTTCAAGGGGTAATAAATGCAAAATCTCGAAAACCCAAATCCAAGAAAATCATAAAAAAGTAAAAGGCACACCAGAGGTGTGGAAAAAGCAAG
Source organism: Pinus albicaulis (assembly GCA_034641835.2). Lineage (NCBI taxonomy): Eukaryota > Viridiplantae > Streptophyta > Pinopsida > Pinales > Pinaceae > Pinus > Pinus albicaulis. Next base: position 26,698,659 of record MU968450.1, read on the forward strand.
TCGAGGAAAGTGGTAATCCATGCCTCCACGACTACTCCTTCCTTACATCTATACACTATGGATGTTGGACTTCCATTAGCTAGTCACTTGGCTACGACACCTTGCCCTGAAGTCTTTCCCACTCCACTACCACTAGTCTCACACACACACACACCTATGGATTGATGGGCTAACTTGGAACATGTCACCTCCCCTTAGGGGCTGGAAACACCTAATAGGGTTATCCATCTAACCAATCCTTAACATAAGGAGGTGTCTTGTTTATGAGACTTGATCTTGTGAGCATTTCTTCAACTTAAGAAACCCTACTGTTAAATCTTGATTTACTTCTCCTACTTACATAAGTTATTAATCTGAATATTCATAATAAACATCGAAGTAAATATAGTTAACAGCCTACACATACAGATCAAATACTGAATAACATGCTCATAGACAAAGTGACACACAAGGATTTTCTGGACAAATGTCCCTGGAAAAACCCGATGCGGGAAAACCGGTGTTGCTAGCTTCTAGAGGGTTTTTATTATTATGCAGATTCTAAATACAACAATCTTGGGCACCAAAACTGGTTAACCCAACAGAGAAATATAAATGGCAGCAATACCTCTATTCCAAAGACAGAAAAATATGACTGATTCACACCCTCAAACGGGATTTACAGAACTCGTCCCCCTTCCGGCCTTTGGAAACCCCAACGCTACTCTGAAGCCTTCTACGTCAGCCTGACCAGCCTGCGTCAGCCTCTGCGCTGCTTAGGAAGGGCCTGCGTCACCCTAGAAGGGGTTACACTGCCCCTACACTGCCCTAACAGGGCCTGCATTAGCCCTGCTTGGCTTCTACTGCCTTTGCGCTACCCCTGTTGGGCTCTTGGCTGGACTGCGTTGCTGCTGCCTCTACGTTGCTCTGGAATGCTCCTCTGCCCTTGTTGTACTCTTGGCCCGGGATCAAACCATCCCGCTTGCCAATACTGCCCCTCGCTGCAACTGAAACACTTCTAAAATTCTTAGCAAACCATGCCCTAGAATCTCAGCTTAGCTTCAGTGCTCAGCCAGTGTGTGTGTATTCTCCAACTGACCCCAAGCCCTTCTCTTATACTTTTCTTGTTGAGGAACCAATGGCCGTGATCCAAACTCTAATCGACGGCTGAGATTAGAAGTTGCTTGATCCACGTCACTTAAGTCATTCTCATCACATGTTTAATTTAATTCACTTTAATCTTTTAATTTTCCTAAGTTAGACTTAGGGCCTTAATTAAAAAGATTAATTATTTGAATAAAACTTAAACTTGATGGAATTCTTCTAAACGCTTTCTGGGTCTTGGAGATCTCATGTACTCTAGCTCCTCCACAAATTTTGGGAGCTAGAGCACATCTAATGCTACCCCAAAATCTCAACACTCCGTCTTAGCGAGGAATGTGCTCTAACAATACACTTCACCCCGAATTATTGCTCTGATCTTTGGTATTGGTCTATGTGTTGATGCTTGGCCTGCTGCCCTACATCACTGCGTTACTGCTGCTCTCTGTACTGTTGCCCATGACTCTGCCATCGTCACTGCTACATCCGTACTGCAGCTCCCTCTCAAATTGCTGCATCGTGCTGCCAACTGTTGCACTGCAACTCAATTGCTGAGAGTAAGCAACTGAAGGACCCCTGCACAATGACAGAGAAGTCAGTCGGGCTGCATCTCATCACTAAAGCTCCATAGGCTGTTTCTCTGCATTGTCCTCCTGAAGCCACTGCGCTGCTGCAGCTCTGCACTGCGTAAGCATGCCTCCTTTGCTTTGGTGCCTCTCAACGCTGATGTTACAGCTGCACTGCACTGCTCCCTCTCCAGCGTCTCAGCCTCTACCTTTGCTTCATCCGTGATCTTTGCACCCATTCCTCCAATCATTCCTTGCTACTGTCTTAAGGCTCCCGTAGCACGGATGTGATCCAAGAGTTGGGCTACTCAAGGATCCTACCACCACTCTATAGTTGCTCTACAAATCAATATCGCCCCACCTCTGTGGTTCATGAGCGCTCATGGCTACGTCATCGTCGGAGCCATCGTCTGCTACAGCAGCCTTGGAACTAGAAGCTTCCTTGTCCTTCTTCCTTTGAGGACAATTGTTGGCGAAGTGTCCAAGTTCGTCGCATTGGAAACATTTGATCTTTGACAAATCACGCTTCTTTTTCCCTTTTTGCTTCTTCGATGCCAGGGTTGCATCTTCCTCATCCTCCTCCTTCACCTTGCCTACTCCGGTGTTGTTCTGCCTCTTGGTCATTCGGCGGATCTCCTCTTTTTGGAGGATAGCCCACATATCGTCCCAGTTAGGAAGGTCCACTCTGCCCAAAATTCTTTGGACAAATGTTTCCCAGTCCTCCGTGACTGCATTTAGAGCAGTCCTCACCATGACATCATCCTCCACCTTGACCCCGATGCCAGTCAACTGATCCCAGATCGACTGCAGTCTGAATAGGAAAGGATCGATTTCCTTTCCCTTGGTCATCATAAATAACCTCAATTGGTTCTCCAGAAGCATCTTCCTTTGGACGGACTTCCCCCGATACAATGTGGTTAAAGCTTTCCACATCTCATTAGTCGTCTTCTTCTCGACTATGTGTGGTACCACATGATCTTTAACCCCGTCCATGATGAAGCGCTTGGCATGTGCCGCTGCTTCTTTATGCTTCGCTAGGAGAGTCGCATCGATTAGTGTAGCCAAGACACTCTCTGCATGCTCCCGTAATTCGTATGCGTCCAGAACTGTCAGGATTTTGGCCTTCCAAATAGCAAAGTTGCACAAGTCGTCCAACCTATCCTGATCATGCAGTCCGTGTGGCGCCATCTGCTCAAATCTACTTTGTCGGTACAGAACTTCCTCTCCCCGCTTCTCAACAGAAACTCAGATCTAGGGTCCTTGGCGAAAAAGGCACCCTCTTCTCCCTCTAACAACTAATTTCCTCCTTGGAAATCTGCCCAACACAACGAATCAGCTCTCTTCGATCACCCTACGATCGATCCTTAGATTTCTTTAGGCAATGAAATATGTTGAGCAGTTGCTCTCCCGCTCTTTGTCAACTTAGCTCAGGTACAATTCTGCACCAGCAGAATCTTCACCCCACCAGCAACTGCTGAAGATATGCAACCCAGCTTTCGGTTCACAGCACTCTGCACAGCAATCAATTACTGGACTGCATCACCTTGGACGGCCTCTGCGTGAGCAGACTGGCTCAACGCAGCCTCTGCCTAGCGCAGGCTATTCCTGCGTCCCTCTGGAAGGCATTGCGCTGTCTCTACGTCCCCCAGTTGGAACTGCGTCAGCCCCTGCGTGGCTCTTGTTGCCTCTGCGTCCTTCTAGTGTTGCGCTGCCCTCTCCGATTTATCTGTTGTTGCTGTTGCTTTCTACAACACATATTTCTTCAACCGTCTTAGTGGAGATCCAACTTGATCTGCAATTGCTCTGATACCATGTGAAAAATTCTTAAACGTAAGAAACCCTACTGTTAAATCTTAATTTACTTCTCCTACTTACATAAGTTATTAATCTGAATATTCAGAATTAACATCGAAGTAAATACAGTTAATAGCCTACACATACAGATCAAAAACTGAATAACATGCTCATAAACAAAGTGACACACAAGGATTTTTTGGACAAATGTCTCCGGAAAAACCCAATGCGGGAAAACTGGTGCTACTAGCTTCTGGAGGTTTTTATTATTATGCAGATTCCAAATACAACAATCCTGGGCAGCAAAACTAGTTAACCCAATAGAGAAATATAAATGGCAACAATACCTCTATCCTAGAGACAGAAAAATATGACTAATTCACACCCTCAAATGGGATTTACAGAACTCAGCCCCTTTCCGGCCTCTACAAACCCCAGCGCTGCTCTGAAGCCCTCTACATCAGCCTGACTGGCCTGCGTTAGCCTCTGCGCTACTCAAGAAGGGCCTGCGTCACCCTAGAAGGGGTTACGCTACCCCTGCACTGCCCTAACTGGGCCTGGGTCAACCTTCGCTTGGCTCCTGTTGCCTTGGCGCTGCCCCTACTGGGCTCTTGGCTAGACTGCGTTGCCGCTGCCTCTGCACTGCTCTGGAATGCTACTTCTCTGCCCTCGTTGTATTCTTGGCCTGGAATCAAACCATCCCTCTTGCCAATACTACCCCTCGCTGCAACTGAAACACTTCTAAAATTCTTAGCAAACCACTCCCTAGAATCTCAGTTTAGCTTAAGTGCTCTACCAGTGTGTGTGTATTCTCCAATTGACCCCAAGCCCTTCTCTTATACTTTTCTCATTGGGAAACCAACGGTCGTGATCTAATCTCTAATCGACGGCTAAGATTAGAAGTTGCTTGATCCGCGTCACTTAAGTCATTCTCATCACATGTTTAAATTAATTCACTTTAATCTTTTAATTTTCCTAAGTTAGACATAGGGTCCTTAATTAAAAAGATTAATTATTTGAATAAAACTTGAACCTGATGGAATTCTTCTAAACACTTTCTAGGTCTTGGAGATCTCATGTACTCTAGCTCCTCCACAAATTTTGGGAGCTAGAGCACATCTGATGCTACCCCAACACCCCAAAATCTCAACAGATCTAGCTATACATTTGAAGGTGAGCTTTGTGTGAAGTATTCCTATGCACCCAGCATCAGCTATGGTCCAGTATGATGCATTTATGGTTATTATCCCTAATGATTGGTGATTTCACCTGATTTTGAGTGAGGTTTTCTTTAGTGGTGTTGTCACAGTAGTAAAGGCTTTCAGAAACATGATTATCCTCTTTCTCAACAGCATTCCAAAGGTCGTTTTACACATTCCAGAGAGCATATATGACCTCGTTGATGTAGCATTGCCCACCCAGAGCAGAGTGTTGGGCTACTTGATGATTCCACATGGTACTTGACACTCCGAGATACCCCTAGATGCTAAAACATTGAGCCTAGAAGCTTGTTGGAGATATTGATGATGTGCCCAGTGGACCCAGGATGCCCTCAAGCTGGCCCTTGACATTGTTTGATGGGCATTGCTTGTTCCTATTAATTTTGGGCAACTAGGTCCAAACTCCATGTTGCACTGCTCATATGATGATGATTATATTTTTGTTGGATTCCTCTTTCGGAGAGGTGCAAGATTGATCTAAAGATGATCTTGTTTGGATGAGCAGAACATATATTTTGATTTTATTTTCCACACATGTGCAAGGTCGTCCAGATTTGTAATTTAGGCTCACAAGCCTAACAGATGTGTCACACACCCTCATTGATGGATATAAATAGGAGACAAATGATGTTCATTTCATAGTTTTAAAAAACGGAATCGGTCAACTACCAGGCCGAGGGTCGACTCCGACTCAGATTCCGAATCGATAATGACTCGGTCGACTCGGTTTCAATGACTCAATTTTTGTAAAAAATACATTAAATATTAATTTTTTTGTACAAAAACATAAATTTAAAGATTTTTATTCATGTTTCCAAACACAAAGCATTACAATATAGACAAGTCACAAAAGACAACATATGATCAAAGTAGGCTCATGAATATATCCATTATATCAAAATTGCACCTAGTGCACTATCCAATACAGGATGATGATATAGAGATCAAAACAAAAAACATAACCAATGTCACTAACATCATGTCATCAAGGTACATAGAGAGATTGGTGCTCTTGATTAAATACGAGTTCCATACCCTAATACATGACAAAATTCGATGGAAACATTGCAATAACCCAATCCTGAAATCCTGAAAAACTGATAAGTCTGCTGGATTTTGAATGAGATCTAAAATTCTACTTTTTCCATATGAAATCCAATGAGGTTGGAACCACTCTCAAACATCCTGAGTCATTTCATGGTAATGTTAAAAATTTAAGTAAAAGGATGAAAATGAAGATTAAGGAGAATGTCACTTTTACTTTAAGAATTTAACATTACCATGAAGCTGCTCCAAAAACCAACTCCACAACTCTTCAGAAAACCCTCACAAATGCTCAAGCAAATTGAATGAGAAAGATGTGAGGTATTGAGAGGGGTTGGGTTAGTTAAATAGGATGGGGAGGGGTTAGAAAACCTAAAAAAAAAACTAACAGCAGAATTAATTTGAGTTTTAAGTCCGTTTTTTTTCAATTTTTTGGGACCACCGGCCGGCTAGATTGACTAGGCCGAGTTAACTCGGACCAGGCCTAGTCGGCCGGTTTGTTACCGAGCCGGCCGAGTCGGTCAAAAAACCAGCCGACTGGACGTTTCATCTACCTGGTCGGACCAGTAGGCCTTTCGGCTCGATCAACCAAGCCTAGTCCGATTCGAATCGGGCTGGTTTTAAAACTATGGTTCATTTCATCATCAACTCATCACACACATTCTACTTGTGATCTGATTGGTTGGTACAGCCTAGGAAAGGCTTCCCTCCCTCACACGTGTGAATCTGAACCTGAAGAAGTTGTTGTAATTTTTGGTTTTTTTTAGGGTTTCTGGAAAGTTTTGACTTTGGGTCAACTCTTGGATTTTGACTTCGATTTTTAGACAGAAATTCTGATTTCTTGAGGTCGCATTAGAGGGCACAAAAATCGAGAAGCGTTGACTTTGACTGATGTCTATTGACTGCAGCGTTGACCTATTTGGGTTGACTTGTGTTGACTTTTTGGAGTTGTCTTTGAGGGGTGTGTGTGACACTTGGAGAAAGGTTGATTTCGCTGTTGGAGAAGTTGGTTTGACCAACACAAGACTTTGCTGGCTAGGACATCCTGTTGACTGTTGTAACAAACATTTATCTATCCATTTGCTGGACAAGGAGAATTACAAATTCTGATACATTATTTGGCTTGTTCTATCAGCATTTTACTTTCAAGTTTACGTGATTGCTAAATTTGAATTGGGCCTCTAAGAAGATTGAAGGAAAACTGCATTTAAGCATAAAACATACCATGGTTATCTAAATTTAACATGGTATCAGAGCTAAGGTGAAGACAAAGCCCAAGATAGTGTGAAAAGAAATCACCGAAGAAGAAGTCTTATCAAGGATCAATGGCCTCCACATACAAGTTTTTCAAGTCTGATGGTAAGTTGATTGACAAGTTTGATTATCATGCATGGAAGATGTCTTTGGATTTGGTTTTGGAAGATTAAGATGTCATGGAATATGTGCAAGGGAAGATCCATGAGCCTCCATCAAATGCATCAGCTGCCACAAAGACGAAGTATAGAAAAGGGGAAATAAAAGCAAAGATGATTATTGGGGATTCAATACATAAGCACTTGGTTGCTTACATCTCCGAGCTGAACACATCTAAAGAGATGTATGATAAGTTGGTTAGCATGTTCAAGGCTAGCAATGCTAATCAAGTTCTTTTCTTCAATAACAAGTTGAAGAATATCAAGAAGGGCAAAGATGAATCCATCGAATCATATTTTATGAGGCTCATAGAAATTAGGAATGATCTCCTTGCCATAAGAGAAGAAGTAGCTGATCGAGAGCTCATCCTCATTGCTCTTGGAGGACTTCCCTGAGACTGGTATGTATTTAATTCTACGATTCTTAATAATAATGTGATTCCTGATTTTGATGAATTGTTAACGAGATGCACTCAAGAGGAGACAAGAATGATGGAGAGAGACCCTATTGCCTTCACCGCTCATGCAAAGAAGAAGAACCATGGTGGCCCAAGAAATCAAAATGGAAGAACGGGCCCAAAGGAAGAAAGGGAAGATGTTACACTTGTAACAAGACTGGTCACTATGCAAGAGAGTGCCCCAATAGAAGGGACTCTCCCAGGGATGATGACAACAACAACTTCAGGGGGAATGGCAATCAAAGGAACAACAGGTTCAAAGGAAAAAGGAAGGCTCCCTCTGATCTAAGTGGAAATGGCCAACCTTTCAAGAGGTCAAGGAATTCCAGGTATGATGAGTCTAATGTTGTTGATAATAAGAAAAATGAATATATTCTTGTATCTGCCCTCTCTACTACATCTCCTCCTGACACCTTAGATGTCTGGATGATTGATAGTGGTGTCTCAAGGCACCTCACTGGTTATAAAGAAGGCCTCTCTGATTTGATTGAGAAGGATATTAATTTAGAAATTATCCTTGGAGTAATGCCACCTATCCTATGAAAGGGACAGGGACTGTGACCCTTCATCTATTTCAAGGTCCAGTCCTTCGCTTACAAGATGTGTTGTATGTACCTGTTTTGAAGAAGAACCTTGTGTCCATTTCGGCAATGGAAGACAAAGGATTCAAGGTGGCATTCATTAATGGAAAGGTACGCATCTGAAAGAAGAACTTCAAAGAAGCTCTTACTATTGGTTTTAGAGTTGATACACTCTATTAGGTTGGAGGAAGTCCGTTGGAGGCTATGTCATGTGATAACTCTTCAAACCGAGCTATGGCACCGGAGGTTTGCACACCTTCATTATAAAGCCCTTCCCGAAGCAAGGAAGGTGGTGACAAGGATGCCCAAGTTTAAAGATGATCATGAAGGTATATGTCAGGGTTGTGCCAAAGGGAAGCATACAAGCGGACCATTCCCCTCAAGTGTCACAAAGACATCGGATATCTTGCAATTGATACATTCTGATCTATCTGGTATGCTGCTTGTAACATCCTTGGGAGGATATTCGTATTACATGACTTTTATAGATGACTTCTCTCGCAAAACCTAGATATATTTCTTGAAGAAGAAGGACGAATAATTCAAATGGTTTTGTACCTTCAAGGCCTTGGTTGAAAATCAAACCGAGAAGAAAATCAAAATTTTGAGGACCAATAATGAGACTGAGTATGATTCAAATGAATTCAATGACTTTTGCATGAAAGGTGGCATTAAGAGAGAGACCACAACTGCGTATACTCCAAACCAAAATGGTGTTGCTGAAAGAAAGAACAGGACCATTGTGGAAGCTACCCGTGCCATGCTATATGACCAAGGCCTTCTGAAGTTTCTATGGGGAGAAGCTGCGAACACTGTTGTGTATGTTCAAAATAGATGTCCACATTCCGCTTTGGACTCCAAAACTCCCAAGGAAGTCTACTCTGGTAAGAAGCCTAATGTCTCCCACCTTAGAGTTTTTGGAAGTCCTGTTTATTTTCATGTGTCGAAATAAAAGAGAAGCAAGTTGGATGCTTCTAGAAAGAAGGGAATGTTTATGGGCTACAGTGAAACCTCGAAGGCATATAGAATCTATGTGTCTGGTCAAAGAGAAGTGGAGATATGCCACGATGTCACCTTCGATGAAGATGCTGCCCTCAAGAAAGTAAGAAATCTTCCTAGCTCAAAGGAAGACAAAAAAGAAGAAGGCGAAGAAGGTAAGAAGGCAGGAAGAATCGAAGGATGAATCCCTTCTCGATTTCCAAGCCCTAAAACAGCCTTGAAATTCGTGCTCTTAACTGTTGGAAACCACTCCTTGAAATCTGCGATGTACCTTGCCTCGAAATGCGCGCAACCTCGCTGTACGGATTTTCTGTCTTGGTAAACGTGCCAATAAATGCTGCTGTACGAAAATGCTACCTTGGGAAATGTGCCCTCCTACTGTACGAATTTGTTGTGTCTCTTTTGCTGCTCTCCCTCCGCTCAGAAATTTCTCTTTAGCTTTCTCTCCTCCTCTCTCAATCTGCTCATGAAAGAATAAATGATCTTTTCTCTCCTCCTCCTCCTTTAACCTAACCCTAAGTGACTTTTGGGGAATCCCTAAATCCAATGGTTGAGATAGCTTTAGATCTAGGGCTGAGATTAAATGCTTATTTAAATCTCACTTTCTATTTTTTAATTCACTCCACTGTAATAAAAATCCTCTTAGTCATTTATTTCCAAAGTCACTTTTCACTTTCTAATTTCACATTGACTTTATTAAAGTCACTTTAAAATTAGACTTAGTAACTTTATCACTTAAAGTCACTTTAAATTAAATTTGACTTTATAACTTTATAAAGTCACTTTAGGAGAAAAATTAAATACATTTGGGCACTTTTCCCTAGGCCAAAGATCAAAGCCTTAAGGAACCATCTGTCCTCCGGTAACCAAATTTCAACATTCTTGAAACCTATAAAGAAACTTTGAGTGTGCATTCCTTATATTTAATTTTTCCCCACACAAGGAAAATAGTTAGGGTTTTAAAAAGTGGATGCCCTAGCCATCCCCCCTTACTCCATCAAAACCTCTTCATGGAATTTTAGCCCTAGAAAACTCCATTAAACCCTTGTAGGATAAGGCACTAATCTTTGTTGTGTTGATCATCCATAATTTTTATTGAATTTCATCTTCTTTCTCCCATTCCTAGAGGTCTAAGGTTAATCGCTAGGGTTTTTAGGGAAAATTTCTGCATAAAACTGAGTTGCACGAAACGGGGAAACGGGTACAAGTTTCTGAAACGAGCACGGGTACGAAACGCAACCCCCCCAAATTTTGGAAACGGGGAAATGCAATATATATATATATAGTTTATTACATTTAAAGTTTAAACATTATGATTAAATTGTCCAATGTCAATGCATAAACTATAAGTCTCTAAATTTACATCACATTCACTCATGAATGATCACAGACAATGAAAATAGCAATATCGGAATATCCAAAATCAACCTTTATTATATATCCAAATCTCAAAATCAACCTTTATTATATATATGAAGATGCAAGTACAATAAAGACTATGAGGCTACAAGTACTATAAAGACAAAAGACTAATACTCATCATCATAATCCTCATCAAAAATAGCAACAGAAGCATGCTCAACAGTGGATGGTGGAGCTGAAGAAGATGATTGGCCAATTCCACTTCTATGCTCCTGGTCCTCAATATATTCATGGCAACAAGAGAGAGCTCCAAATCAGGACTTTTTGGACCACATCCCATGACCATTGCTATATTTTTCACCCCTACAAGATGCAAGCTAAAGGTTGGAGTGCATATAAACAAGATCCTCTTCCTTCTGTGAGCCCAATCTGTTGCGCTTCACATAATGAATAAAACCATAGGTACTCCAATTCCTCTCTACTAAATGCAAGGTGAAGGTTGGAGTGCACATAAACAAGGTCCTCTGCCTTCTGTGAGCCCAACTTGTTATGCTTCACAGAATGAATAAAACCATAGGTGCTCCAATTCCTTTTTGTTGATGAAGAACTTGCCACTTGTGAAAGGACACGAATGGCAAGGTTTTGCAAATGTACACCATTTGCTCCATGACAAATCCACCACCTAACTGGATTCATGGTGCTTCTCTCCTCCAAAGATGATATATCTAAATAATCATCTATTCCTGCAGCAAAACTGGCAAATTCTTCCTTCACCTCCCTGTGTAGATGAACTGGAAACATTCTCATAAGGGCTTTTTTCACCCCATTAGCCACCTCTCTATCCTTATGGGGTGCCTTCCTCTGCCCATTACTTTGAGCAATAAGCTCCTCATCATAAAATTTGGGGTTCAAGGCATGTGCTAAAGTGTTCAATGGAGTGTTGAACTTGTTCCACCTATCAACAATGATTTTCTTCACTAAATAAGCAAAATGATCATCTACAAACAAAAGTTGTGGAGACTCTTATGAAACGATTTCCATAGTTTTCTTAACCATGAAATCCATGCCATCATATACCTCTCCTAAGAAAGGTTGGTCAGTGTCAGCATTCCGAAAAAGCTCAAATGCTTTTCTCAACCATGGAATCCATACCATCATATACCTCTCCTATGAAAGGTTGGTCAGTGTCAACATTCCGAAGAAGCTCAAATGCAGGGGTTGTGAACTTTAGCAAGAAATCTATCTTGCTCCACCAATCCTCATCAAGGCACAATCTACGCACCGTATATCCCCGCTTTGAATATGCATGTCTCCACTTAGCCCAAACTTGAATCACCACCACATAAACTAATGCTTGTTTAACCTCAACAAGGCAGCACAACATTATGAAGTTTGAGGTATATCTTGTCCCAACAACTTTTAACAATTCCAATTTGGAGTACTCTCGAAATATTGCTTGAGATTGGTGGTGGTTGGTAATGAATTTAACAATCTCCCTTGATTCCCCTATGATTTCCTTTATCCATGCAACTTTATTGTCAATCTCCTCTAAGATCAAATTCAGATTATGGGCAATGCCGGGTGTCCAAAAGATGTGGTCATACCTCCCCTCAATAATTAAACTTGCAACTTTGCAAACTAGTGCATTATCCGTGATAACTTGCCCCACCCTGTTAGGACCTATTTGTTCAATATATTTTATATAACATCAGCAATGAATTGTGCATCTTTTACCTCTCCTGAGCAATCTTCTGCCTTTAAAAACATTGCTTCTTTTGGTGAAGTGGCAATGATATTTAGTAATGGTCCGCGCCTTGTATCTGTCCATCCATCTGAGACTATGGTAACCCCAGAGCTATTCCAGGAAGAACGAATTGGTGATAAGATATCCTCCACGAGATTCTTCTCATTTTTGAGAAGTTGAGTTCTAACTTTCTCATAGTTGGGCCCCTTGTACCCTTGAGGAGCTTTGTTAACTGCCCTTATCATATCTTGCCAGTAAGGAGAGCGAACAACATTGAATGAGATACCACATGCATTGATGCACCTAGCCACTCTGGAATCAACTTCTCTTGCTTGCACATTCACCAATTTAGCAATTCTGTTATCATGAACTGTAGTGGATGCCCCTCTGGATGGTCGTTATTCTTGTCATTGAGTGGCTCTCATCTTCCTTGCTTCAACTACAATCCTTGGCTTATTGTTTGTTGGAGCTTTAGGAGTAGCTTGACTAAGCTCTTCATGCCTTCTTTTAATTCCATCCGCCTAATCTTGCTTTCTTTGATATGCCCTCCTCACCAATGGGTCTATTGTTTTTGTGCAACCTACAATCCCATGTCCTCCTCCATGTAAAAGATGTGCCTTCACTCTTGGGTAGGAGCCCTTGTACAAATTACTGCAAAGATTACATCGCCATTCCCATGAGCCACCACCTCCACATTTTTTAGGCTTCTGAATATGCTTCCAAAGAGGATAATATTCAGCCCTTGGGTTAGAGTTGGGGTTTGTACTTGCCCTAGGTTGGAATCCATTGCCGCAAAAAAAAAAAATTAAAAACAAATCTCAGATCTGTAAAGAAAAAACGTTTTTCATAATTTTGGTAGCATAAATCCTCCAAAAATAGAAGAAACAATGGGAAAAATCTAAGAAAATTAATGCTTCTTACCCAGATTAATTTTATGTAGCTGAAACTACTCCAAAATGTCACAAAAGACAAGAAATATGGTTGTAGATGAGCCAAAAACTAAGAATGTCGTAGCTGGAAACTTCACACTCCAAATTTGCTTGTGAAATCTCTTTCTCTTGTTGCTGAAATCTCCTTTGCTCACTGGTGAAAACGCCCTAGCTGAAGCACTACTCTCTTCCTCTTCTCTCCTTGCTAAAATCACCTGTCTCCAAGTGAAACGAATTGCTCAATTTGTGTGATGAGTGACTGAGGCGAGAGTCTTTTTATAAGTTGAGAGAGCCATCTAGAAGCATCCAAAAGATACTTTGCTTGCCAAATAAAATAATAATAAAAACAAAACGGCAAAAAAAACCTAATATAATAATATAAAACTGTGGAAAAGCACCCATATAGCCTGGAAACGCATTTTCATTCATACTAGGCCACGTTTCCTCCACGCGAAACGACCCAGTACAGACGGAAACCCGTTTCCAGGCTGTACGGTATGGGTTTCCGCATTTTTCATTTCGTTTCAGAGGGGAAATGCCCCTAGGCAACGTTTCCTACAACATAGGCATAAAAGTGATTTTTTGTTGGATGTTTGTGGCTTATAAATTAAAAATTGCATCTATAATGATATAAAGGCAAACTCTAGCATAGTGCATAGTTAAACCTGCTTAATTAGGCCTAACATCATCATCATTTGTTGTTTATGCATATATTTCAGCCATAAAAATTAATTTCCTACCCTAACCCTACTCTTTATTGGAATGTCTTTGTTCCTTTGTTGTTGATATCATTAAAATTTAAAAGGCCTTTTCCTACGCTACTATATGACATTGTGCACCTTGTTATTGCATACCAATCAAACCCTACCTTATAGCAACATTATCTTTAGTCTAGGTATAAAGTATTGTATACCTAGTATAGGACATCTAGGCCTTTCTATGCATTGTCGATACTCTAGTCCATATTATAGACCTCTCATCCATCACCTTGAACCATAACATTAGAATTTCCTTTAAGTGATCTAGGGAAACCTCCCTTCTGGATCAATACCACTAAAGAGCAAGAGAAAGGTTTCCTAAGATGACACTAGCAACCCTTTCTCTTGTTCCCATAAGGTCTGGCACTACCTAGTGAGGCTTTGCACCGGGCCTGCTAGATTTTTGCGCAATAGGAGCATAACAATGTATTACAGATCTAAAATCCATGAGAGGCATCACAACCATAGGTCTATCTATCACTAATGAGTAGAAATATGATACAAGTTCATGTCATGGGAATCTTGGCAAGGTAATCCAAGCATAATACATGTGAAATAATATTAGGAATAACACAAATAACTCAATTTACTAATAAAAAATTGCATAAGCGTGCACAAGTCTAATCCAGAATCCCTGAGAATGAGCAGAGAACAAATGCCCACTCCAAAAATAGAAAATTTTACTTTTAGTTTTACTTAAATTGTAACTTTAAGATTTGACTAGAGTCGTAGTGAAGGCTTCATCCTTGCCCAAATGGGACCAGTCCTATAAGTACAGGTAGCCATGAATTATCTTAGAAACTATACCAGCCATACAATAGATGTAGTTTTCCAAACCTATTCCCATGAATCTTGGCACTACTATAAGATCAAAGTGAAACCTAGGGAAAACTCTAGCATCATATTAAAAAATGGATCAATTCATGGGAACTTTAACTAATAATCAAGACAAACGTCGACTGGGTCTCAATTTGATCATAAAGTGGGAGTGTTTCTTACCAAAGTTTCAAGTCCCCAAAGATATATCTTTCCTCGCATGGACATGTGTTGGGAGCCAAGTGCAAGTTTTGAGCACTATGGCATAATAGATACCCCCAACCTCAGCATCCCAACCATAGGGATTCTTTTGAGTGTTCTAAGCCAACCACATACCATTATAATACTCCTAGCATGGGGAAGAGCAGGTTTGCAGTGGTGATAATTGGAAGCTTAATGTCAATGAAAGAGGCGTTGATACCTTGTTAGATTACTCTAACTCTTCAATTCCAAGAGCCATATGTCAAACAAAAATACCCAGTGCAATACTCAATAGTTGCATACTGTCATCATTCCTTCTGAATTAGTTCCTTATCCTTGGATGGCATTTCTCAATCGTTATCTAAGAATCAATTCCATAACAATTCTCAAAAAAAAAAATCTCTTGCAAGTTTCTACATCTCCTCCTAAGTCTCAGTCAGCCTTTTCCAAGGACGTCTTTCTTGAGGTCTAAACATACATTCAGCAGTAGATGTTGATTCATAAATGCAGTGTTTGTTCATACCAAAGATAGTGTCTCTCTTCGTAGATTGTTAAAACATAAATTTCTACACCTTTTTATCCAGTATTAGTACAAAACTTTTTTTAATAATTTCCACCATAATTTTGGGATGTCATGCCTGGTCTCAAGGTGGATCGAAGGATAGCAATAGACATGGAACGCTTTCAGCGACAGTATAAAACTTGGGTTTGCCCTTTCTTGGGGCCATACAAAGCGACTATATGGACTTTTACCATTCAACTCCTTCAAATGACTTTGTCGGATCCCTTCCGGCACGGGAAATGATTTGGAAGGAGGCCCAAATCACTGAGACCGCTATGAGTGAAATGGTGAACAGCTAGTCTATGATAATCAAAACTTAGGAGATTGCCGATGTCGACCTACCAAGACACGATGAGAACGTGGTGCCCGGTAAACATGAAGTAACTCGTTCGAGCCTTGCCTGTTGAAAATTTATCCAACAAAAAGGGATATATATCATGTTGCATCTAATAACAGTTTCTGGGGTGGAGAAGTTCCAAGGATAGTTACTCGTATTGCATGATCGGACATAGTCTGAATTAACTAGTGAATTAATGTGGATATGGGCTGGGAGTCCATGACCTAGGGAGCTAGGGTTATATTCTCAAAAAAGAGGGAAAAACACAGTTGTGTTTGAGAAATAATGTAATAAAAAGTTCTTACACCCTTCTTTAAGATTCTCCTGTCTGAACTGCTTCGGAATGTGATCAAGGCTGGCCTTGGCTCCAGGAAGCTTCCCGCGCTTCTTCTTATTGGAGAATTTTGAAGGCATCAATCCCCTTCCGAAAACCTGAACAGACCCACCTCTCCATTGACTTGCGCAAGATGATAATGATGATGATAGATCAGATTTTTTGGTAACTAAGTTCTCACATGTAAATCCTCCTGAAACTCCGATGGAAGCCATGGCTAAGAGCATACGGTTCTCGACTATTTTTCAGTGGATGCCTATGTATCTAGATATTGTTTCTCGAGTAACATCTAGAGTATGAATTACATTTATAATTATATCAAATTCGCCGATTTATATCCACAGTGAATTTTAAAATTTTGGTATACTTGCTTGAATATATGGGCTTCAAGATTGTTCAATTTTTATCTCCACTTATTTTGAGTGGAGAATTGGCAATCAGCGTGTTTAATGGTGCTGTGGTGGTGTTTCACTTGCTTCCCCTCGTTAACAACTTTTGTCATTATCTAGGGTGTTTTTTCCCACAAAAAATTTAATAAAAACAATGTTCTTTAAGCTATTTGGAAATAACAAAATAATATCCCATTATCATCAAATTGCTAATGTTTCAAAAGCAATTTATATTAGTGGTAAGTGATATTAATAACAAAATAATATCCCATTATCATCAAATTGCTAATGTTTCAAAAGCAATTTATATTAGTTGTAAGTGATATTAATGGAATATCAAGTCATTTATTCATTTTTTAAGATTATTATTTACTGTAAAATGAATATATTAAAATTATTTTGTCTGGAAATTAGTATATAATTTTATTTTACTTTTAAATTTAGTTTTTTTAAGTATATTTTTGAATTATTTTATTGTGAAAGTGAACAAAATCTCATAATATCTAATTGGTAATATGTGGGATTTTATAGATATTCAAAATCAATATATTATTAGTATACATTTATTTATAAGGAAGTGAATATTTAATTGGTATAAGAGTATCATTAAGAGGTTTGTAATTTATGACTATTTTTTGCTTACAACTTTTTTGTTTAGAGTGTTTGTTCACATAGAATATTGTATAGGTTGAAAGGTTTCTGTTTGGCTCAATCAATTTTCTCTCAAGTAATTTCACAGTCTTTTTTTTACAATAATTTACTTCTTATGAAGTCATCTGATTCGTAGACTTAGTAGTCCTTGAATATCCTTCTTTGTATGGCAAATCAAAAAAATACTTTTCTCTGTACTTTTTAGTATTCTTGAGGTATAATGTCTTTTTATTTTTTCTTGAATTAGACCAAGCACATTTTTGTTGTGAAGCTCGGCATTCCTCACAATCTTCTTAACCTTCATTAAACTTTCTACAAACAAGGGAGGCATTTGTAGTCTTTTTTCATCAGGTATCACCTTCTCTTTATAATCCTTTTTTGCATCAATTTCCATCCACTCATCCTTGACAGTGAGTTTGACAAAGTTCGTACTTATAATGAAAGGTAGACATATTGACAAAGTCTTGTCTTAAGAGTGTATGATGTCCAACAACATATGAAAGCTATATACATTTTACGGTCTTATTTTCAAGTTTAATGGGAATATCAACTACTTTGTGGATGATTGGTACCATTTCATAATTGATAGCTCCAAACTTTGTCCCATAAGGCTCCCACATATATTCGGGAAGTGCTCTAAATTTTACACAAGTAATCATGGAACCATTATCTATTTGAGCATCTATTAGATATTATTTGTACCCTGAGAAATTTAATGAAATACATTTAAGAAAACTATTTTGGATTCCTAACATTCTTAACATTTGAACAACATTGATAGAATGTTCACATTGCATACCTGGTTGGAGTTCTTCTAGTATTATTTCCTATTGTTCTTGTATAGTTTGCATTGACTAGTCTTCTACCTCTTTAAATTATTTTGGGCTAGAAAACATACTTTGCTCTATCTTTCCAAACAATTGCTCTAACTCATATTTTTCTTCTACTTGTTCAACCTCATTTGTTTGATGCTTCTTTTCAATGCTTTGATTATTTTTTGAAGCAAATAATCTTCTATAGGTTGATAAGATTTAATTTTAGTCCTCTCTCTATTCTTTGGATCCTATTGTTTTGATGATATTACTATGCTACTATCAGTGCAAAGTTTTTGAAGTTGTTGTTTGAAAGAATCATTTTTTTCATATCTATATAATGTGCATATTAACCCAAAAACCCCTTATTAGTCCCCAGAACCTAGTATTAGATCATCAAATAGTGTCTTGTACATTGTATTCATTGTAAAGGGAGATTTCCCCCTCAAAGAGGACTATAATTAATGGTTTCTTATCAATTTTAAAGCGCAAGGATCATAACATTTGGTATCAGAGCTCATGATCCTAGGGCTTTGCTACTTCAAACAAGTCATCCTTGCATTTTAGCTATCACCCTTTTTTTGGAAGTTTCAATTGTTGAAACTTGGAGAATATTGAAAGACATCTTAGGAAATATCTAGATCAAAATTAATATCTTGGTTTGCTATATTTTTTGAGATATGATCCACAAAAGTCAGGGTATCTAAATTCTCTTTAAATCAATCCCAAATAGGTCAATTTTGAATTTTCGTTATAACTTCTTTTCTAGGAGGTTTCAAACTATGAACTTGGACCACAATGAGGAGAAAACTTAGTGAGCATCTAGTTCAAATTTCAAATCTTGGTTTTCTATAATCTCGGATATATACTCTAAGGAATTTTGGGTACTTCAATGCCCCTCAAATTGGTTTCAAATAGGTCAATTTGGAATTTTCACAACAAATTATTTTTTTCTAGGTGGTTTCAGACAATGAAACTTGGACCATTATAAGGAGAAATATCAAAGAACGTCTAACTCAATTTTCATATTTTGGTTTGTTAACTTCATAGTTATGCCTTGTGGGAGTTAAGGATTGTGAAAAATCCTTAAATAAATTTTAAACTGCTAAGCTTGGTATTTTTTCTATATATTCCCTTTTGGGGCTTTTCAAACAATGAAATCTTCAAGAATTTCAGAATACATATAGAATTATCTCAAGTAAAAATTTCATAAATATATATGAAGAATTGGACATGTGGAATGTTATACAAGTTTTCTCATGGGAAAATGCCTGAATCAACAAGTTTTTGGAAAATTACCATAACTTTCACTCGGCACATCAAATTTAGTTCACACCTGTGGAATTGTAGAAAAGGCATATCAAAGTATTACAAGCCAAAATATAACATCCATAAGGAATCAAGCCTTAGAGATATATCAAGAAAAACTCAAATCATTCATATATTCTCCAAATTAAGGTACGTAACTTACAAGTGACCTAATTATGGTTTAGAAGATCCTTTTTTTCTTTGGTGACTCAAAGTTATGATAAGGAGGAGTACTATTATTAGTTTCCAACATGCCTCCAAAGAAAGCTAATGCACAAATTAAATGTATTGAAGGCTCATCCTTGACTCATGAAGAAAGTGAAGACTTAGAATTTAGGTTATCTCAATTAGAGAAGAAAGTTAATGAAATGGATGGCAACATGGTAAAAAAGGTGGACTTTTGAGGTTCTTAATAAAAATTTAAAAGAGAAAATGAAAAGAAGATGAATGAAATGGGGAAGAAATGCAAATATTCATAAGGGAATAAATAAAATAATTACAAACCATTCTATTAAAAGATATCCCTAAAAGGGATGTGGAGATCCAAGGATATCATGAGCATAAGGAGAAGCATGGTGTTGAGAATCAATCTCATATAGAGAGCACGTTATCACAATTGGAAAGCATAAATAATGAATCCCAAAATCATAATCATGAATTATCAATCCAATATCCACATCATGAGGGGTTCAAGTCACCACTAAGGAACTACTACATTCTGAAGATCGATACGAGGAAGTTTGTTGGTAATGATCTTGTGCATGAACATTTCAAATAGAGCAATACTTTGGTCTACACTAAGTGGCATCCTTACAAAAGGTAAATATTTCATCCATGTTTTTCGAACATGATCAACATGTACGGTATAAATGGTTTTGTGAAAGGAAAAAGGATTTTATTATATCATGGTCCATTTTTACAGAAGAATTGTTAGCACATTATGGGGATATTAAGAGAAATGCATTCTTTAGTCAATTGGTAAATCTTCGACAAAATGATCTAATTACAAAGCACATTCAGCAATTCCAAAAGTTGTGTCTCCGAGTAAAGAATATTTCAAAAGATAATTTGTTAGACCTATTTATGGGAACTTTAAGGGAAGCATCAATTATGAGGTGCATCTCTTTAAACCTAAATATCTAGAGCATGCTTTCAATCTGGCAAGGAAAGTTGAAAGTAAAAATATGGCAACTAGAAAATAAGTCACTAATAACTATAGCAAATATCATGCTCCCTCTCCTAAACTAACAAATATTACTCCTCAACAAATGGATGAAAAAAGAGCAAAGGGATCATGTTTCAACTGTGGCATCGAGTACAATAAGGGTCATAAATGCAATGGGAATAAATTATTCTACATAGACTCTAAAGAGGAATAAAATCGGGAATTGGAACCATCACAAGATGTGGAGCTAGAAGAGACGACTCCAACAATATCTTATCATGCATTGGATGGCAAAAATACTCGAGAAACTCTCAAGATAGAAGGAAATATCAAAAATAAAAAGGTAACAATGTTGATTGATTCTTGAAGTACCCATAACTTCATCAATTACAAATTAGAAAACTTCTCAAATTTTTCATATATCCAACACTAGAGCTTCAAATAATGATTATGGATGGAGGCACCATAAATTGTTTCGGGAAGTGCCATAGTATTAAGCTCAATGTGGGGGAATATTTGTTGGAGAGTCCCATGATTGCAATACAAATGGGTGATGTTTATTTTGTATCAAGGGTCCAATGGTTACAACCATTGGGAACCTTGACCTTTAATTTTTAGGATCTCTTCATAAAATTTACCTCAGAAGGAAAAGGAAATTGATCTTAGAGGTATCCAAGGGAAACCCTCTAAAATAATAACCTCTAATGGAATGTCAAAATTACTCAAAAAAGGGAACCAAGGTGTAATATCACAATCATGTTCACAAAATCTTCAAACATCAATGTCGTCCATGTCAATCTCCATAAAGTTATCATCAATCATCCCAAGGCATTTGGATTAATGCCTAAGTGTCTTTCACCTAATAGGGATCATGACCATACTATTCATTTACAGTCGAGAAGTGACAGAGAGATAAAGGAAGAAGGAAAAATCATTCTACAAGTAGAAACAATCCTTGAAGCGAGGATCAAGCAACTGAGTAACCCAAAAACCATGGAGTATATCATCAAGAAAAAGAACCTACTAGTGGAAGAGATGATATGGGAAGATGACTTATTGTTGCATAATACTAGCAGTTAGTCAAGTGTCGAGGAAAACTCTTGTTTGAAGTAGAGGGATGTATTAAGCCCTATATAAGGCCCAAATTAACCCTAAAAACCCTTATTAGTACCTAGATATGGAGTGATTACATTTCTATTGTTATATTGTTGTGTAGACTAAAACCTCTCATGGTCCCATTTTATTATAATTTTACCCTTTCTCTCTTATGTAAAAAGGCCCAAATTAACCCTAAAACCCCTTATTAGTACCTAGATATGGAGTGATTATTTTTCTATTGTTATATTGTTGTGCAGACTAGAACCTTTCATGGTCCCATTTTATTATAATTGTACCCTTTATCTCTTATATGGATACCTAGTATTAGATCATTAAATATTGTCTTGTACACTGTATTCATTGTAAAAGGAGGTTTCCCCCTTGAAGATGACTGTAATTATTGGTTTCTTATCATTTTAAAGGCGCAAGGATCATACACAAATTGAGAAGAGATATTTCCTTCCTTGCATAAAATAGAAGGGAAATAGTGGCTTGCTCAAGTTGGAGAGAAGCAATTTTGAAGCAAATATCATCACGAGAAATGAAAGTTGGTCTAAACACTTTAACTGAAAGAAATCAAATTCAAAACTTAATTGAAGAGAGGACTAATCATATTAGAGGGAAGAAAGCGGGGAATGAGAAAGAGAAGGGGAAAGATTATTGTCAAAAAATCTCCATGTTTAATTTCTAAATAGTTGGAGTTAGAGGAGGGATCTTTTAACGTTTCCCAACTAGTAAGATTCAACTATGTAGCAAATAATTGTGCACTTTTCGTATAATCCCAATATCCTTTTCATTCACAAATAAAACACACGGAGGACTTCTTGTTGATGTTTGTAGCTTCAGATGGGAACTTCCACACAGGTTTAGTGTCGAACATGTCATAGTTGTCCCAAATGGTCCCTCTAATTTGTAATTCACTATAATTAAAGTTAATTATCAAATCAAAGAGTTTTTCATTAGTTAGTTGATTAATTTATAATAAAATGTAAAGTAATTATATTAGTGATTTAGATGTAAACTCCATTATTTATTCAAATTTAATCTCTACCATCGACCTCATTGAGAGATTAGGGTTATGGCGAATTAGTCATCAACTCAATGTTATAAAAGAAATATGAAAGGAAAGGAAAATACACAAAGAGTGTCAAAAACACAAGTGAGAGAGTGATAAAGGATTTTCACTCAATGTGCAAGTCTAAAGGAAAAAAGAGGAACAAGTAAGCAACAAACAAATATTGACCCATCTCTAAAAAATTGAAGCAAGTATACACATTAGATGTAGAGGAAACTTTAGGAGGTTGTCCAACCTAACAAAAGAGAAAAGCATCCATATAAAATTTTGGGACATATTTCAATGGAAACAAGAGGTTTTTTATAATGAGTTTTGGCAGGGTCGTACAGTGCACCAGAAAAACCAAGTTTTGCTGTAACATTTTCTTGTTTTCTCAATTGGTTATTTTCCCAGTTTGTGTGCCCTTACAGGCTTGGAGATTTTAATGAAAAGCTCATATTTGAAAGGCATGAATTTCTCTGTGTATTTTGGAGATTAGTTTCCTATAGTTTTTGCTAATTTTTTACTTCCATTTACATTTCTAGCAAGTGTATTTTATTCTATGAATTGAAGAATTCAATCTAAATAAAATTTTCAGTAAGGAAATCACAATTAATTAACCTAGATTGTTTGAATATAGATTCCAATGCTTTTCTAGAATATATATTTTCTTAACAAGGAAATGTAGAAATTTGTTGAATAATGATTAATTATCCACCGAGACTATCCTGATCACATATCAATTCGAATTCATATGCAACACATAATCTCTTCCACTCACATCATCACACATGCGGAAATAAAACAAGCGATAGCACATCAAATCATCATACACATTAACACAGTATGTATGGGGAAAGCTTAAAGTTGAAAACCCTGCAGCTATTGTGTATATTATAATGGAGAAAAAATGTAACAAATCCCGCATAACACTTCATAAGTACCATAGGATCTCAAGAAGTTACACACAAAATCCAGCTTGGCTTCTCAACAAGTCACAAAAGTTCAAAACACATCCACTAATCGCTCTCATTTCTATTTACAGAATTTGCATTCATCTTTAAATGAGATCCGCGTTCGACCTTCCATTTCTGACAAGGCAATCATCATGGGAAATTGTTTCCATGTGGTGCAATCTCATGCACAACCATGTCACAACCGATAGTCATTAACTGAGAGTCACTTCACCTTTTCATTTTCTCCACTTTCTTTCACTGGCCCCTTCAACTCTGTTTCATAATCAGAAGAAGAAGTTGAACTGATGTGTTCTTGAGTTGAATAATGAGTTACTAATTAATGAATTAAATAATATTTAATTCACTCCACTCATTACTAGTTGATTAGCCAGTTAAACTAATCTCAACTAGTTCAACTAAGTTAAACCGAACACAACTCCACTAGTTGTCTCATTAACTCCACCAAACTTCTGCCACTGAAGTCCTAACTGAAGTCAACCATGCATGTGCTCACCAAACCCTTAGGAATAGCGTAATTCCTCTGTCAGATGCATGAGCCACTTCCAAGGCTCGAACTGAAGTGTTCCAAGAGAGTAAACTGCTGTTTAGAGTCCAAATATTATTAAGGGTAAATAATATTTGACTTCCCTATTTTTAGGATAGGCAGTCTAAAAATAGACATCGACCTATCGACCTATAGGTCACAAAAATAGAGTCCCATCTATTTTTACCAACATGACCAATACTCCAAGAATAACATACTGCAACCCCCGGACCATGCTCCATATGTCTAAAAATAGACATAGTCTAAAAATAGACTTTGCGCCAGAATTTGCCTGCGGGCCCACTTAGTGAAGGCGACTTCATTTCACTAAGCTCCATCATCTTGCTGCATTTTCAACACTCCCTCTCAGAAAGATATGGATTATCTGCAATCCCTATCCTGCCTCTGTGGAATTCGAACTTGCTCCTGGTGAGCGCCTTCGTCAGGATGTCGGCATCCTGATCCTCCGTGGGAACATATGAAAGCATCATGATTCTCCGCTGAACACAATCTCTGATATGATGGTACCTGATGTCGATGTGTTTGGACCTATCATGAAATACTGGATTAGCCGAGAGTTTAATGCAACTCTGGTTATCACAGTAGATCACTGTAGGCTCCAAATGCAACCCAAACAATCCAACGAGGATCTTCCTCATCCAAATAGCCTCGCATGCAGCCAAGCTTGCTGCCATGTACTCGGCCTCTGCTGAACTGAGTGCCACGGATCTCTGCTTCCTGCTGTACCAGGAAACTGCTGTCGACCCAATGCTGAAAACTCCTTCAGATGTGCTCTTTCGGTCTGTTGGGCTCCCTGCCCAATCTGCATCAGTGAAGCTAGAAAGCTTCGCTCCATCCTCCTGTCTGTACCATAGACCATATCCCGATGTGCCACTAATATAACGCAATACATGCTTGCCTGCCTTCCAAAAGAGCTTGGTAGGCTTAACCATAGCTTGCGAAAGCTGGTTAACTGCATAGCATATATCGGGTCGTGTATCGACCAGATACATAAGCGACCCCACCAACTGTCGATAGACAGTGGCATCCACTACCTCCGCTGAAGTAGCATCCTCCTTCCTCCAACCGTCTGGCAGAGAGCAAGCCAATAGGCTGTTTATGGCGTGCTGAGCCCCTGTAACTTCAACACGTCTCCAGAAACAAATCCACCTCCATCATGCCAAATTCCCCCCCAATCTGAAATAATAAGATGCCGGGTCTCATCTTAACTCGTAAGATCCTCTGCACAGGCATCAATCGCTCATCGCTTCCGTCAAAATCATAAAAAAAGACTATCTACATACAAAAGATGATGACTACAGCCCATCTACACCCTGTATAAAGTGAGATTCCGCCACTTTTGGGAGAAATCGTGCCCGGCGGGGAAGCTTTCCTTCATGCGAGTGTACCAAGCATGAGGTGCTTGCTTCAGCCCGTACAGTGCTCTCTTGAGTCGGCACACATGCGACTCACTGCTGAAGATCTCGAAACCTTCAGGCTGCTCTATGTACACCTCCTCCTCAATAACTCCATTGAGGAATGCAGTCTTCACATCCATCTGATGAATGTGCCACCCCATCTGCGCTGAGAGAGCAAAGATCGTCCGTATGGAAGAGTACCTTGCGACAGGTGCAAAAGTCTCCTCATAGTCAATCCCCTCGATCTGTGAGAAGCCACGGGCGACAAATCTCGCCTTGTACTTCTCCACACTCCCGTCAGCCGCCTGCTTCACCTTGTAGACCCATCGCGAACCTACAACTGATTTCCCAACCGGTCTTGGGACAATCTCCCATGCACTGTTCCTGATGATCGAATCATATTCTTCGATCATGGCATCAACCCATGCGGGTTCCTCCACAGCTTCCTCAAAAGAGGATGACTCTGTCACAACACATTGACTCATAAGAGCCATGTATCCAGTGTATCGATCCGGTGACTGTCTCTGTCTGCGCTGTGCTGTAGGTGGTCCTACAACCTTCTCTGCATCCCGAGCCAGTCGCTCAGCTTCTGTAGTGCGCATGCGCCCTCTGATGGTTGGCGCTGCCTGGGTGGTTTCTTCCACTTCCTGAACCTCCTCTTGTGGCTGATCCACATCCGGAAGCTCCTCCTTAGGAACTAACAGCTCCTCATCTGCATGCAAGTGTAGCTCCCTCTCAAGCGAACACTGCATGGCTTTCTCCTCCTGAAATTTTATATCCCGTCGCACAACAGTCTTGCGACTGTCCGACAAATACACCCGATAGTTGTGAGGTGTATCAGTGTACCCCACAAATATTCCAACCTCAGCGGTTGGATCCAGCTTCCTTCTTGCATCCTTCGTCACATGCATGTAGACAGGAGAGCCAAAGATCCGCAAATGGGAAATATCAGGCCTCTTGCCAGAATAAGCCTCCTCCGGTGTACTCATGCCAAGAACCTTGTGAGGACAACGTTTCTGCACATACACTGCTGTATTGCATGCCTCAGCCCACAAGTGAAGGGGTAGGCCCTGATCATGCAACATCGCCCGTGCAGCACCCACGATCGTTCTGTTCTTCCGCTCAGCCACCCCGTTCTGCTGTGGGTTATGGGGTGCGATGAGCTTTCTCCGAATCCCTTCTGCGCTGCAGAACTCCTTGAATTCAGCCGAGATGAATTCACCACCGTTATCACTCCTTAGAGCAATCACCTTCTTCCCCGACTCCTTCTCGACCAGTGCTTTAATCTCACAGAACTTCGCGAATGTATCGCTCTTCTTCTGCATGAAGAAGATCCAGCACTTTCGAGAGAAATCATCAACAAAGATCACATAATACTTGTGCTTTGCTGTCGAAGCAACTGAGAAAGGACCACACACGTCTGTGTGAACTCTCTCAAGGATCGTTGTGGCGCGACTATCCTTCTCATGAAAGGTGGCTTTCACATACTTCCCTAAAGTACACCCCTTGCACTGATCTGACTGCGCAAGGGTGCCCTTAGGAAGCCCAGTAGAAATCTGCTGCAGAATCTTCAAAGCTCCATGGTGAAGGTGGCCCAATCTCCTGTGCCACAGTTCGCCCTCATCATCCCGTCTCACCACTTCTCCCGCCTTGCATGCCATAGCTGCGCAGTCATCTACCTGCAACTGATAAAGGTTCTGAGTTCGAACCCCTATCTTCCGGGTCTCTCCAGTAGTCTTACTGCGCAGGAAAGCTTTTCCTTCGCTGAAGACCACATCATAACCCTTATCCTCCAACATCGCTACTGAAATCAGGTTCTTCTTCAATCCATGTACATGCATGACATCCTTTAAGACAAAGGGTTTACCAGACTCCCTCTGAAAGGATACGGTACCGATACCAGTCGCACTGTATCTACCGTCATCGCCCATCTCGATGTGCATACCCAAATCCTTGTCCTCCAGATCTGAGAACAACTCCCGATCTCCCGTCATATGAAATGACGCACCGCTGCCCAAGAACCACACCGATCCCATCACACTTGAAACCAAGCATGCAATCAGTGAAAAGTCAAGCTCGAACTGTGAAGCCAAAGCTTCTCCATCTGCAGATCTTCCCGCTTGCTTGTTCTTCTTCTTCTTTGGACAATTGGCAGCATAATGTCCGTGATCATGGCAGTGAAAACACTTCACTTTCGCCATATCCTGCTTCTTGCCCTTGGGAATCGGACGAGTGCTTACCTCTTCCTCTTCTTTCGCTTGGCAACCAAAGCGCAATTTTGAGCTACCCTCTTTGGATGAAGATCCGTCCCCGGTAGTCCTCCTTATCTCCTCCCATTAGATCTCATCAGCATGCTCCCATCCCGCAACTTCTCCCACTATCGACACTATCTAGACATGAATGCCTTCGTGGGTGACCAAGAGAGCCGTGTCCATTCAATACCCATTCTCGACAACAATTTCACACTTTCTAGCTCATTCTCTCATCGAAAAGAGTGAGGTATTTCATGACATCGTCGCTTTCTCCATTCGTCTTTTCGATGTTTTCAAGCTTATCTTTGAGCGCCAGCTTCCTTTGGTCGCTCTTACTCTAGAATAGATCCGTCAAAGCTTTCCACATTAAATATGGAGAAGCCTTTCCATGCAGGCTGGATACAATATGATCCTTGACGCCCTCCAACAAGATCCTTCGACATTTCGCCATCTTCTTTTGCCAAGCTTCGACTTCAGCAGGATCAGTGGGCTTTTGGACATCCGTATCCACGAACTCCTTCAGTCCATTATCTTCTAATAATGTCTCCATGTGATCCTTCCATGCAACATAATTCGAACTGCCTTCAAGAGCATATTCGAGTCGCAAACCATTGAAAGACATTTTCAACTCCGGCACCAAGAAAACAAAACTGCTGCAAAATTCGAATTCCAACTCAAAGCTCAATCGCTCTTGATCTGTGAGAACAAATTATTTCTAGCACAGAGATCAACTGCAGGGGCATTTACTGGATATATCACCTTTCAAAGGAAAGGATGGATCCAGAGGCTACCTGGCCCGCATGCAGACTCTGTCTACCGAAATAAGTTTGTAATCACTGTGATGATCAATCTCTGCTTCAATAGCTCCGATACCATGTAGAAATTTGCTTAATAATGATTAATTATCCACCGAGACTATCCTGATCACATACAATTCGAATTTATATGCAACACATAATCTCTTCCACTCAGATCATCACACATGCGGAAATAAAACAAGCGATAGCACATCAAATCATCATACACATTAACACAGTATGTATGGGGAAAGCTTATAGCCGAAAACCCCACAGCTATTGTGTATATTATAACGGAGAAAACATGTAACAAAATCAGTACAATACTCCTCACAAGTACTCAGTACTATCTCATGAAGTTACACACAAACTAGCTTGGTTTTGAACAAGTCACGGGTTCAAAACACATCCACTAATTGCCTGCCTCTATTGCACAATAATGGCCTGTCTAAATATAGATCCAAGGTTTGAATCTCCTTGGCTTGACAGCGCAATCATCATGGGCAATTGCCTCCAAGTGTGGTGCAAATCTCATGCACAACTGATGTCACAACTGATAGTTGTACTCACCCTTTCATCTACCTCTTCCACTGGTCTCCACTGAACTGTCCATGCACTGTAGTGAACTGATGTGTTCTTGAGTTTAATAATGAGTTACTAATTAATGAATTAAATAATATTTAATTCACTCCACTCATTACTAGTTGATTGGCTAGTTAAACTAATCTCAACTAGTTCAACTAAGTTAAACCGAACACAGCTCCACCAAACTTCTGCCACTGAAGTCCTAACTGAAGTCAACCATGCATGAGCTCACCAAACCCTTAGGAATAGCGTAATTCCTCTGTCAGATGCATGAGCCACTTCTGTAGCTCGAATTGAAGTGCTCCAAGAGAGTAAACTGAAGTTTAGAGTCCAAATATTATTAAGGGTAAATAATATTTGACTTTTCTATTTTTAGGATAGGCAGTCTAAAAATAGACTTCGACCTAAATGTCTAAAAATAGAGGTCCATCTATTTTTACCAACACGACCAATACTCCAAGAATAACATACTGCAACCCCTGGACCATGCTCCATATGTCTAAAAATAGACATAGTCTAAAAATAGACTTTGCGCCATAATTTGCCTGCGGGCCCACTTAGTGAAGGCGACTTCATTTCACTAAGCTCCATCATCTTGCTGCATTTTCAACAGGAAATATTTCAATTTCTTTCCAAAATATATTTCCTTATTAAAAATTTCACAACCAATCTTATTTTCTTACCATTGATTTAGTTGTTTACCTTTCTTTCTGCATCCAAAAGAGCAAGTCTTTAGAAACTTATTATATTTTTTCCCAAGAAATAATTGTTTCTTTTTTATGTGAATTAAAGACTTCTATTAACTGGAAGGGTTACGTATTAATGAGTCACCTGCATGCCTTTGGCCTACCACTAGGAAAACCAAACCATTGACAAAACATGAGAGATTTTGTCTAAAAAGGAAACAAAGAAAATCAAATCTCCAAAATAGTGTAGGACTAGGGGTAACAAGACTAAGATTTTATAGTAAACTCTAACAAAAATTTAACATTTAAGTAGATAGTTTCAACCTTCACATGCGGAATCAAGTTAAACAACTAGACATACAGAGAAACACATATCATATAGATAATTTTGAAGAGGTGGAAACAATCATCTCAATGGGTGTCGAATCCACAATATTATCCAAAGGAGCAAGTAATTTTTTGTGCATGAGAATTGCCTAGACCTTTGTTAAGCATTTGTTCATATTCCTGAATTACAATTGGAGCTCTTCCATCGTCAATCATGTTTCATCTTTCACATCATTCCTTTCCAAGATGAATTTACCCAAGAGTGAATTGAGTTACCATTAGAGGTTCACCATGTGGAAATATTGACTTAAATGTCCCCTAGTATTGCCCATGTCCGGCACCCAGTCAACCATGGTCACCAGTGCCTCATAATTGAAATGGTAGTCTCAATCCATTATTATATCCTCCTTCAACTCTCTTAACTACTATTGGATTTCAAGAGGGGTATGCACGTGAAAGAGTTGAGCAGAGGACTCAGCTCAGACCCATGCATGTGAACTCCCATTAGAACCTCTTCCTCCTGCACCACATCAAGACCTTACCTATTTCCATATCAGCGTAGTCACTATGTGAGGCAGAGTTGAAACTACTAGAATCTACCACTGCACCCATGAGATATAAGGCTTAAAGAGAAGAAATAGGAAATGACCGAAGACTAGAGGCAACCAAGACATCGCTCAAATCATAGACTTCCAAGCTTGCAACAACTTCTACTTTTCCTCTTATATTAGACGTTTGAACAACAAAATAAGGACATAATAGCCAAGATTGGAGCAAACAAATGGCTCAAGGACACAATCGTAGTGGGCTTGGATGTTCACCCCAAACTGCACTGAGCAAAGCATGACAAAACTAGGATACCCACCTACATATGAAGATGAAACCTTTCTAATCAGTCGAAGAGAAAATCAAGGGGTGAGAGTGAATGGATACATTAACATAGTCAAATTAGAGTACAGAGAATGCCATCATTAAGTAGTGCAAACAAGCTTTTGGAAACTTCTTGTATGCATAAACCAATCTATCAAATCCAAGGTTGCTTGCAGGAAGGGGCATGCCAGGTTTAAGACACTTTAATATCCACCTAACAGTGCTTCAATTGCAAACACATTGTTACAAGTCATTTTGTCGCATAAAAAAAATTGGCCCTCAACCCGGATCTATCATCGTCCATTGACACTTTGCAATCATCCCCTACAAAGCCAAAAGCATTCCCTTTCCAAAAGTTACAAGGATACTAAATTACATTGGCTAAAATCCCTAATTTTATGGGTCATCGTACTTACCATTAAGACAAACTACATTGACGCATGTTGCACACATGGAAACTTCGTTGGCCAACGCAAGTTGTTTTCCCAAAAAGTGCAGTGATAGTGAGAAATGAGTAAAAAATAAAAATTAATTTTGAAGTTTCTCTCTCTAAAAGCTTCTAAAGTGGTTTTAACCATTTACTGTTGGATCAGATCTCGAACTCCTAATTTTGAGGTCTTATCTCTTATCTTCTAGAACTTACCTCCCCCTTGTGTGGACCTAAGCCCTAGAATAATAAATCCAAAACCACCTCTTTTACCTTATAAATTCACTACCCCCATAGAGTTTGGGTTGACTTTTGGAGACTCTGAATGATCCCCTTATGTTGCTTATTTGTGTCTAGATATCCATGATCCATGCATCTGCTTGAGGTGTGATTGAAGCATTACTATTGTGGCAAGGGAAGGACAAGATGGCTTGGAGAGATTCACAAGGCCAAGGCCTACAAGGGTTGTAATATTTTACTGCTTTTATTAATAGGAAAATGCATTTTTCCTCCTATACTTATGACTTATTTATGCGTATGTAGAACATGAATCTTTGGCTTCTTGTTTATAGTTTTTTGTACATGTTATTTGTATGTTTTGGTTCTTTTGCTTGTTTTGGATGATTTGCAGGTTCCACTTATATAAATTGGAGTTGGAGTTGAAGCTGACAAACCAAGAGATGGAGGAAGCTTACATTGGATTCTAAGTAGGTATTCCTTCAATATTTCAAACGTCTCTAAGGAAAGCATTGCAATTTTTTCTTGGTTCTTTATATATTAAGCCATTAGTTATAGGGAGATTGCTTCGGTTCGCAGATGGAATTTATCTATAAAACAACTTGGCGACTCCACTGGGGAACGAGATGTTCTTTAGTGGTTTTATTTGCTTAGCCTTTTAGGATCTCTGAAATAAACTTTGTTTGTCTTTTTCAGACTATCAATGGACTTAAGAAAGCCTAATTTCGAGCTTGGTTAGGGTTTGGTTTTCCTTTTTCGATCAAAATTAGCCCCATCTCACTTTTTGTTCTGAGACAGAGTATCCCAACGCACTTGTCCCATTTGGTAAGTGTGATGAAAAGTTGCATTTTCCTTGCCTTGCTTTTAATTACGCCGAAGGTGTCCCTATTATGAGCTTTGCTGGGATGAACAGTGCTCTCATCCAATCTCTGTGCTCCACCTATCGCCCTTCCAGCCTCTCAAAATTTGACACTTGGCGGTTGCTCCCACCCTCCTGCTCTCAGCTGCTTCCCGCGCGCGTCAGCTCCTCCGCATCCTCCTCAGCGTCCGTGCTGCTGTCGCGTCGTCCCCTTCGGCGTTCCGTCGGGTCATTTTAATAAATGACCAAGTGCTAGTTATGTTTTGTTTACAATGTCTTCCTCAATCTCTGGTACGTCGAAGGTCTCTGTAAAGCCAACGCCTTGTTTGGAATTGATTGTGATTGCATTTTTTATGAGATTTTGATTCTTTTTGTTTCTTCTTGAAAATTAGGGTTTTAAATCATTTGAATTGGTTATTTATTTGTTAAAGGCTTGTTCAGATTACAATTCCAATTTGTTTAAATTCTCTCTAATTTAATAATATTGTCACTTTTAATTTTTTCTTTGCTTTGAAAAAAAAATCTCATGCATTAGGGCTTTGAAATTTTGAATTGGATTAGTGATTTTGAAGATCTTGTTTGGGAGTTCTGGTTTTCTGCATCATTTTTTGAAACTCCTTCCCTCCTTTGGTTAGATATTCATTGAATGAAAAGAGTTCATTTTCTAATGCTGGTTTCATTTTAGGAGTTCAAGTGAATTCGTTTCAAACCTTGAAATTGAAACCTTAATCAAGATCAACATTAAAATTTATAAATTAACCTAAGGATCATTTGAAACATTAAACATAAATTTAGTGGTCTAGGCTAAACGACATGTTTTGACGTCTCTAAACATAGGAGTTGTCGTTACTTGTCAACATTACATCCCGAGGATGGTTGGTTTTCCACGTACATCGAAGTATATTGGAACATTCTTCCATTTACCTTTTGGTATATAGGACATCGCTCCACATACAACGAGTATATAGGAACGCCCCCATCATACGGTTATGCATTTGAAAACACTACTACGGACTGCACTTCCACGTACCTCTGGGCATATTTTGGAAGTCCACACTAGGTTGCAAACCTGCCATAGGTAACCGAGTCGACCACCTTGTTAACTATGATACACTGAACAAAACATTCAGGGAGATCGCCTGCACATACTTAACTGTATATTGCAGTTCACAATGACTTGGTAAACCTTTTATGCCTAGTTACCCCTTTTATTTTTTATTTGTGTTTTTACTTTTGAAAATCAATTAATTAACCGCGGAAGAACACCCTCATCATTCACATAGAATGAAAATACTGCCTCCTTTACCTCCAAAGACAACACATGGACGTCGTAAAAATAAGAAAACACAATCTACTGAACCTGGTACTTCAGAATTTACCCAATCTGGAACTACAAACGAAATTGATCAACTAGAATCATCACTTCCTATCGTAAAAATAAGAAAACACAATCTAATGAACCTGGTGCTTCAGAATTTACCCAATCTGGAACTACAACCGAAATTAATCAACCAAAATCATCACTTCATATTAGTATGGAACCTGAAGTTACATCCTTGGGAACTGGTGAGTTAGAGACACTTGAATCTTCTCGACCAAGAGTTGTTGAGACATTAGAAACTAAATTCATAGAACGTGAAATTGTAGACTCATAAATTTTACAAACTGAGGAACCACAAATTACAACAACAATCATTTCAAGAACTTATTCTTACATCTCTCTTCCTTTGTCTCATCCATAACCTTTTTCTTTGGGTGCTGAAGAAACAAAACTTCCACCTGGTTTATCGAGTACAAAGTAAATTACTGAGGAAGAGCCTTCTCAACCTCAAATTATTATTCACATTATAGGAACTCCTCTCTATAAACCTTTTCCTTTTGTTACCCCTCGTACTCAACTACAAGCTCATTTACATACAACCCCTCGATTTAACTCACTCTTGAACTCCCCTTGAGAATTTCATCCACACATTCCTTTGAGAATTCTAACCATGAAGGAACCATCGACAACCACCCCACATGTATTTTTCATTATGAGTGAATCGACTAATGTTGTGGTGATATCTATGTTTGTCAGTTCACTAGAAACTCACCTATATGGTGGTCCATCAATGACACCTGAATACCAATAGTTGACAGTAACCTTTTTTGGTGTGTCAACTAGTCCTTGGACTTCTCCTTTACCGTCATCATCTATAATACTATTTGGTTTATCTTCACTGAACTCCCCACAACTTATCCCACCTGTTGAACCCTAAAATCCTTTGTATCAACAATATGGCACATTTCTTAGTGGATTAAGACACCCACAACAACTCACTCCATCTTATCTTGGATACCCTCCGACTGGGGGGTAGTGGCCTTCTTTCACCCCTTACCCTCCAGCTAGGGGGCAACCTATTGCTGGAATGTTCCTGCCCACTGATCAAATGTTACAAGTTGGTGTTTCGTCTTTCACAGGTCCTCTTCCTATTAGTGCTCCATTTACAGGAATGGTTGCCACTCCTTGGAATGTTACCCTTCATGTGTGTGGTCTACCTATTTAGGTCTTAACTCAAGTTCCAACCTATCAACCTGTCTAGGCTATGCATCAGGTTCCTACTTTTCAACCCGTATAATATATATCTCAACTTCCTATCAGTCAACCCATCCAAGTCCCACTTCAAACAAGTCAACCTGTTGAGGTTGTATCTCACGTGCAAACTACTCAATCGGTGCAGGGGATCTCTCAAATCCCGTCTACCCATTCTGTTCAAGGTGTATTAAAAACCTCATCTAACCCACTTAGTCAAAATATACCCTAGGTAAAATTTGGCCAACTTATTCGGGCCATGCCATAGGGATAAACTAGACAACGTGGGCTAGGAATGATGCAAATTCCATATGGAAAATTGTTAAAAGGTACAACATAGATCCCTATTGGCTAAAAAAAAATCGTAGTACAAGTACCTTATCAAGGTCAATACATCCAAGGCCAACCTTTCCAAACTTATCAAGGTTTTCTTGCAACTAGGCAATCTGGTATGGGTTATCCTACTTTTCAAACCCCTCCTTACCCTGGTGGAATGCAAGTTCCAATGGCTTAATCCATTCCATCTTATCTAGGATATCCCCCACCAACAATTAACCTTTACCCACGAGGTTACCAACCCCCTCAAACAAACTTTAATAAGCAATTTCCATTCATCACAACACTAGAGATATCAGATCTCTCCTGACTTATCAATGATCCAATCTATCATTCTCCTTGGTGGTCGTCTTTTACATCAAAACTATCGAGTGGTATTCCCAAGTTTAATGGGAATCCCAGAGAAGATCAATCAAACAATATCATGACTTATCATTTATGGTGTTCTTCCAACTCACTAAATGATGATTCCATTCATTTGCGTATTTTCTAACGAAATCTCACTAATCTGGCAACAAAATGGCATGTTGAATACCCAAATATTCATTTAACAATTCAATGCATTAGCAACAACTTTTTTTTAACTCATTTTCAATTACCAATCTGTTACGAAACCGATACCAAACTTTCAACCTCCCTAAAACAATCCGACTC
The DNA here is from genome assembly GCA_034641835.2 of Pinus albicaulis. Taxonomy (NCBI): domain Eukaryota; kingdom Viridiplantae; phylum Streptophyta; class Pinopsida; order Pinales; family Pinaceae; genus Pinus; species Pinus albicaulis. Next base: position 26,734,853 of record MU968450.1, read on the forward strand.
TAATCACATATCCAATCACATACATGAGTGAAGGCTTCATCATCGATTGGTCAAAACCTATATTTTGGATTAGTTTTTGGTAGAATGGTTCATTAGATCATTGTTTCCTTCTATAACTAAGGATGTTTCCAAAGGAGGAGTTGTTATTGAAGAGAAAGTCATTGCTCATGCCAAATATTTGGATCTAATTTATACTCAATCTGGCATGATCTACGATAAAATACCCAATGCTTTGCGACGCTATCATACTATTCCATCTCCTCCATTAAAGGAATCACATGTTTCTCATGGCATGATTAGTTCCATCAGTCAACAGACAACATGTAATTCTTTTGGTCAATCCAACTAGAAGTATGCTCATGATGTGACCAATCAAAGCCCCTCTTCTAATGCTCCTGTGAATACTTTTGAGATTAATATTGTTCAATCTACCAAATGAAAATATCAGTAACTAGGAAGTAAAATAAGGGTAAAGGCAAGGCCAAACAAGAAAACCATCCACAAGACAAACACAAAAATCAGTCTCCTGATGAAAAACATAAGCCACGTTATCCTTGTCTCATTTGCAATGAAGCGCATATCACCAAAGATTCTTCACATCAAGCAGAAATAAATTGATTCTTGAAAGTTGCATCTACTGCACTTGTCATGTTAACATGCCCTTTCCCAAACCTAGAGATGAATATGGTTGCACAAAACCCCTCCTCCTCTTCCCAAGTGTTGATGTTATCGGCTACCCAAAATAAGGAATATGTCTTGCTGGCTACACTAAATATAAACTATGGTAACTCGAATCCTTCAAATGGAAAGGCTACTAATCAACCTTCCAATTTGACTCCACCTAAATTTGGTCCTCTGAAATTGAGAAACCAACTTTTGAACTGAAAATTAAACCTCCTCCCAAGGGAATTATTTGTAAATCATCATTTAACCCTCATGCAAGGGTTGCACAAAATTATAACATAGTTGAAGATCTGGCTCAGGCTCCTTCGGCTATGTTGGATCTCTAAGTTTTGCAGAACTACCCTGTGCAGAGGAAATCCTTATCAACAGCGTTTGGAGGAGTAGATCCTTCGAATTCAGGCATTGTTGTGTTTAATCATGAAAACCAAATGCCTAAACTTCCACCTCAACTTGCATTCATGATTCAAGTTGTTGTTAGAGGTAAAATTGCCTTTTGCGCGATAGTGTCAAAAGGTGCCTCTACTTGTATCATGTCGTTATCATGTTGGAAAGCCCTAGGTTATCCACCACTTAAGAAGTCACCAACAACCATTATGCCTTTAGCAGAAGAGTGTTCAAACATTATGGGATCATAAGCTCATTACGAGTGGAATTAGCAGGTAAGACAATGTTAGTAGAGGTAGAGGTCATTAATGGACAGTTAGATTATAACCTCTTATTAGGTCATACTTGGGTTTATGCTATGGTTGTTGTGGTCTCGTCTTATTTTCGGATGGTTGATTTTCCTCATCAAGGGGGCATTATGGCCATTGATCAACTTGCCTTTTTCGTCATTGATTCCCAGACTACTGGTGACATACCGCTTGTGGGTAAAACCACACTTCCTTATGATAATGTTGGAGTAATATTATTAAAAGGTTCACCCTTAATGGGAACTTTCACACTCCCTCTTCCTGACATTATCACTATGGTTGCTTTGATTAATGTGTTTTTCTCTAGTACTATTCCCTATGATCCATGGATAGTACTTGACATTTCCAACATTGACTCTTTTGGCGACTGCATGTCGCTCAGTCCTTGTTGGAGCGAGGTCCCTTGGTGTAAATTTTGAGTAAATTTTGTATGTATTTTTGGATATGCGCACTGCACGGGAAGGTCAAGGGGCTTTGGGGTGGGTCAAAGTCCATCTTTTATGTAATTGGGTTATAAGGGTAAATTGTGGGCCTCAAACCATGATTTGAGACGATAGTATATGCGAGCTAGATGAATATAAATATAGAGAGATCGAGTCTAGTAATATAGTCATGTTTTTTGGATCTAAGTAAGTGTTTATGCTTCTGTGATACATTTTGTAAGTCTGGGTTGGGTAGAAAAGCTCATGCTGGCTGTGTGCGTAGAGACCTAGTCGTGGCTATGTGTGGACTCTGCTAGTTGTGTGTGCAAAAGGGTAATTGTAAGGGAAAGTCTAACTGTACTAAACTGTTTTGAATCCAATGCAAGGACTGTTTTGGCAAACCAAATGTGTTATGATATATGAGCTATCTATTTACCATTATTTCTTTGAGATCTCTTTACTTCTGTTATGATTGATTGTATCTGCGCAAGTAAATCTATCGTTTATGCATGAGTATCTGTTGATGGTTAAGTACATGTATCGATCGACTTAAGTTATTATGCATTCTGTCATACATATATATATATGCGACAAGGTTGATCTGCAATGTGGTTTTGTGCATTAACTGTGTTTGGGACAGAGCTAATATGATAAGTGTTGATATTTATGTGTGTGTGTGTGTGCATCTGTTTCCAATCTGCAATAAGCTCTATTATAAATATGTTTATGGCCACCACATTAATTTCTTCATCAAGGTGCGAAAACCTGGTTCCATCACCCCCCGATACTGCTTCGGGTGAGACTTTGAATCTGCGCAAGCAGGTCACTGCCGAAAGGGCTAGTAGTTGGAGGGTTTGTTTGTTGCGCGATAAAATCTGAACCTGGGTCAGGACCCCTCAAGCCAACAAATGGTTCCGTTGCCGGGACCAGGATCATTTTTAGGGATATTTAATGTTGTGGCATCCTACGCAGAACGAATTGCAACATTGGCTGGATAGAAAGATCCGTGAATTCGCGATCCAAGAGAATCAAAGTTCCAAAATATCTACTGAAAAGTGGGTTCATAGGTATATCGATACATTATTTCATGAGATATTCTTTATGTCCTTTACTACTGAGTTACATGAGTGGTTGTCTTGATTGACTAAATTCAATAACTGCGCGAAGGATGACACAATCACTCAGTGGACTCCTGAATTAATACAACAATTAGAAAAGACAAGCAATACGATCACCCGCGCGATAAATCATTGGATCAATCGTGTCCTGGGAGGATTTGTGACTGAATTTACCATTGATCAGTTTGTGTCATACTCGGAAGTAGAAAGGATATTTTTCAACGGTTCTAGAGGTAAGTTTTTGTGCTCTTTGAAGTTACTGCTGAAGATGCGAAGTTACTGTTGAAGATGCTATTGTGTGAACATGGATCTTTATCCGAACATATTGTGTGAATGTCCCGAAGAGGCCCGACTGCGCGTAGTGGAAGAATTTACAATGCAAACCAAGAAAAAGGGTTTGTTTACAGTCCTCTCAAGGGTAGATCTGATATTGAGGACGAGACAGAAACTAGTAGCTCTAGTAAGTTTGCACGCTCTGAAGAAGAGGAAGTCTCCTGATAAGAAGTTTCACCATATTAGAATGATCAAGGAGCCTTGAACATTATTCAGATCCCATCCACTCCACTTCCACACTCATCTAACAAGTCATCCACTCCATCTCCACCTCCACCTCCCGCAGGCATAGATATGGTCGCATCTATGAAGCTAACTACTTTCGGAGGTATTGGAAATGAAGATACTGAGCAATTTTGGTTTGTGACTGATGTTGTATGGAGAGTATAATAGGTTAATAATGATGAGGTTGAGAAAGTGCAGTTAGCCACTACTTTCCAAGATCACGTGTTGGAATGGTATATCATATTTATCCAAGAAAACCCTAATGCCACTCTTGATGAGTTGAAATATGCCCTCAAGGAAAAATTCAAAAATACTAAGTCATATGTGAAGTGCGTTACAGAATTGAAAGAGATTCACCAGGAGATAAATGAATCTATGTGGGAGGAAAATCAGAGACTCAAGCACACTATCAGAGATGGTGGTTTCACTATCGATGATACCCAACACAGGGAGTGGTTTATTGCTATGCTACTCCCACATATGTGCTAGCCATTGGGTCAATAGAAGATTTCCACACAGGCTGAGGCTGTAGAGATTGCAATGAAATTAGAAGTTGTGCCAATACCTGTTATGCTTGTAAATCAACAGATTCAGAGTGAGTTAGAAGCAATGCATTTGGAGATTTAGAACCTGCGCAAAGATAAGGGAAAGGAGGTATGCGCAGAAGTCTGGTGCATACGATGTAAAGATGTTGGGCCTCATAAGGATCAATGTTCAATATTCAATGATTATCTGCACGCTGGAGGACCAAGCCCACTGAAGAGCGCGGCAGGGCCAAGAGGGATACCTCCAGTATAGTGCGCGATCTGTCAGGTTACGAGTTTGCATGTAATGGATTTATGTCCAAGGATCAAAAAATATATGTCTGAGATGAAGCATTTGTTTTGTAGATTCTGTTCATCGCTAAGGCATGATGAACAACACTGTCGAAGTTTTGACCTGATGATGGTCGAAGCTGAAATATATAGAATGCAGTCCGAACCTACCTCACCAACATTCCCGTTTGGGCGCAATGGATTTCAGAACAGGGGAAGATGAAGAGGAGGAGGATCATTTGGTCAAGGAAGGGGGTAGGTCATTTGCTACAACTGTGGATATGTTGGTCACTATGTGCGCGATTGTCCAAAGTCGACGCAACAATCATGTAGGTACTGTAGACAATTTGATCATGTAATAGAAGATTGTCATGTTTTAATTGCTAAGATACAGGAGAAAAAGACGTAGACTTTGACGCAAAATATTCAGATGGTTAGGGCAGAAACATGGAAGGAAGATCCTAGCATGAATTTGGTCACCGGGAGTGGTGCAACCACTAATGAAGATAAGGGAGAGAAGTCAGATACTGACCTTTGGATTCATAAGGCACCTGAGAACAAGGATGGATTTGATTTGTAGCGCGCAAAAGAGACTTTTGTTAAAGCGCAAAAGGGGTTTGCAGAGGGAAGCGCATTGACATCAGGTAGACCAATGAAGGAGGCAGGAATAGATGACGAAATCAAGCCATTTTTACAAGCTTTCATTAAGTTATTGTGCAACAAAAAGGTGTTGCAGAACCTTCAGGCATTGATAGATATTTGCGCAGAAAAAGGAACAACCTTCGATAGAACATAAAGTTGTCAACAAAATCTATAAGAATAAGAAAAGAATGGGGCAAGAGATGCGTATGACCACTCAAATCGGTCCTTATGAGATGGATCAGGTTATTCTAGATCTAGGGTCCGATGCAAATGGCTTACCTAAGAAAACTTGGCAGCGCATGGGAGAACCTAAGTTGGAATGGTCTATCGTTCAAGTGCGCATGGAAAACCAACAGAAAATCATTTCATTAGGAAGATTGTCACAAGTCGTAGTCAATATTGAAGGTGTTAAGGTACTTGCAGATTTCGAAGTTATACAAATTGTGGATGATACTGATCCTTATCATGCACTATTGGGATTGGATTGGGCTATTGATATGGATAGTATCATAAACTGGAAGAGGAGAAGAATGGAGTTTGAAAACAATGGATCTAGAGTCATAATTCCCCTAGATCCCGTAGAAGGCAAAATATACATAGAATATGTTCACGTTGATGATGATATTGACCATATCTATAAGCTAAATTTATGCAATGAAGATTGGATCAACCCAATGGCTAATGGAAGTCTTAATTGGGAAAAGGACATTTCCGGCTTCTCAGATTTTGACGAAGAATTGGAGAACTAGCAGAACCGGTTACATGAAGTATCTGCGTTGCGCTGCAATCGAGTGACCAAATCTCTTCGATGCATAACATCAGAGATACATGAATTATCGCATTATGATGGTTTAACTGATGTAAATATGTTTTTAGGAGAACTTTAAAGAACTATCCCCGAAGGAAAGAGATTCCATGCCATGGATCTAGGACTACGCGCTACTCCAACACGATGGTGGGAGACTCATAAATAAAACATGGGCAACTAGGATGAATGCACGCGAATGATGAGAGTACGTTTTCAACATCCAACTATCAGGATGGAAGAAGTCTACTCTAGAAAGGATGATCCGCACAAACATTTGGCTAAATGGAGTGAGGTATGGGGCGTAGAATTGATACTTGAATGGGTCCACATGTTCATTCATACGATAAGGAAGGTGCCTACTGAGTGGTATCTGAAGAGAGAGCTGCGCCGAGGTATTAGTGAATGGTATACGCTAATGGAGAGTTTCATTTTAACCTTCAGCTTCGAGAGTGGATTTGTCAAGATTGGTAAAGCACTGTGTGATATTCAAGAATTTATCTTTGACACAACAAAGCCAACGGTATGGCGCACTTCGCCAACCTAGGATGCGTAAATGAAGGATTTTGTTAATTATAGATATATGACAGTAGAGGAAAACAAAGAAGATCCAAGGAATATCATAATTTCGGAATATGAGGGACATCACGTAGTTTATGGGCCCTCAATCACTTCACTAGATGTCACAAAACCTTTAAAGATTCAACAGGTAAATATTTGATCTAAAGAGCAACCAAAGTTGGCGAAGGTTGGAGATTATTGGGATGATGACAGAATGGGAAAGGTTGTTGAGCTGTTGACAGAGTATCAGGATATATTTCCTACGAAGTTCTCAGAGTTGAAAGGGATAATTGGAGAGCTTGGAGTCATGAAGATCACTTTGAAACCTGATGCACGCCCGGTGAAGCAATGCCCACACAGATTGAATCCAAAATATAAGTAGAAGGCGAAGGAAGAGTTGGATAAGAGGGTTGTTGCGGGCATTATAGAACCAGTGGAAGAGTCTGATTGGGTGAGTCCCATGGTCGTGCAAGATAAGAAGACAAAAGGTGAAATAAGGATTTGTGTATACATGCGCAAGTTGAATGATGCCTGTGTACATGATCCATTCCCAACTCCATTCTATGATGAGATCCTTGACAATGTCGGAGTACAGGAAGCTTATTCATTCACAAATGGTTTCTTCAGGTATCATCAAATTAGTATTGCACCAGAGGATCGCAGTAAGACCACCTTTCCAACATAATGGGGATCTTTCCAATATACAGTCATGCCCTTTGTCTTGAAGAATGTGTCTACCATCTTCTCGCACACAGTAGTAGCTACATTCAAGGAGTATATCCATAAGTTACTGGAAGTATAGTTTTGATGATTGGATTATTTTTGGGTTGTTGAAAAAACATGTCTCAAGTCTGCACTTAATGTTGAATACCTGTATAAAGTATCAGATCTCATTGAAATTGAAGAAATGTATATTCTGTGTGCCATTCAGTATATTCCTGGGTCACATTGTTTGCCCACAAGGGTTGATGGTAGATCCCGCAAAGATCGCACTAATTATTAATCTGGAGGTACCTGCAAATGTCAAACCACTGCGCTCAATATTGGGCCACATTAGGTATTATCGAAAGTTCATGCACTGATAACTGTGCCTATGGAGAAATTGCTCAGGAAATATGTGACATTCTATTGGGATGAGGAATGTCAGAAGAGTTTTGAGATGTTTAAGGAAAAGATGGTCACTATGTCCATATTGATATTTCCAAATTGGTCAAAGGTGTTCCATGTGCATGTTGGTGCCTCCTGCATCATGCTCGGAGCTATCTTAGTGCAACTAGGAACTGGAGAGATCGATGACCCCATTTCCTATGCCATTCAGAAGCTCTCAAGCACAGAACGGAATTACTCAACCACTGAAAGAGAAGGATTGACGATGGTGTATGCGCTACAAAATTCTGCCACTACCTGTTAGGAGGACATTTTAAGATTTTACTAATCACTCTGCTTTGAAGTACCTGATCAATAAGCCTGTTTTGGTGAGGGAAGATTTACAGGTGGTTGTTACTATTATAGGAGTATGATTTTGAAATAATTACAAAACTAGGAAGATTGAATGATGGGCCAGACCATCTGTCGTGCATTGAGACTAGCGAAGACCCTACTAGCTTGGAGGATGGATTACAACTAGATGCGCAGTTATTTGCGATCAAGATAGTTGATGACCATTTCCCTGAAATTATTTAGTTCTTGACCACTGGACACACACGTAAGGAATATACAGTGCAACAGAAGAAATAACTCGTGGCACGCGCAACAACTTTACTATTATTGTTGGCCAATTGTACAAGATGGGTGCAGAAGAAGTTCTGCGAAGATACGTTTTGGAGTTTGAAAGGCGTGTCATCTTAAATGAAGCTCATGGAGGGGTTGTTGGTGGTCACTATGAAGGGAAGGAAACCACGTAAAAGATTTTGCGAGCTGGTTTATGGTGGCCCACATTGCACAATGATGCCTATGTGAATTGTCATGCATACGATGTGTGCCAGAGGACCGAGAAGCCATTTCACAGAGATGAGATTCCCATGCATCCACAAGTGGTGTTGCAAGCATTTGAGAAATGGGTTGTTGACTTTGTTGGACCTATTAACCCTCCACACAAGAAGAGTGGTGTGCGTTACCACATCACCGCGATTAACTATGTAACCAGGTGGGCTTAAGCTAAGCCATTGAAGGATTGTAGTGTGGATACAACTGCACACTTAATTTTCGAGAATATTGTGACTCGGTTTGGATGCCCTAAGATCCTGATAAGTGATCAAGGTATGCAATTTGTGAACGAAATCATTGAAGCATTGACAAACAAATTCTACATTCATCATCAGAAAAGCACTACCTATCACCCACATGCGAATGGTGCGATGGAAGCTTTCAATAAGATATTGGAGACTGTGCTTGCAAAGATTTGCAATACTAACTGGAACAATTGGGATGAGCATGTACCAACAGTTCTCAGGGCATATCGAACCACGTGTAATAAGTTGATTGGCAGAACACCGTTCAGGATGGTGTATGGGCAAGAGGCTGTGTTGTGGATGGAGTACATTGTTCCCATTTTGTGCATTGCAGCGTTCACAAATATGACAAAAGAAGATATTATGGATGAACGGTTGTCACAGTTGGTTGCACTCGAAGAAGATCACTTTATTGCAAATTTCCATTAGCAAGTTCTAAAGGCACGCGAAAAGTCATGGCATGATAGGAACATCAGATAAACGGTCTTTAAGGAAGATGATTTGATCTTGTTGTATGATAGTGAGTTTGCACACCGCCCAAGGAAGTTCAAGATGCATTGACTAGGGCCATATATTGTTAAGGAGATCATTGATGTAGGTGCAGTGCACCTGGCCACCCTAAGCGGCGAGTATCTTCCTGAGTATGTCAATCGAAGCCGATTAAAGCCATACAGAGATGAGCCTCTCTTTGCGCGCACCAAATGAATATATGGCCAGAGTATTGGATATGTGTAGAAGGGATGGCGAATGCGGAGACAGGTATGACGCACACGATAGTTGTGCGAGGAGGTTGATTAGGTCGCAAAAGTACCAAAATCTAGTTGTTGGAACAATAAATCTGGAAAAGACAATTTTATTACCATTTAAGGGAGCATCTAGGTTGCATTTAATGAGGGGGTTTTACCAGATTTTGAATTGTTTTGTCATTTATGGAGACACATTAATGCATAAGAGACCGTTGAAGACACGCCAAAACTATAAATATGACCTAAGGGGTTGCATTAATTCCTTTGATTTCTGTGTGAATTATCTACCTTGAGCTCTCTGATTCTTGCAAAATACTCATTGTTTATATATGTCTGGATCCGAGATTTAAGGAGGAGTTGCACCATAGGGGTCTTGGTTACGTTATCCCTCCCAGCATGACAGCTACATGCCCTGAAGAGGATCCCACTACGCCAGTCATTGAGACACCTGTACATGCGAAAACCAAGAAGGGTCATACATCCAAGACCCACAAATCCCCTAGAGAGAAGACTCTAAAGCCGCGCTCCACTACGGTTGAGCACCATAAGAGACCCATGGCAGAGCTACCTGAGACCATCATGGAGGAGGAGGATGTGGTCGAAGTGGCCCCATTCTCGTGGTTGCCGACCTATGTAGCACTGCGTAAGGCATCAGTCAAGGTCCCGAAGGATCTTGACAAAGTGCGAGCATATATTAATATGCCTTTGATTCCAAATAATGTCCCACTCAAAGGCAATATGTTCTCCAAAGTGTCGTAGCTAAAGATGGAGGATTGGGACCTCGCCTATGTTGAGAAATTTTCGAAGCTTGCACTTGAGCGATATCTAGACCACGTACCTTATGAGGGGGGACTTTTGCGCGTGGAGCCAAAATGCTAGGTGTTGGGCATGCACAAGGCAAGGCTGTTAAATTTATTGCAGGTCCCACACTTCGGGCGCAGCCTAATAAATGATATATGTGTGCAACAATTTCTCACACTAGTGCATGATGAAGCATTATGGCTGGGAGAGCACATACCTATTGATGCCACATTGATCCATCGGATCACTGGCTTACCTGATTAAGGCACGGATCCCATGGCTGATATCGAAGGAAAATCCCAGGAAAAGAAGGTGGAAAAAAAAATCAAAGTGACCTACCAGGTGTTGTACCATAGCTGACAATTTGCAGTTAGTGAAATTAAAGACCCAACTATCTAATTTGCGACATTCATCTTAGCATGCAAGATGATGCAGAAATGTAGGCCTAAGGAAGTCCCTACGCAAGTAATTGCACTTGCAGGACAGTGTGAGAAGGGTGTCATCTATAATTAGGCGCAATATATGTGCAAGGAATTTTTGGAGAACGTGCGTGAGGCACGAGAGGAGGGCAAGCATTTCTACTACGCTTGGCTCCTGTTGTTGATAGCCCTGATCGGATGGAAGACCCTGAAGGAAACACATTTTCCTGACATAGAGTCATAGATGTGTGAAGCCACGCGGTATGCCACGCTATGGAGTTCCTCCTTCCTTGTGCGCATTAGGGAAAGCAAAATCTTTTGGGTGTCGTTCAATGCCTCAATATTTCAGGAGATTCAATCCTAACCGAGGTTGTCTCCAATTTTGTATGAGCGATACAAGTTGATTATGGATTTCAAAGGAATGTTCCACAACATTCACATCTGCGCAAAGGCCGGAGTTGAAGGAATCTGGTATGAATTGTCGTATCTTGTCACTGAGGACGATTTGCTACGTGTCACTAAAGAGTGGCCGCCATCTTGTTGGAGAAATGCACCACGGAATGTGCATCTACCTCCATTCCGAAGGCGCCCACCAAGCCCCACACTGGTACGCAAACAACTGAGAAGACCACAGGAGAAAAGCCCACGCCAACTACAACCAGAGAGACAATTGACCTGGAAACAAATGTTGAACCTGAAAAGAATGGTGTCGGGTCTAAGGAGACAGAGGAGCAAGTGGAATTCCATACTTCCAAGAGAACAAAGCGCAGTTATTAGGTCGCGAAAGGTTTAAGGAAGAAATGGAAAGACTTCAAAGCCACCAGAGAAGAAGAAATGGCGTTAACCGAGGATGATTTCAACGAGATAACAAAAACGGTTATGACAGCAACCGTGGATATGTGGACAAACCTAGAAGCACAGTACAAGGTTGTGCTATATGGGGTGCAGAGCGGCATCCAAGAGCTTAAAGTTCAAGCGAGCCTGGTTCAGGCGAGCGTAGCACAAGAAATCGAGTTGCAAGTGAGTGTGTCTGCTGCCAGTGCACAACTGCTCACAATAGTGTTGCCTTCAACAGGGGAGGCCCGCTTGGTTAAGATTCCCGAACAAGCCATTCGTGTCAAATCCCCGATTTTGTGTGCACAACTCAGAGCCTGCCAATAAATAAATGTTGATTTGGTTATGTTACCTACAGGTAAAGTTCATATGGTCCACAACATGATCGTGGATGAGCTGTAGTTTCGAGAAGCCCATACCTACTATGATATCACTGCGGCACAGCAGCACGAGGTAGACCTCCAGGAGAAACAACTAAGCGCAGAAGAAGCATGTTGAGCATTAGAGGCTCAACACGCTGCACTAGAAAAAAGATCAACTAGGTATGCATCGATGTGTTAGTGGTCCCCACCACAGCTGCCCCAATAAAGAAATTAGAAGGTTTGGTTGCTGCAATGAAGGCCTCATGCGCAAAATTTTAGACTGTTCATGCGGAATTCAAACACCAAATTATCGATCTTCAGGTGAAATTGCAGCTAGAAACCCCACCGAAAGTCAGAGCTCAGAGGGTTACAGAGGTCAAACAAGCCATAGATAGCATCGTTGTCGTAGTTACACAGTGCGATTAGTTATTGGGTGAAGCCATAGGTGTCTGGACTTTGGTTCAGAATGACCCAATGGTACAACAGCTACGCAGTGAATTGCACGTCATGGAGCAACAATTCGCGGACATCAAACTGACAGTACCCACCCTCATGATTGCACATCGCTTCGTCTGCTTACAGGAGGGTCAGGTAATTCATACATAAAATGGAGGATCTGCATCGCAGAGAACAGGTGCTGGAAGCTCGGATGAAATTGTGGGCTAAGGAGGCTCTATAGATGTGGAAGACTCTTGATTGTGCATTGAAGACCCTTTAGCAGACTTAGAGAAGTATCGAACTTACCACTAAAGGGCCGACAACAGAAAATTCGGTAAAAGAAGCATAGGGAGATGTCGCGTAGAGTCTTGAGGTGGTGTTTCCACTGAGAACTTTTGTCACTGCACTCTAATCAAAGATGAAAGATCCGACCCCACAGTGACTCGGGACAAGTCACTGTTTTGTGTTGGGGGCTTGTTGGAACGAGGTCCCCTGGGGTAAATTTTGAATAACTTTTGTATGTATTTTTGGATATGCGAGTTGCGCAGGAAGGTCAAGGGGATTTGGTGCGGGTCAAAGTCCCTCTTTTATGTAAATGGGTTGTAAGGGTAAACTTTGGGCATAAAACTATGGTTTGAGACCATAGTATCTGCGAGTTGGATGAATATAAATACAGATAGATCGAGTCTAGTAAGATAGTCATGTTTTTTGGATCTAAGTAAGTATTTATGCTTCTGTGATACATTTTGTAAGACTGGGTTGGGTAGAAAGGCTCCTGCTGGCTGTGTGCGTGGAGACCTAGTCGTGGCTGTGTGCGGACTCCGCTGGGTGTGTGTGCGAAAGGGTAATTGTAAGGGAAAGTCTAACTGTACTTAACTATTTTGAATCTAATACAATGAATGTTTTGGCGAACCAAATGTGTTATGATATCTTAGTTATTTGTTTACTGTTATTGCTTTGATATTGCTTTACTTCTGTCATGATCAATTGTATTTGCACAAGTAAATTTGTCCTTTATACATGAGTATCGGCTGATGGTTAAGTACATGTATCGATCGGCTTACGTTATTATGCATTTTGTCATACATATATATCTGCGACAAGGTTGATATGCGATACGGTTTTATGCATTAACTATGTTGGGGACGAAGTTGATCTGGTAAGTGTTGATCTATATATGTGTGTATATGTTTCCAATCTGCAATAAGATCTGTTATAAATCTGTTTAGGGCCACCACATCAATTTCTTCCTTAGGGTGTGGAAACATGGTTCCAACACCCCCCCATACTGCTTCGAGTGAGACTTTGATCTGTGCAAGCAGGTCATTGCCGAAAGGGCCACTAGTTGGAGGATTTGTTGGTTGCGCGATAAACTCTGAACCTGGGTTAGGACCCCTCAATCCAACAATCTTGTTGAGTTAGCTTGCCCGGCTATTAACCTGGCATGCCCAACAATTATTGAAACAAATGACTTAGTGAAATTGATTGACCGTATTTCTCAAGATTCATGATAAATTTCACATTATGACCCTTTTGTTGATATTTTCCCTACCGACGAAGGCATCATGGAGATTATGTAGTCAGATGAGAAACCATGGGGCGATAATCATCATTGTTCCCCTTTTCTACCCCAACCAGAAATAATTCAAAACTATTTTAAGGACTTCTTTTCACCCCAAGATAATTAAGAATCCTCAAAGTCCCATCTCCATTTATGAGGTTATTTCTGAGAAAAATTTGGCAAATATCGAGGAAACCATTCCCCCAGATATCTCGGTCAAACCTGGAATTGTTGAAAACACCCACATAGGTGCCTCTTGTTCTCTAGATGAAATTAAAGACTACAAGGCCCTATTTCAAGAATTATGTGATGTGTTTGCTTGGTCCTACGAAGAGATTCAAGGCATCGACCCAAATATAGTGGTGCACGAAATCAAAACTTACCTGGATGCCAAACATGTTTGACAATGTTTACGTCTAGTGCATCCAAAGAAAGTTTTCGTGATTAAAATAGAATTTGAGAAGATTTTGTGAGTTGGTTTCATTTATCTGGTTCCATTATCTGATTGGATGTAAAATATCATTCTCGTGATGAATAAATAAGGTACAATACAAGTGTGTTTCAATTATTGGTACATTTATCAAGTTTTTCCAAAGGACAACTCTCCAACACCCTTTATCGACCAAATTGTTGGCGATTGTGCCAGAAGTGATTTTTTCTCGTTCATGGAGGGATTTTCTAGCTACAATCATATGAACGTACTCCCTTCTGACCAGCACAAGACTACGTTCATCTATCCATGGGGCACACTTCCTTATCACAAACTACCTTATGGTCTTAAGAATACAGGGGCAACTTTCCAATTGGCTATGAATTATTATTTCCATGGCATTAAGCATATCGTGCAACCATATCTTGATGACATACCCGATCACTCCAAACACCATCAAGATCATCCCATGCATATCAAAGCAATATTATTGTAATTCTGACACTATATGATATGATTGAATCGACATAAATGTGTCTTTTGTGTCAAATTTTGTCGACTCTTGGGATTCATTGTGTCCAAGTAAGGGATCCATATTGATCCATTAAAAGTTTAGGAAATTATTGATTTGGCTGCTCCTTCCACTCTCGTTCAATTATGATGTCTATAAGGGAAGGCTAACTTTCTACTTCAGTGTGTCCCTATTATGCCGAGATTACTAAAGGTTTTTCCTGATTATTGAAAAAATGGGTTCCTTTCATTGGGATGATATTGGCCAATAATATTTTGATGCCATAAAGAACATATTATCTCATGCATCATTACTGTATCCCCCTAACTATCTCGAGGATTATTTCCTATATCTTGTTGTGTTTTTAACCACTGTCGCGATGGTATTGGTACAGGAAGATAACACGGGTGATGAACATCCCATTTACTACTTGAGTCGTAATATGACAGATACTAAGACCAAATATTCTCACATTGAAAATTTAGCTTTAGAAGTTGTGTAAGTTGCCCAAATGTTTTGCCACTGTATATTGCTTCACAAAACTATCATTGTTTTTTATTGTAACCCCATGACCTAAATAGTGTCACATCAACTGCTTGGGGTCAAGTACTCGAAGTGGATTGTCATCCTCTAAGAGTTTGATTTGTAGTTCATTAAATCCAAATCTAAGAAATATTTATTATTTGTAGAACTGATATGCAACCTTCCCTCTCCTTATTCTGAACCAACAACTAACAAACTTATTCCTGGTGAAACGTTGTTTTTTATTGATTCCTCTGATCCATGGTAAAGAGATATAATAATTTATCTCCAAACCTAGAATTTTTGGTCTGGAATCATTCATTCTAATAAAGATCGTATTCGATACCAAGCCCGTCGCTACATTATAATTGGTGATACTCTTTATTGTCGTGTTGTCGATACCATTTTTCGACATTGTCTCACTCATGTAGAAGTCGAGAAAGATCCAAATGATTGCCATGTTGTAGCATGAAGTAGACACATGTCTAGATAAGCTACCACCCAGAAGTTTTTACATGCCGATTAATTTTGGCCTACTATATTTAGAGATTGCATCTTAGCAGTCCAAAAGTGTCATGCATGTGGATTCATAACCATAAAGTCCATGTTCCACCTGCTCCATTGCATCAAGTTGTCTCTATTGACCCCTTTTCCAAATGGGGTATTGACTTTATGAAATTTAACCCTCACTCATCAAGGGGGCATGGTTATATTATCACTGCAGTTGATTATTTCACAAAGTGGGCTGAGTGATGCCTACATATTAAAAAATTGTTGCACTCTTACTTTTTACTTACGTTGTTGCAAGATTCGGTATACCACAAGCTATAGTCATGAACCATGGAAGTCATTTCTGTAATTACATTATGTTCGAATTGATTGCCAAGTTGGGCTTGCGACATTACAACTCAAATCCCTACTACCTGCAAGCCAATGGGAAGGTAGAAGCCATCGACAAAGTCTTAAAAATGGTGCTTCAACGGATGGTATGGATTCACAAATCAAATTTGCATACCATCATTTTTTCGACTCGGTGGGCATACCATATTTCCGTCTGTATTGTGACAAGATTCACACCTTTTCAACTAGTCTATGGTCTAGAAGTTGTCCTTCCCATCAAATGTGAAATTTTGTAACTAAAACTAGCCTTTGAACTTGTTCCTGCTACCTCTACCGAAGAAGAACATTTTTTGCACCTACCACATCTAAAAGAGACTCATTGTGATGTCATTGTGGCCTATGAGGCTCATAAAAAACGTATCAAAGAACAATTTGGTCAAACTGTAAAACCTCGTGCCTTCTCGGAAGGTGACTTGGTCCTCTTATATGACCAAAAAGTTGATAAATTAGGAGCGGGGAAACTCAAACCCATGTCGTTAGGTCCATATATAGTTAAACACATACTTGCAAAAGGGACCTGTGAACTTGTAGATTTTGATGGAATTCCCTTGGTGCAACCTCGTAATGGGTTGTACCTCAAAAAATACTATGCTTAGAATTTTTCTACACCACTGTGTACATACTATATAGGTTTTCTAGTGTGTTTGCAGTATGGTTTTCTTGAGAGTTTTCTACTGCTTCTGCTTATCTTGGATTACATTTGATTTTCAAATGTTGGCGTTCCCCATAGGGGCGTCACTCAATTAACCTATGGCATAGCACGTGCGTTCGTGGCATACTAAACAATACCCTTAATTTGACTACATATTGGAAAATACCACTAAAAATCACTTTATTTAACCCCCTACCAATACTAACCCATTGCATTTTCCCAATTTAAAAAACCCCTACTTTCACTAGATATTGTAAGTATCTGTTTTTTCATTAACATTTTTTACACCCCTTTATATTTATATCCTTAACATAATGAAAACTTCTACACAAAAACTGCTACTTTCGATTTCGATCCAGGGTTTCCCATGTGAGCCATTATCACAGTATTTATTCTAAACTATCCATAGCCCCTGATCAGTTCTCATACGCAATTAAGTCTTCAACACACATATAATTTCGAAGCAAATTCCTTTATATACAAAATTGAAACAAGTTACAAAGCTTTGGGTCTC
Source organism: Pinus albicaulis (assembly GCA_034641835.2). NCBI lineage: Eukaryota > Viridiplantae > Streptophyta > Pinopsida > Pinales > Pinaceae > Pinus > Pinus albicaulis. The sequence continues at coordinate 26,752,071 of MU968450.1, forward strand.
TGGCCAGATCTTCAAACAACTGGCCTCCTTCTACACTACTCTGTCTCTACGGATTTTCAGGTCTGCAGCTCTATGCAGCCTATGAAGGTCTGTCTATTTTGCCTCTTAGGCCTATTTTTAAACAAACTGGGAAATCAATCGATTCAGCTTCCTACAGTGATTTGACAACTCCTCAAATCCTATTTTTAGCCTAAATTCCTAACTGTATTGAACTGACTGCCTCTTCGTGTGCCCACTAATCATTCGGGTAGTTACATTTTCCTCCACAATTTAACTAAATAACTCAACTATGAATAATTACATGAGGCCCCCCTTATGTCTATTTATGTACAAGGATTGTTTGGAGCCTAATGCCCTTGCATCACAAAGTTGCACTACTATTTCAACTACAATAGTACAAGAAGCAATAAAATAACAATAAACCCCAAATAAGTAGAAAATGACAACAAAAAAAACAATGTTTAGAGGCATCCAAATAATATCGAGGAAGAGCTCTGCAATGTAGGTTGTTAATTGTATTGATCAAGTAATGAGTTACAAAAGAAGGGGAAACCCTTGATTATACAAACAAGAAGAAACCATAACTTCAAGCTCAAGTAACTATTAAGTGTCATGAGACTCTTATTACATGAAAGTGGCCCAAGTACAACGCTATCCCTTTCCCTCTTTTAACCATTCATATTGAATTTTTTTCCCACCCACTCACTGAAATATTCATGAGACTCTTATTACATGAAAGTGGCCCAAGTACAACGCTGTCCCTTTCCCTCTTTTAACCATTCATATTGAATTTTTTTCCGACCCACTCACTAAAATATTCATTAAGTAATGAATTCTCACTTTTCATGTCTCAAAATCCAGACCAAATACATTTAATGATTTTTCTATATTCAAATACATTATTGCTGGCCCTTCCTCAATGCTACCCACTTGAAGTTGCACCCTGAAAACAACACGTGGAATTTCATTACATAGTAGTCTTGTAAGAAGTTCAAGTAGAAGTAGACCTATTATGGAAAGTATCAGAAAACTATGGAGTAAATTCAAATTAACAATTCAATCAACTAGTTAATAAGACTAATAAAAACTACACTATACAAATATGAATAATTATGTTCTAACTTCTAAATTTATGAAATTTATTGCAGTATATAATTGGATCTACTTACAGCATCAGACAATTGGTCTCTTATGTAGTACATAGATCTCAACATGGCCTCCAAAGTGTTTTTCGTTATCTGAAATTTGACATCAGTTTCTCCAGATGAAGATTGTGTAGTTTCCTGAAGCTGCATGTGTGGAGCAAATATAAATGAATTTTAGAAAGCATGCTAGTGTAGAACATTTCTCTTAAACATAACCAATAATCAATCACATTTCGAGCATTTTTTTCATATGAACCTCTCCTCTATCATGAATTTTAAGCCATTCTTTGATGAGCATCAAAGATCTGATAGCACAACTAGTGATTGCATAATAGTGCATCTCTACCCAAAAATCTTAAACAAGTCAACTAGAGGAACAAGGATCCTCACCTTCAATAATTATTGTGCAACATCAAAACTTACTAGTGGACCAAGAGGTAAAGTGGGTGAAACAACCTATGGAATGGTCTCAGGAGCTAAATGATTATTCTGTACTCTGTTTTTAACTATCCTTTCCTAGGTACATCAGTCTTACGCTGGGAAGCAACTGATTTGTTAACTGGAAAAATGTCTTGATCATTTAATTTAATTTTTATTGTTTTGATCTTATTTAATTTAATGTGAGAACTTCCCGCAAGACATTTGGCCCTAATTCTAGATTCATTAGGGAGGGCCAGAGTGCTAATCACATTTGAGAACAAGGCAGAAACCAAAAATATCAAACCCACTCTACCAACAGAACAAACCTGCCAACCTATTGCAGACCATATCAATGTCATATAATAGGCAACTGTCCCCATTGTGAACTTCTCAGCCTCCTTTTTCATATCTCTGAACTCCCCCCTAACAAACAATCCAAATATGCATACCACAGTAGCAACTGTGGATGTGAAAATTTGCATCTGCAGAACCACTGCAAAGGTCTCCTTCTTTATAACCACATTGAATACAAGCTGCATCAATGGAAGAAGCAGCCGATAGATTGCAGAAGCTGAAACAATGCAAATGAAGCCTACTATGTACTTGGAAGTATTCACTCCCTTAGGCCTATCGCCATCTGGATGAACGACAAGCAGATTGCACCCAAAGTCAGAAAAACCAGAGAATTCAAGATATATGGAGTAATTTTCTGCATGTTCAATATCAATGCAAATACAACATTAAAGGCTAGTTGGCTTGAACAGAGAAGTGAATAGATCGAAACAGGCATATAAGAGATACCCCATGAGTAAAGTAGATTATAACTCCATGCACATGAAGGTACATTCACAATCAACTACCTGACCCGGGTTATCTGGATTCTGGACAAACTCACTGAAATCCAAAAGTCCTTGCTTAACAGTTTAAAAAAAACATAAGGTTGTTTGAACTTTGTACAGGGTGTAACCTTGTGTCACTCTTGTAATTAACCCATGGCGGTGTACTTGAGAAAGCTTGAGTAACACTTCTTTGAATTGTTTTTTTAAGTCATGGTTCATGGGAAAGAGAGACCATCACATCATTATAAATGCTGGTAGACCGAAGGAAATTTCATAGCACAACCTTTAGATTTCAAAAGAAGGTTTCCTAAATAGCTCTATCAGATCCTATATATATATATATGCACAAACACACAAAGTATACTTCACATATGCTTCAGGACAACTCCAATGAATTTATATGAAGGTGAATTATTTGCATAATAATATCTATGCTATAGACTGACCTCCTTGCCCCGAGGAACCCTCTATTTTACATACATAAGAAGAAGAGATTTGTTGGTATGATACAAATTAAGAAGAAGGCTCCATATCTCATTGCTTTCAACTAGTTGATGGAGAGCAACATACCCCTAGATATGCTCGTTAAGGGTGCCCATCATATGAGGGAAAGAAGTCTACAGTAGGAGAAGCCATTAGTCGGGGGCAGTTGTTGACAAAGTGGAAATTTTGAGGAAGGAGCTATGGGAGATTGCAATCCACACTAGTATGTTGAACTCGATCATAAGGTTTAAGGGTGGAAAATGAGAGCAACTTCGTAAAACTTAACTCATACTTGCTATGGCGTATGGAATACGAGGTGGTGAGATCAATAACTTCCTAGATTATGTAGAAAGCATTTTTCACGGACGCTTAACTGCCTTTCCACCTTGAGTTTTTAAAAATTGCATTTAGGGATTACTTTTTCATTATTAAAAAAATTGGTTAGGGCTATCATATGTTGTATTTGATCCTAATTACAGGGCTTTTCAGCACCAAGGAAAGAGCCATTGACATGGTCAAAGGTTCAAAACCACATTGGAAAATACCATTTCCAGAACCTACCCACTTAAAGTGTTCCCCTAAAAATTCTACCTACTTACAGGAAGAAAATTCTAAAGAAAATAATGATGACAGTAGTTAAAATGCCACTTACTTGGATCTGTAGTAGTGATTACTGCAGTACTTGCAAAATCACAGGTTCCTGGTGCCATCCCATTCTTTTGGTAGTAACTATTAAAATCATTTGAAGCATGAGAAAAGACACTATCAGGAATAAAACAAGAGCCTCCTTGCTGGATTTTTCCACAGTCTGCTCCTCCAAGTCCACAGGCATAATCCAGGGTAGTCTGCAACCTTGAATCAGTTATACTGCTGATGGCTACACACCAACTCTGACCTGATGTGGCACTTACTGCAGTCATACTATTTTTAGGTGCTTTGATGGCTTTGGCAATGGTCTTTTCCGAGCTTGTACTAGTGATGTTTCCTTTCAAGGAAGGGGCAGGGGAAATGTCAGTAGTTTTGTTTCTCCCTGAGCTAGAATCTACTGTAGAACTAGAGTTATTTGATTGTTTTTCCATAACCTTCGTTGAAGCTGATAAACCAACCTCCAACACTTTCAGTTGTGAGAATCCAAACAAAGCCTCTGTAAAACAGTAGCCCCATAAATCCACCGACATTAAATTCCTCCAAAAATTTGTATGAGCCTAATAATATTCACACTATATTTTAAAGAAATATTGACTACACTGCTAACCGTATTCATGTAGTTCTTAACATACCAGGGTTTTTAACTTCAAATGGACCCAGTATATATAGAAAATCTACGAGGAAATGAGGAGATTTCACTAAAACCTTTAGGACCAATCCTCTATGCTAATCCTTGAGTTATGCTAATGTCAAACACTCATGCACATAGATATTGAGCTACATAAACTTATGGCTCAAACACTTTGGTGATCACGTTCTCTTTGTGGGTTAAGAGCCTACGATTCTGAGTACTAGGAAAATCTATATCTCCGTATTCTCTCATTCAACCATAATTCTTCCTTCTTATTCTATCAAATACCCCATTGTTATTGGTTATGTCTCTGCAACTACCATATTTAACAGTGGGTGTGGTCCCTGAACTCACAGTAACTTTGGAGTTTGAGTTTCTAATATTTAACAATTTGTCGTGATCTCTGCAACTCACAATAATATTGGAATTAGAGTGTTCGGCTAGCTGAAGTAGACCCAATTCCTCCATCATCTGAATACCCTCTCCTCATACATCATCTAAGAATAAGGCGAACCTCTTTTTCTTCATTCTCTCATACAACCATATTTTTGCATTCATATTCCATCACATCCCCCATTGAAATTCTGGACAAACTCACTAAAATCCAAAAGTCCTTGCTTAACAGTCTAAAAAAAACATAAGGTTGTTTGAACTTTGTACAGGGTGTAACCTTGTGTCACTCTTGTAATTAACCCATGGCGATGTACTTGAGAAAGCTTGAGTAACACTTCTTTGAATTGTTTTTTTAAGTCATGGTTCATGGGAAAGAGAGACCATCACATCATTATAAATGCTGGTAGACCGAAGGAAATTTCATAGCACAGCCTTTAGATTTCAAAAGAAGGTTTCCTAAATAGCTATATCAGATCCTATATATATATATATACACAAACACACAAAGTATAATTCACATATGCTTCAGGACAACTCCAATGAATTTATATGAAGGTGAATTATTTGCATAATAATATCTATGCTATAGACTGACCTCCTTGCCCCGAGGAACCCTCTATTTTACATACATAAGAAGAAGGAGATTTGTTAGTATGATACAAATTAAAGAAGGTTCCACATCTTGCTCTGTTTTCAACTAGTTGATGGAGATACAAACATACACTTCTAGATATGCTTGTTAAGGGTGCCCATCATACAAGGGAAAGAAGCTCAATAGTAGAGAAGCCATTAGTCGAGGGCAGTGTTGGACAAAGTGCAGCTTGAGGAAGGGAGCGGTGGAGATAGCAATCCACACTAGTATGTTGAACTTGTTCATAAAGGTGGAAAACGAGAGCAACTCCGGAAAACTTAACTCATACTTGCGACAGATGGAATACGAGGTGGTGAGATCAATAACTTCCTAGATTATGTAGAAAGCATTTTTCACGGACGCTTAACTGCCTTTCCACCTTGAGTTTTTAAAAATTGCATTTAGGGATTACTTTTTCATTATTAAAAAAATTGGTTAGGGCTATCATATGTTGTATTTGATCCTAATTACAGGGCTTTTCAGCACTAAGGAAAGATCCATTGACATGGTCAAAGGTTCAAAACCACATTGGAAAATACCATTTCCAGAACCTACCCACTTAAAGTGTTCCCCTAAAAAATTCTACCTACTTACAGGAAGAAAATTCTAAAGAAAATAATGATGACAATAGTTAAAGTGCCACTTACTTGGATCTGTAGTAGTGATTACTGCAGTACTTGCAAAATCACAGGTTCCTGGTGCCATCCCATTCTTTTGGTAGTAACTGTTAAAAGCATTTGAAGCATGAGAAAAGACACTATCAGGAATAAAACAAGAGCCTCCTTGCTGGATTTTTCCACAGTCTGCTCCTCCAAGTCCACAGGCATAATCCAGGGTAGTCTACAACCTTGAATCAGTTATACTGCTGATGGCTACACACCAACTCTGACCTGATGTGGCACTTACTGCAGTCATACTATTTGTAGGTGCTTTGATGGCTTTGGAAATGGTCTTTTCCGAGCTTGTACTAGTGATGTTTCCTTTCAAGGAAGGGGCAGGGGAAATGTTAGTAGTTTTGTTTCTCCCTGAGCTAGAATCTACTGTAGAACTAGAGTTATCTGATTGTTTTTCCATAACCTTCGTTGAAGCTGATAAACCATCCTCCAACACTTTCAGTTGTGAGAATCCAAACAAAGCCCCTGCAAAACAGTAGCCCCATAAATCCACCGACATTAAATTCCTCCAAAAAATTGTATGAGCCTAATAATATTCACATTATATTTTAAAGAAATATTGACTACACTGCTAACCGTATTCATGTAGTTCTTAACATACTAGGGTTTTTAACTTCAAATGGACCCAGTATATATAGAAAATCTACGAGGAAATGAGGAAATTTCACTAAAACCTTTAGGACCAATCCTCTATGCTAATCCTTGAGTTATGCTAATGTCAAACACTCATGCACATAGATATTGAGCTACATAAACTTATGGCTCAAACACTTTGGTGATCACGTTCTCTTTGTGGGTTAAGAGCCTACGATTGAGAGTACTAGGAAAATCTATATCTCCATATTCTCTCATTCAACCATAATTCTCCCTTCTTATTCTATCAAATACCCCATTGTTATTGGTTATGTCTCTGCAACTAGAGTCATCACTCACAACAGATTGAGTAGTTAGAGCCTAAGGATAATGAGGTCAAGAAGGACAATTCTACGATTAAGATGTATAAGAGGGACCACCATATTGATATAATCGCTGATACATACACTTGATGACTAGAGGGAAATTCATAACCCAGGTTTTAGATTACACAAAATCTACACTCACCGAGGTTTTAACCTGGACTATTTTTTCTGGTTGTAGCACAGAGTTGAGTCAAGATGTGGTTCTAGCACTTTTTTCATCATCCCATGAATGTTGCAAGGCCATTGGTAACATGTATCCTTATTTGGGAGACAATGACCCAAGTATGTTACTAGCCCCTAGATTTTCAAATAGGAGACCTCAGTAAAATGTATATGTCACATTTTTTCAAACAATAGCCATGACACTGAAATAAGAATCGCTCATTTTTTAGATCTCAAATCAAGTGGCAATCAAGAAGAAGAGTAGGGCTGAAGAATAATGGTCAAATAGGAGTATAGTGGCCAAATTCCACACCCCTATCTTGAACCAAAGGTTGTAATGAATACTCACCTCTGCAGGTGACCTTTCTTGAAATAAGTGAATGGTGTTGAGATTGAAATCCACGCCACTGAATACAATACACAGATCACATTGTAAATAAATGTAGAAAATTGATGCTTTCAACAAGTCATGAATTATAAAACTGAGGCATGGTATTAAACAATTTAACATATCATCTATGAAGTCTTTCTGCGTGCAATCTTGGACTGTAGAAAATTACAAATTGGTGAGGGGTTTACCCACTTTTACCTTGCATTAGTGACCACTAACATATAATGAACTTGTAGAAATTAGCTGAATAAATCACTTATTCACTGAAGATTAACCCGATCATACATCAATTTCGAATTGCATGCATAACACATAACCTTCTTCTACAATTAATTGTCACATGAGGAAATAATAGAAGCAATCTCACATCAAATCAATCACACATTAACTCAGTATGTATGGGGAAAGCCTATAGCTGAAAACCCCGCAGCTATTGTGTATATTATAATGGAGAAATCATGTAACCAACTCAGTACAATACTCCCTACAAGTACTCACACTTTCATAAAGAAATCAAACTAAGTCCAACTTTCCGCCTTTGAAAATTTGAACAAGTCTCGGGTTCAAAACACACCACTAACTGCCTTGCCTCTATCGCGCAATCATGGCCTGTATATGAAGAGGTTCAAGGTTCGAATCCCCTTGCCTTGACTGCGCAATTGTCATGGACAATTCCTCCAAGTGTAATGCAAATCTCATGCAAAACCAATCTGCCAACTGATAGCTTTACTCACCCTTTCATCTACCTCTTCTACTGGTCTCCACTGAACTGATCATGCACTGTAGTGAACTGAAGTGTTCTTGAGTTGACTAATGAGTTAATATTTAGTAAATTAAATATTATTTAATTTACTCCACTCATATCTAGCTGATTAGTTAGTTAACTAATCCCAACTAGTTCAACTAAAACAAACAGAACACAACTCCACTATCTGTCCCGTTAACTCCTCCAAAACTCCTGCCACTGAAGTCTAACTGAAGCCAACCATGCAAGATGCCATCAAACCCTAGGAACCACGTGATTCCTTGTGTCAATTGCATGAGCCACCTCCATGACTCAAACTGAAGTGCGCCAAGAGAGTAAACTGCTGTTTATAGTCAAAATATTATTAAGGGTAAATAATATTAGACTTCCATATTTTTAGGAGATCAGTCTAAAAATAGCCTGGGTCCTAAAAAATAGGGTCTCATCTATTTTTACCGACATGTCGCCATACTTCAAGAATTTCCAAGTAGAATTCCCAAATTATGCTCCGTATGTCTAAAAATAGACATAGTCTAAAAAATAGACTTTGCGCTGTAATTTGCCTCCGCGGGCCCACTTATGGAAGGCGACTTCATTTCACCAAGCTCCATCATCTTGCCGCATTCTCAACACTCCCTCTCGCAAGATATGGATTATCCAATCCTCATCCCCGCCCCGTGGACCCGAACTTGCTCCGGTGAGCGCCTTCGTCGATGCTCCAGATCCCGATCCTCCGTGGGAACATATGAAAGCATCATGATCCTCCGCCGAACACACCCGATGATGGTACCCGGGCGTCGATATGTTTGGACCTATCATGAAATATCGGGATTAGCCGAGAGCTTGATGCAGCCGTTATCACAAGATCGTAGGCTCCAAATGCAACCCGAACAAACCTCGCGAGGATCTTCCTCATCCAAATAGCCTCACATGCGCCCAAGTCATTGCCATGTACTTACTCGTCAACCGAGTGCCACGGACTTCGCTCGCTGTACCAGAAACCGCTCGTCGACCCAATGCCGAAAAACTCCTCCGTAAGTGCTCTTCCCGGCCTCGTTGGGCTCCCCGCCCACTCCGCATCGCGGGAAGCCGAAAGCTTCACTCCATCCTCTGTCCGTACTATAGACCATATCCCGATGTGCTCGATATACGCAATACATGCTTTCCCGCCTTCCAAAAGAGCTTGGCAGGCTTAACCATATCTTGCGAAAGCGGTTAACCGCATAGCATATATCGGGGTCGAGTATTGACCCGCATACATCAACGACCCCACCAACCGCCGATAGACAAGTGGGCATCCACTACCTCCTCCGAAGTAGCATCTCCCTTCCTCCAACCCTCCAGAAGAGGGGTATCAAATTGTGCCAGTGCCTTGCATGTTGAACCTCTCCGAATCTCCGGCATACTTTCCGAGAAACAACAAATCCTCCATCAAGCACGCCAAATCTCCAATCCCAGGAAATAATGAAGGATGCCTGTGTCCTTCATCTCAAACTCTCGCAAGATCATCCTTGCATGAAAGTATCAATCGTCGTCGCGCCAAAATCGATCATCTTTACATACGCACGATGATCAATGCCTTCCTCCACCACAATCCGTACAGGTTTGGATCCGCCACTCTTGGAGAATCCAAGCCCTAGTGAAGTAGTCACTATCCGAGTACCCGCGCACGAGGTGCTTCGGTTTCCAAACCCATACAATGCTCTCTTGAGTCGACACACATGCGACTCAATCGTCAAGATCCTCAAACCTTCAAAGCCGCTCTATGTACACCTCTTCCTCAATAACTCCATCGAGGAACGCAATTTCTCACATCCATCCGATGAATGTGCCACCCCATCCGCGCCGAGAGAGCAAGGATCGTCCGTATGGACAGTACCTGCGACAAAAAAAGTCTCCTCATAGTCGATCCCTCGATCCGTGAGAAGCCACGGCGACAAATCTCGCCTTGTACTTCTCCACACTCCCGCTCGACTCGCCCGCTCACCTTGTAGATCCATCGCGAACCTACAACTCGATTTCCCAACCGGTCTCTTTGGACAATCTCCCATGCACTGCCTCGATGATCGAATCATATTCTCATCATGGCATCAACCCATGCGGTTCCTCCACACAAACTCTTCCTCAAAAGAGGATGGCTCTCGTTTTCACAACACATTGACTCATAAGAGCCATGTATCCAAGGTAATGATCCTGGACTGCCTCTCGTTCAAGGCCGAGGCCGTAGGTGGTCCTACAACCTTCTCTCGTATCCCGAGCCGCCGTCGTCTTCTCGTAGAGTGTGCATGCGCCTTCCGATGGTTGGCGCCGCTCGGGTGGTTTCTTCCACCTCCTGAACCTCCCTCTCATGGGCCGATCCACATCCCGAAGCTCCTCCTTAGGAACTAACAGCCTCCTCATCTCGCATGCAAGTGTAGCTCTCTCAAGCGAACATCGCATGGCTTTCTCCTCCCCGGAATTTTATATCCCGTCGCACAACAAGCCTTGCGATCGTCTGGGCACATACACTCGATAGTTATGAGGTGTATCGTTGTACCCCACAAATATTCCAACTTCGGGCTAGCTTGGATCCAGCCTTCCTTCTCGCATCCTTCGTCACATGCATGTAGACAGAGATCCGAAAATCTCGCAAATGGGAAATATCAAAGCCTCTCGCGTAATAAGCTCCGTGTGTACTCATGCCAAGAACCTTGTGAGGACAACTAAGCACACATACACCGCCGTATTGCATGCCTCAGCCCACAAGTGGGCGGGGTAGGCCCCGATCATGCAACATCGCCCGTGCGCACCCACGATCGTTCGTTCTTCCGCCTCGCCCACTCCCTGCTTCGTCGTGGGTTATGGGGTGCGATGAGCTCTCTCCGATCCCTTCGCGCCGTTAACTCCCTTAATCAGCTGATAATTCACCACCGTTATCACCTTTAGAGCAATCACCTTCTTCCCGACTCCTTCTCGACCGCGCTTTAAACTCAGCGTAACTTCGCGAATGTATCGCTTCTCTTCCTGCGATGAAGAAGATCCAAAGACTTTCGAGAGAAATCATCAACAAAGATCACATAATACTTGTGCTTTGATTGCCGGCTAAATCGAGAAAGGACCACACACGTTCGTGTGAACTCTCTCAAGGATCGTCGTGGGCGCGACTATCCTTCTCGCGGAAAGGTGGTTTTCACATACTTCCCTAAAGTACACCCTCAGACCGATCCGATCACAAGGGTGCCCTTAGGGAGTCCAAGAGAAATCACGTTAATCTTCAAACATGGTGAAGATGGTATTCCACCTCCTGTGCTATAGTTCGCTCTCATCATCCCGGCCACTCATTTCCAGCCTTGCATGCCATATCTCGCTGCTAGCCATCTACCCGCACCGATAAAGTTGCCTGGTGTTCGAACCCCTATCTTCCGGTCTCTCCAGATATCTTACCGCGCAGAAAGCTTTTCCTTCGCCGAAGACCACATCATAACCCTTATCCTCCAACATCGCTACTCGAAATCGTTCTTCTTCAATCCAGGTACATGCATGACATCCTTTTAAGACAAAGGGTTTACTCGTACTCCTCTCGAAAGGATACGGCACCGATACTACCGTGACCGTATCTACCGTCATCGCCCATCTCGATGTGCATACCCAAACTTTGTCCTCCGCATCCGAGAACAATTCCCGATCTCCCGTCATATGAAATGACGCACCGCTGTCCAAGAACCACATCGATCCCATCACACTTGAAACCAAGCACATGCAATCGCTGAAAAGTCAAGCCTTCGAACCGTGAAGCCAAAGCTTCTCCATCCGCAGATCTTCCCGCGTTTGTTCTTCTTCTTCTTCGGACAATTGGTAGCATAATGTCCGTGATCATGGCGTGGAAAACACTTCACTTCGCCATATCCCGCTTCTGCCCTTAGCACCCGTAATGAGAGGTTTTCTTACCCTCTCTTCTTTTCTTTGGACACCAAAGCCAGCTTTCACGTTCTCGATGAAGATCCATCTCGAGTAGTCCTCCTTATCTCCCTCCCGCATGAGATCCGCCCCAAAGGCGTCCTATCCCGGCCAGCCTTCTCCCGACCATCGACACTATCTTGATATGAGTGCCAAGCCTTCTAAGACCAAGGAGAGCCGTGTCGACCATGTCCTCTTCATCGACGCAACTCCCACACTTCCCGCCATCTCTCGCATTGAGTGAACTTTTGTGAGGTATTTGGCTTATTACCGTCTTCCATCTTGATGTTCCCGAGCTTATCTTTGAGTGCCAGCCTTTCCTTTGGTCACTCTTACTCGGGAATAGATCCGTCAAGCTTTCCACATTAAATATGAGTGCCCACATGCAGGCTCGGATACAATATGATCCTCGACGCCCTCCAACAGATCCTTCGACATTTCGCGATCTTCTTTTGCCATGCATCGACCAAAGTCGCACCGTTGGTTTTGGGACATCCGCATCCACGAACTCCTTCGTACCATTATCTTCTAACACCGCTTCCATGCGATCCTTCCATGCAACATAATTCGAATCGCTCAAGAGCATATTCGAGTCGCAAACCGTTGAAAGAAGACATCTTCAACACGGCACCAAGAAAAACAACCTTTCCGCAAAATTCTAATTCCAAACTCCAAGCTCTATCGTCTCCGATCTATACTTGAAAACAAATTATTTCCAAATCGAGATTGATCGCAAGTGGGCATTCACCAGATCTTTCACCTTACAAAGAAGGATGAATATTCCTCGAGGCTACCCACCCGCATGCATCGTCCGAGGAAATAAGTTTGCAATCACCGTAATAGACCCGACAATTAATCTTGCTCCGATACCATGTAGAAATTAGCCGAATAAATCACTTATTCACCGAAGATTAACCCGATCATACATCAATTTCGAATTGCATGCATAACACATAACCTTCTTTTCACAAATTAATTGTCACATGCGGAAATAATAGAAGCAATCTCAACATCAAATCAATCACACATTAACCCGCATGTGTATGGGGAAAGCCTATAGCCTAAAACCCCAGCCTATTGTGTATATTATAATGGAGAAATCATGTAACCAACAAAGTACAATACTCCTCACAAGTACTCGCACTTTCTCATGTCACACACAATCTAACTCGCTGAACAAGTCTCGGTTCAAAACTCATCGTCGATCGCTTTGCCTCTATCGCGCAATCATCGCCTCGTATATGAAGAGATCCGTTCGAATCCCTTGGCTTGACCGCGTTAAATTGTCATGGACAATTCCTCCAAGTGTAATGCAAATCCCATGCAAAAACTAATCCTCCAACCGATAGCTTTACTCACCCTTTCATCTACCTCTTTCCATCGGTCTCCACTGGAATCGATCATGCATTGTAGTGAAATGAAGTGTTCTTGAGTCACTAATGAGTTAATATTTAGTGAATTAAATATTATTTAATTCACTCCACTCATATCTAGTTGATTAGTTAGTTAACTAATCCCAACTAGTTCAACTAAAACAAACAGAACACAACTCCACTATCCGTCCCGTTAACTCCTCCAAAACTTCTCGCCACCGAAGTCTAATCAAGCCAACCATGCAAGATGCCATCAAACCCTAGAACCACGTGATTCCTTGTGTCGCCTTGCATGAGCCACCTCCATGACTCAAATCGAAGTGCGCCAAGAGAGTAAATCGTCGTTTTATAGTCAAAATATTATTAAGGGTAAATAATATTTGACTTCCATGTTTTTAGGAGATCACTTAAAAATAGCCCGGTCCTAAAAATAAGGGTCTCATCTATTTTTACCGACATGTCGCATACTTCAAGAATCTCCAAGTAGAATTCCCAAATTATGCTCCGTATGTCTAAAAATAGACATAGTCTAAAAATAGACTTTGCGCTGCATTCTGCTCGCGGGCCCACTTAGTGAAGGCGACTTCATTTCACTACCCATCATCTCGCCGTACTTCACCGTACCGACTAAAAACATGTTAGTTTTGAGACGATTTTCATTTCTAATGAAGAAAACACCGTAAATCACTATTTCATTGAATAAAAACTTCAAAGAGAGGGGAGATCGAACATTATAAATCCTAAGAATGTGTCTCGGCACATACCTCTGATACAACTAACTTCCACACATATGGAATAAAAACTCCTTCTCGGGGTGAAGTTCGCTTCATAGGTGAATTTATCCGGTGAACATCTAAAAACACACAAAAACCATCTATAATTAGGACAAATCAAACCACTAACAACAAATATAGAGAATAATAAAAGCAATTCAAATACCGAAACATGACTCTTTCAAAACAAAGTTTTTTTCATATTACTATCGTCATTTTCTACCATGTCATAGCCAATCTCCGTACCTTCATCCCTTCACCCCCGCCATGACCACCATTAGCAACTATGACCCGAAGAACCTTTTTCTACCGACCATTCCCCATCCTGTATGTTGAGCATCACATGACCGTTGAAAAAATCCGCACAAAGATGCTACCAATTCCACACCCCTATCTTGAAGGACTGGCCTCCCGTAGGAAGTATAAGAAGCCAAATTTTCTATTCTCCATTGGGCAAGCCCTGGCCGTAGTGTCAACTCGTTGTACCAACCTCACCCATCCGTGTAAGAGCCAAATCCGCCGCAAAGAATCTCCGGCGGATGCACAAAGAAAAACTCAATAAAAAGTTGTGGAAATGGTGTTCGAAGAATCTGAAAATCCCGGGATCGCATCAAGTTTAGGGGTTTTCCTTGCGTTGATGATGACACCAATTCAAACCTATTGTTGCTAGCAAGGATAGTGTTATAAAGTTGTTAGCTAAACGAATTGGCAAATAGCGATAATGGGGCAAGATAGGTAGACTTCTGATAGCTTTCTGTGCTTGTCATTGGGTGTTGTAGGATGAGAATGGAATTAGAATGAGCATTTAGATAATTAACTCATTCTATAAGAAGAAAGTAACACAACATAATTGCCCTTACAAACAAGAGTACAAATTGATTTATGAATTATGTTTATAACTCTTTAGAACAACTGAAAGCATAAGATATGAAATGGAACCGAGAAGACATTCGATGAAATGAAACACGAAGGAGATACAATGCTATAAAGCCATACCACATGAATCCCAAAATTTACCGCAACCGGCCAGATACATCACTCCAAGTACAATAGCTCTCATGTGATATATCCAATATGTGCCAAATTAGCAAGGGCCTATTTTTTCCAAAACAATAAATATATTTTTGCAAAAATAAAATAAAAATGATATCAAGGTGGCCAAAATATAAATACTTACAAAAAGACTCGATGGCACATTTTTTGAGCTACAAATCGATTTATATGTCCAATTTGAAAAAATAGGGAAACTAACTACCACAAAAACATTCAAAATCAAATGCACTTCATGTGTTAGCCATTGCTCGTGTACCTGTTGACTCGGTGAACAACCATCATGATTGAACCCCGTGCCATTAGATCCTTGATATCCTTTCTCAAGAAGTTTAACTATTAATCTAAAAATTCAAGGAAAACATTAATGAGGTGAGAAGAACCATAGACGTTTCTTCAAAACATATTCATAAAAAAGGAACCAATTCTTCGCTGATTAAATGGACCAACTTCGAAGAACCACGTAGAAGGCATCCAACAGTAAGTGTTGAGGTAAGTGATGCCCTTATATTCAAAATGTATATATGTGTTGAGGTAAGGGGTACATATAGTTATATAGGTATGTAATTATATTGTTTTTATGGAAGAAATACCAAATTAATGTTTGAATGAAACACAACTAAAAAAGATAAATGGCTAGTGAAAGAAACTTACACCAAAAAGTAGGTAGCAAAAAAAGGTTGAGTTATCTCAACATTCACCATTTGAAGTATTCACTATACCTAAAGCCAAAAAGTACAAAATTAACACGTATCTATACAAACAAATCAACAAAAATATAACCAAAAACTATTTATAAATAATCCAACATATGGAAATATATAAGGAAAGTGAAAGTAGAATGTTTTGAAAATTAACCTTGCCCAAATTTTTCACAAAATCTGAAAAAAACTTTGTAATCACTTTCTTCTCTAATTTGTATGTATCATTCTTAGCATTGTACGTATTAAGTTTGCGATTGCTATAACAGATTCAAATTGTACAAAAGCATGATCACCAAATCATATTTATACAAGCGCTGCTCCTTTATTCCGACTGTATTCTCAACATAATTGAAGCTCAATGCCTTCTAATCTATCCAAAAGGTCGATGTCATTATGGTAATCAAACACCCTATTACCATCCTTCTTCCTTATTCTTCAACCCTTCCAATGTGCCACATTCCACAAGAAACACCTTGTTTTGTACTTCGAGGAACACCTTTCTTGCAAGATTGCTCAAGTGGGAGGAATTGAGTTGTTTTCAAACAACACCCCACACCGATCCAAGCCAATTGAAACACCCTTTTGTAGAGTATTCCCATCTCGCCTAAAGTAGACCCCACTTCTCACTTTGTCAACCTATCTTTGGATAATGTTGGATTTCCATTCAACCGACTAACCAAACATGCTTTGAACATATCCTTACCATCAAGATTCACTAATCGGTTTTATAGTTTTGCTTACATTTTCATCGTTGGAATCTAAAATTTCATCCAACTCGTGTCTCCACTCACTTTCCATTATTGGCAATTCACTTTCATTGTGTACCAATGAAGATGAAGATTGAAATATAGAGTTGGAACATCTCGGTGGAGAATCATCAACCACTTCATCCACAATTTGAAATGTTGAATAATCTTTATCCCTTCCGTCCATGGTTTAACCCACCACGAACACGGGGAGTGTAATTTTCTCGGTTTCATTCCAAGAGTTGATAAAATGTCTTTGTGCATCCTTCAATCCATTCTTAAGGGCTTCTACAATTTTAGCGTCAGGATATTGAATCATATTGCACAATATGTCAATATTTTGTATTGTTTCTTGGTGCAATTTATTCCAAATGTTTTTTCGCTTCTTATGGGATTTATTAAAATGAAGCCCTTGGGAATTTGATTCTTCTTCAACAACTCTATTAAGGGTTCCAACAAAGATGAAAGAAAGTCAAGGAAATCATAAGCCCTCTCCACTCCAACCATCCCACCAACTTTGCTAAAGAAGTTCTCACATACATTCACCTTACCAAGTGCAAAACACATGGCAAGTTAGAGTATTGATCTCAAAACAATCTCATCAACAAACCGCAAAAATGACAAGAAATTCTCACATCTTGATATGCCTCTCTCGCTAATGAAATTTATGTCGACATTAGCATGAGATTGTTTTTGTACCCAACATAACCATAATGTGAAGAAATGATGAACTCGTGAAGCATTGCACTCTTCCTGCAGGCTCAAACTATGAGACATAAAAAATGTCATGTAGCCAGAACAATCATTGTGTAAGTCTCTCGTAGCTGTCCTCTCTAACTTTCCACTTGGTGTACTTCTCAACTCTTTCAAACACCCTCCAACATGCCTTGAAGCAATCCGTTGTGCTGAACCCCAATTTTGTCGATCCATCCTCTCTATATCTTCACTCTTAAGCTTCGTGATCATCCACTTTAAAAGTGTGATAAACCATTCTCGACATGGCCAAAACTTATGTACTCATTTCCTAAAATCAATTCTCGTCGACCGCTAAACAAAGGATTCACTAGCTTTTTTTGCCGTTGTGGATGTAATCTTGGTCATGCAACTCACATTGCAACCATTGTACAACCCAAGCTTAGCCTCCACCCTTCCCAAGGAATTTGATATCGAGGACCCGATGTCAAGAATAATCCTTCAACATAAGTTGTCTTCTTCTCGCTATCCCCATCTCGAGGAATGACCAACAATAGTCCCAAATTGTTTTCTACGGTTTCTTCCACATAAATTCTACCTTTTTCCATTGTCGATAAACAAAATTTGCATTGAATTTATCGCATGTTGGATGAACAACCACAACCAAACGAGGAAGTTTTTCATGTAAAGGCTTTGCAATAATAACACGCGCATAATGTCCTGCCAAAAGAACATTGTTTTTAAAAGAATTTGTTATAATCTCATAGCCTCGCATCTCCTCACCAACCGTCACCAAGAAATGTGATTGGCATTGATGTTCTCTTCAAACCACAAAACCCCACTCGCTGTATCGCTTGCTACCCACCTAACATATTTTTTCACAATTGTTTCATCTTCTCGCAAGGCATACACAGAATTGGTCCATATATACCATGTTTGGCTTTATAAGAAGCATAAATTTTTCCAATCGCTCAAAAATGTGTTCGTGCTCCCCCCGGAATATATGTCAATGACTTTCGAACTTGCCTTAAAGTTGTAGATATCAAGGACCATCCATATTCAAGCTAATAAAGTTATGTAATCTAGGACCTCCCATAACTCGATCATCTCATAAAGGGATTTTGTGGATGTACTATACCTTCTCCCTCAAGCCATGAATCAAATTATGAAATATATCCTTGACAAATTCCCAAACCGCATTTTTACCTTGTAATTTTCCTTGCTTATGTGCCTCACAAACATCCTTACAAAAACCTAAAGACATCCTTCCTTTTCTCACGATTCAAACAACTTTTCCTTTAGAGATCTCATTCTAATAGAGTGTAGCAACCTTTGTCCTCTCCCACCAAAGAGCTCGCATTGTTGATCTATGATTATCATTTGTAACCCTTTTGCAGCATTCTTCAATTCATTTTGAGTCAAATAGTCCAATCTTCTACCTTTTTCCCCGTATCTCGGCTCACTTCTTTTATCGGTGCACCTTGATTCACGATATAACGCATCCTCAAGTCATTACATTTCCGGAACCAACTTAAAAAATCTACATGTTAGTGAATCAAAAAGGGGTCCCCTCAAGCTTCGTAACCCCTCCGGCAATGAATATGCCTATATGTACCATCAATACAACATTCAATACTCCTCATAACATAGCATGATCTTGGTATGCTTCTCTATGGCCCATAATTTTCCACCCCTTTGATCATCCATTAGACCTTTTGTTTCCAATCTCTCCCCATTTCTATCAATATAAGGATACCAATACCCCCAACATTGTAGTAACAAGGGAGACAATTGACCTATAATAAGATGACAACACAACAAATAAATAAATAAATAATTAGAAGTACGATAACTAAATAATATACAAATTCATATTCAAGTTTAGTCTAAACTATTAATTAACCAATTAATTAACACACCAAGTAGGAGTTGCACTTGTAGAACCTCTATGTAATACCGATGGTGATGATGGCACTAAGAACCTAGTCAAATCCGTTGGGACTTATCATTTGTAGGTTTTAGGTCTCCCAACTATGCCACTCCTCACCCAATCTCCGATGTGAAGCCTCATTTGTCGTAGTAGTAGTGTGCTTCTTTTTGATTTCATGTGTTCATTTAGAGAACCGACAATATTACCACTTGTCGGAACTAAAACAAAACCATTTATTGCATCGTACATTCAATCCCCTTACCTTTTTTCATGTCCTTATAGTCCGCAAGGTTAAGCCCACCACCTCAACAAATTAGGCCTGCGGTCTCGTTGAAATCATCTAGAAGTTTGATTGCTCGATCAATATGAAATCGATCTCCAACCACCGTTGTTTGTTGTACTTTTGTTACATGAAGGAATTTCAATACCACTTGGCATTGAAAGGCGTTGTCGATGGGACGTTGTTTTCATATGATGGTTTTTGAAGTTGCGTACTGTTCGCGCTACCAAGGATACATCACCCGGTTCCATAATCAATGCCACAAATTTCACAATGGATCTTTATTTTGGATTCTCCCTTTTCTCTCGAATATACTTTGAGAGTAAGTTTCTCATTGACAAACTCTTCCATTAAAATTTTCACTTTTTTTTCCCAAGATGCCAATACACAAGAATCAACAATTGTGGCTTCTTCCACTAACAAAGGCATATTTTCAACTCTCGTTGTTTATGCATAGGTTCCTCCACATTCTCTTCAATGTTTTCAAAGATTGGTATTAAGCTTCCTAATCGCGCTTTGCACACCTTGTTTCCCCACATCAAATGTGTCTAGTTTCCTCTCGATGCCTAAAAGTGTTGTATAAACTTTCCATTTCTTCTTGTTGATTTAGAGCTACTCCATCATGGATAAATCAAAAGGGTATTCAACGATTCCATCATCCACAATTTCATCACGGATTTCAAGAATGTGCAACCTTCTCGACACCCGACAATGCCAATGACAGTTTCTCTTCATCGATAGTAATTTTATAAGACAAGTCCATCCGTTTGCACATAAATAAATGAAAAGTAAGTAAAATTCCACAAACATATTGGTTTATTATGAAAAAAAGAGCAAGGAAGCAAGGTATGCACTTTCAATTCAAATCTTCAAAAACATGAATAACTCTTACTATTGCGATGAAACACTTTGATTCAAAATGTACTATCGATGGATTCCTCAAATGGAACTAAAACTTAAATAAAACAAGAGTAATTAAAACAAACATTTGAGAGTTGATTTATTGAGTCAAACATTCACAAACTTATAAGCAAGCTTAGGCCCCCAAAATCCGCCTCAATTTTGGCCTTATTTACATCATTTTTTGTGTCCTAAAGAGGTCAAAACCGTGTCAAAACCAAAAACCATCATAGCTTTTACCTGCTCGTTGGTATGAAATGGATTCTTAAAGTTTTGAATTCTTCGAGACTTTGCTCATCTAGGTCTTGGCTCTAGTTTCCCAATTCCCGATTTTTCTTTGATGTATAAAGAAATTCTTCATATTTTACCGATTGAGAATAAAAGAAATAGAAAGGCAAGATACAAAGATTAAGTGCTCATTTATGCATGCAAAAGGACTTCGATGTAAATTTGATAGTGCAAGCTTCGTGATCCATAACATATTAGATTATAAATCTTCTCGGAAATACATTAGAATTTTAGGAACGACGCGTTCGAACTACCAACCGTAGTTCATCATCAAAGATAATGAAGATTGGTAGTTCAAACGTTAGCCGTTCCTAAAATTCTAATGTGATTTCCCGAAAGATTTATAATTTGATGTAAATTGTTAAGTTGAATCAACTTTTACATTCCTCGATAATCTTACTCTTGCGTACCATATTGACTCGCACAACCACTTTGTACCGACAATGGATATACTATCTTTAGTCCTTCCGACATACTTTTGTCATTTATTCTTGACATTAATAAAATGTATTATCTCTCTTATCTATATCACATTTATAATAGTAAGTTTGATCGTCCGAATCAATACCTAACATAGCACAATGAAAATACCTAACATAGCACAATGCAAATGATTGCATATAAAGATTCATTACCTATCCAACATGATCCAAATGATTGGATATAAGAAGGTCTATTACATGTTTATCCTTTAGTATGTTGTGTCCTCTAAGCAAATAATCAAAACTTTAATGTCAAATTGTGAACTTATGTGAACTTATGGCGTGCAAAATCTCACATTGAAGAGGAAAACGTATGAAATACACATGTTATATGCACATACTTAGTCATTAATGTATAGATAAGTAATTATTTCAATTTTTAGAAGATAGAATCCAATGGATTATTTCATCTATACAACTTGTGGTACCACTATCTAAAGGTCAGGGAATAAATGGAGTTGAAGAAACGGTTCGAGTCATATTCTCGATAATCGCAATCTAATGTACCAAACCAACAGAACATTCTTAAGGCACACTCGTGTGATAGAAGTATCGTTTTTTAACTTATTAGCAATATATAGTTGTCACAAATACATATTGAATTTTTTTGTGACACCGTAGGCCCCATATTTACTTTGAATTGAAGATGCTCGTGGAAAACGCAAAGCGCAAAGATGCCTTACCGTTTGAGAACTCATATTCCCATCAAGCTTGGGAAGTCTTAACACCACAATAACTTATACCCAAAAGCCGAGTGTTGAGAAACACTTAGCCCATCCCCGTAGAAATCACCGTATTGGACCTACTACCATTGCAGATATGCAAAAACAAGAAGGAACAAGAAAATATCGAATGTTTTGAAACCAAATTCTAGGTGTTTTACACTACAAATGGTATCAAGGCCACCTTGAGATTTCAAAAATCAGCTCTCTTGCCAAAATGACCAGAATTTAATAGCCTGGTTTATTTTATTTTTGTAAGTGTTTCCATCCGTGCACACCAGGTTTTAGGATGTAAACATGGACTTGGGACCCGTTTGCAAACATATTCGCCCCTTTCAAACTCATATCATTTAGATAGGCGTAGATAACGCGATTTTCCAAAGCCACCGCTATCATTTCAAAGAAATATCACCAAAGTGAACGAACACCACGTTTAAAACAAGGCCCAAGCCAAAGAGACTACTAATAAAATCAAATAATAGCAAAGATACAAATACTATGCACGTAAAAATCCAACAATCAATGCACTAATCATTTCTCATTCCTTCGCATCATCTAGAATATGGAACCCGATACATATAGATTGGCAGACCATAGAGGATTCCTATGTTTGAGAAACAATGTAATGAGGCATTCAAATTATAAATAGATTTTGAACATAGCCATGTGATTCTCAAATTTGTTGATGCAATGCCTCATGAAATACCCTTTGGACCATATGTTAATGTAGGTTTACCCAATAGAGTAACAAAAATAAATTGCGTAACATTGCTATAATTTTAATTTAAAGATCATACTCAATTTTAACAAGCCCTCTAACGCGTCAGATAGAGCGCATGGGAACACAACAGTGAAGCGTTGAACCATAAAAGCATGGCTTTTATTGTCAACTCTATAGTCTTGGGTCTTAAGCACTAATTTTTAAAGTCAATGCATATCATAAGGAAATCGCAAGAAAGGCCCGCATGCCTATCCTCAGCTTCCTTTGTCATGTCGCATGCTCTTGTAACGTAAAAATCTCAAGAATCTCAAGACTATAAATTTGTTCAACTAGTCCGGTTTCCCATCGTGCAAATCAACTGCCAAAATTTCAAGAACAACGACATGCTATCGATGTAACTTTGATAATATGGATGAATAGGCCAACCTACAACCTACACATACATTATAAGATAACAAAATATATATATAGATAGATATATTAATAGTTGTTTATTTAAAAATTATATGTAAACAAAAAAAACCTCTAACTCAACAAAGTATGCTACCCGTAAATTTCCTCAAACAAGATCTCCCTTTTAACAAATATGTTAATGTAAGTCTACCCAATAGAGCAACGTATCAATACATCGTTAACACCGATAATTTTAATTTAAAGATCATACTCATTTTTGACAAGCCATCTAACTCAACAAAGTAATCTATGATTCGAAACTTCTCAACCACGCTCAATACCCCATTAAGATCATTGCTTCCAACCTTCCGCTGGACACAAAAAGAAAATCCCACAAGAAATATCAATGGGTTGAAAGTGACCTCGCACAATTAAATAAACAGACAAATTATACAAAATAGAACCAACTCCAAAAGTTGAGGTCAAGGTTATTTTTATAAACTCAGACAGCCCGCACCGCATGGGACTTGCCTTCAATTCCGCATTTGTTTCCCAGGATTTTTCACTTTGTGTAGACACTTTGCCCCGTCGCGCGTTCGATATCCCAACCCTACCCGAACATTTGAGCTACAACACTTCTCAATAAAAACTCGACAAAAAGTTAGAACCCCAACTTACAAACCAAGATTACAAGGGTATCATCCTTATCTCATCTTTATTCATAGATAATGTACTCTTGTTAAGTAATGGATCTTTAAGAGAAGCAACAAAAACTACACGAAATTCTAGAGATATAAAGTGTTGTTATGATCAGTGGAGGTTAAAGTTCATGAAATTGCATTATGCTTGGAAACTAAACTAGAAAGTTAGTTACAATTTTTTCTCCTCATATTGAATTCAAGGAAGCATTCAAATGCCTTGGAATATTTCTAAATCCAAACGGATATGGAAAGAGGGATTGGTTCTAGTTATTAGAAAATATTAAAGATTAAACAAAGCATTAATGTAATAAAATATTTGTCATAGGTTAGAGGAAATTGACATTTGGAAGTCTATATTGGTAGTAATTGTAGTACTTAGCATTCTTTGGCTTATCCTAGAAGGAGTTTTGTAAAATATCAAGAAAAAATGCTCATGGATTTGTGGACATGCAAAAAAATTAAAGGTATCCCCTTAGTGGAATGGAAGAACATAGCTAAGACCAATCATGAAAGAAGTCGTGATTAAAATATATAGCATTTATTTAATAATCCATAGTGTTTGAGAGTTTATGGAGAGGTGCTACCCTCACATAACACGAGGCCTTGTCCAAGCAAATCGTGTTTGGAAGAAGTCTGCTTTGGAGCTAATACACTATTGCTTTCATGCATATGTGTTAATGGACCACCACCTTTAGATCTTCATTTCATATTTGGAGGATTGCTAGATGTTTACCTTAAACACTAAGCATTATTTTTTGAGGTATCCTAGTGTAAATTCCACCTTTGGATGTTTCTCTCACATAGATCCATTCATTTTCACATATTTGGAGACATGTCACATCATCCAATGTATGTAGATTTGGAGGAGTTATGTTTGCTAAGGGTTTTGTTAGCATGATGAGTAAGTTCCTAATTATTGTCGGGTGTGTTCACATGTGCCATGGCACACTTCTTGGATATGAATTCATCATATGGCGTAAGGCATATGGTTCTAACTTATTTTTGGATAACATGCCACCCTTTATGCACACATTCTTAAATTGGCCTACCTACTTTTCATGTATTAGGAATGTAGTTGGTTTACATGGATAAATGTATCATTTGTTTGATAGATCACTCCCACAAACATTGGTTTTTCCGCTGACGCCCCCGTGCTTTCAATAGAGTTACAAACCCAATCAACATTAGAGCATCTATGTAGTCTTACATCTTCGACAATATATACCCTACCCAAAATTGATGGTCCCATGCGCTTATCTCAACACATGCTTTAAAATAATCCAGCAGTATGTGATGGCTAAATCTTATAGTGGCTCGTAGTACCGTCCGCGAAACATATGTCCAATCTAGTGTTTGTTGAAATGTAACTAGTTTTAGTTTTAGTCTTCTAATATTTTCCAAGTGAAAATGTGGATCGTTTAGATCGCTACGACCCATTATCCTCTATAGGAGTGCACCAAATTACATACCTCGCAATGCTTTTGCAACATTCAAGAAATCCCGAGAAGGGAAATATTTAATTTGAAGGAAGCATGGGCGTTAAAAATGGCAATCACCACCAATGAGCATACAATGAAAGACAGAATCGATCGTAATTTCGCAAGATGATTGTCTCTAAGGAAAACTCTATACAACTTAAATTTTGTTCTCGTTAATATAGGTCTGATTTTATCTTTTTCTCTGAAGGGGTTTTGTCCAGCTTTAAAATCACTGTGTAGGTTTATGTGGATACCTCTCAAGGTGTGCATCTCTGAAGGGCTTTGTCCAGCTTTAAAATCACTGTAGGTTTATGTGGATACCTCTCGTTGCATCTTCTCGTTCATTTTCTTTTTTTCATTTATCGAATTAAGCTCAAGTATTTATAACCCGTAGTGGAGTTTCCCTATCTTTTTTTGGCTCTCCTCTCGTATGTCGTATGTCAGGAACCGTAGCGTAAATATTATTGGCAAATGAATGTTAGCGTAGGCAATAAAACCCACCAAGCATCCATAGAAATTTCCCATGTCTTGTGTTGAAAAACCGAGAGGATCTTAGTCCAATAGGATAGGTTAGATCTTGAGAAATCAAGCCATTAGCAAGAACTGCTTTTTCTTTGGGAAACAAAGAAAATGTCTTGGTTAGGAAATGTTTAATTTTGGAGATTTGTTCATCCACGGAGAAATTAGGATGGGTGCTATCACAAAGAAGAATGGTTTTGTACCTTGGGAAAAGGTATGCACACTTAGTCTTTTTGCTTTTTAATTTCAAATCCGTTTAGGTCCATAGAAACTAAAATAATTTAAAAAAAATCAAGAATGAAGTCGTACTATGAATAAGATAGAGCAATTATTGTTAATGATGTGACAAGTCAACCCCTTTCTTATGTGGGAAACCCGAAATGTTGTAAAAATGTACTAATGTACCTTTTTATGGGGTTTACAAACCTGCTTTATATGGCAATGGAAAGAATATAACAGAAGCTTTACATGACTTCACTTTCTTATTCATTTCTGATTATGCTCCGATATGTGTTGCTATGATATACTTTCCAAGAAGAAAGGACTTGGCATTGATTTAACATGATATATCATTTACAAAATCATGCCAATCCATTTTATAGAATTATTTTTAAAGCCTTTGAAAGTTATCTTACATCTTAAATACCAAACAAAGGAGAAAATGGTAAGACAAATCGAACCAAAATCACTAAGCCCTTTTCTTACAGAAACTTGGGTTGCCAGAGATAGATTCTTTCTAAAGGATGGGCTTCTAAGAAAAATCATGGAAGATATAACCAATCTGTTTCCAAAGGTGCTTGGAAAATCCACACAAAAATTATGCTTAATTTGCTCATTGGTTCCACACTGGATGTTTCAAAGGCCAGTCTTGGCAATTCTGTGTTTCTTTTTTAGCCCCTAAAGAACCTACTGGCGAAGAACTTGGCATCTGCCAGGTGAGTACTATTTTTCTTTTATATTATTAATAAGAGAGTGTTTCCTTAAATTTTTTATTTTATTTCTTTGAAATGTATTTATGCATAATACTTCATTAGCCTTACTTCTAGGCTCAAGAGTGGTTCTCAAATTCTATGGTAGCACTTCCTCTATTTGGGTTTCATTCCCTTTTGTATGCTAACAAGGCAAATAAAACTAACAGAAGGTTTTGCCTATCATTTGGTGCCTGGATACCCTAAGGGGATACAAAATCATCTATGGTATGGTTATGTGCATTTGTATGCCCTAGAAGAAGTGTCAAATACTCTTCATACATGATTCAACCTAGTAACTAAGTGTCTTGATGATAAAAAAGAACTAAATAACAATACTAATGCTCCAAGTTAACTCACAAGAAAGTGTCAAGAATTGCCTAGAAATCAAGTAATAAATTCTATATCTGTTTTGCCTTAGATTTCTCAACATGATATCAGAGGTAAGGCTTTGGACAATGGGCAGAAAGAAAATCGGTTTGGCATTACTATACCTCAAGAAAGATCGAGTTCCCTAGACCGAAATTGTGGAAGCAAGAAGTAGAAATTCTGGGCAGTTTTACAAAGCCCTAATTACAGAGATTAGGCTGCAGGTCCTATCAAGGATAGAAAAGGTACTGAAAGAGCATTTTAGCTTTGTTTCAAGAGACTAAATGAATAAGGGAAGAACCCTCTCAAGACCGCACTCTCTGGAAAGTATTTTTGCTTCTCCATCAGCTCTAATCTCTGATTATAAGCTGCAGACCTATCCACTGGAGATCAAGGTCATAAATAAGTCTGTTTCTATGGAGCGAAAGGCTAATAAATCCCATCAAAGAAAGCTGCATTCTATGGTATAGGAGAAAAGTTCAAAAAGTCTACAAATATCTCCAAATCTCTGGTATGCATATCCTGTTTCTGTTACAAATTGTTTTGGGCATTAGAAGGTGTCAAATGCCTATCTAGAATCCCTTGAAAGAGACAAAATCATCTATGGTATGGTTATGTGCATTGTATGCCCTAGAAGAAGTGTCAAATACTCTTCATACCTGATTCAACCTAGTAACTAAGTGTCTTGATGATAAAACAGAACTAAATAACAATACTAATGCTCCAAGTTAACTCACAAGAAAGTGTCAAGAATTGCCAAGAAATTAAGTAATAAATTCTATATCTATTTTGCCTTAGATTTCTCAACATGATATCAGAGGTAAGGTTTTGGAAAATGGGAAAAAAGAAAATCAATTTGGCATTACTATACCTCAAGAAAGATCGAGTTCCCTAGACCAAAATTGTGGAAGGAAGAAGTAGAAATTCTGGGCAGTTTTACAAATCCCTAATTACAGAGATTAGGCTGCAGGTCCTATCAAGGATAGAAAAGGTACTGAAAGAGAATTTTAGCTCTGTTTCAAGAGACTGAATGAATAAGGGAAGAGCGCTCTCAAGACCGCACTCTCTAGCAAGTATTTTCGCTTCTCCATCAGCTTTAATCTCTGATTATAAGTTGCAGACCTATCCACTGGAGATCAAGGTCATAAATAAGTATGTTTCTATGGAGCGAAAGGCTAATTAATCCCATCAAAGCAAGTTGTATTCTATGGTATAGGAGCAAAGTTCAAAAAGTCTACAAATATCTCCAAATCTCTGGTATACATATCCTGTTTCTGTTACAAATTGTTTTGGGCATTAGAAGGTGTCAAATTCCTATCTAGAATCCCTTGAAAGAGACAAATCATCTATGGTATGGTTCTGTTCATTTGTAGATCTCTTAGACTTCCTTTCAGGATTGGTTCATCGGTCCCACGATTTATAAAGATTGCACGTACCTCCCAGGGATTAAATTCCTAGCCAATCTTTACCTTTACAATTTACAAACTCACAAAAAATCAACGCAGTCTTTGGAGGTCACAGGCCTACACATTTGACCACTGAAAGCTGAAAACATGACGAGAGAATTACTGATAAAAAACATACGAGAGGAGAATAGCATGCAGGGTTTACATCTTCGAACAACATAAACATTTTTCCTTCAGAATGATCAGGTCAGCGTGCAGTTGCCTAAAAATGGCAATATCCATACCTTTAATGAACAGTCACCGGAGCTGATCACAATTGTATTACAGATCGATATTAAGCTTTTCACCGGAGCTCGCATTTCCAGTTCCCCCACAGTTTCTTTCTCGAGCTTCGAATAGAACTTCTTGATGTCTGAAATTTCAACAATCACTTGATCCCACTTACCTTTATTTACTTCCATTTCCTTTTCAATGTTGCTTCTATCAAGTTGATCTTTACTCTGCTTATAGTTGAGTATCAATATCCTGACCCTCTTATTTCCTCTTGAATTTCCTCTACTGAGAACTGTGGGGTTCTTTTATTTTCGTCCTCTGTGAGCAGACAGGGCTGGTTTCCATTGCACTTCTCAATACCATGCTCCTGGGCAGTTCTTTCTGAGAATGAAAATGATCCATACTGCTCTGGATCCCCCATGGTGGAATAAGCTGCGGTGAAGCATCCATATTTGTTGGCGACTAACTAAGACGGTAAATCCATTGTTCAAGCGAGAATATATTTGTGATGATCCTACTTATAGTGTGGTAATATCTTATCTTATATGTGCAATATCTAACTTCTCTTGAAATGGGAGCTGTCATGGACAACGAAGTATTTAGTCGATTTAATCCTAATGCTTTAAAGGTTGTCACTCCTTTTT
This sequence comes from Pinus albicaulis, assembly GCA_034641835.2. Classification (NCBI taxonomy): domain Eukaryota; kingdom Viridiplantae; phylum Streptophyta; class Pinopsida; order Pinales; family Pinaceae; genus Pinus; species Pinus albicaulis. Next base: position 26,781,541 of record MU968450.1, read on the forward strand.
TTATCCTAATGTTTTGAATCTTGTCGCTCTTTTTATTTGAAGTGTAATTGCTTTCTTTTCATCGAAATTAGTAAAATAAATCAATTCCATTTACATCGAGCGATATCTTAAATTATGTTATTTATCTGTCTATATAACAACGCATGTGGAAATGATTAAACAAATACGCCCTCAACGCAGTTGATATTCAGCCTTATGCAATCTTCACTTCCCATGTCCTACCATTCAGCCATTGTGCTGGTTATCCATAAACTGTAGGCAAAGAAAATATTATTTTAGCGCTTCTGCATGGCCACCAATGTCCTGCCATTCAGCCAATGTGCTGGTTAGCTATAAGTTGTAGGTAAAGGATAGATTGTTTCAGTTAGGTTGCTTTTATATGACAAGCTGAGTATTTCTACCCTCCAATCATAGTGTAGAAATTAAATCCTGTGATATGCCTTATGGCCAAAGGTGATGTTGAAATTTGATCCTGTAGGACATTGGGTAATCATAATCAAAAATCGGAGTGGTTCACACATTTAAAGAATATCGAGAAAAATATCCATTGCAAATACAAAGACGCCAGAAGTTTGGTTATACGCCCTCCAATTTTGGAGGAATGCGGATGTTGTACTTAAGCCTTTGCTTTGAGGTTTGAAGTACCCATTTCATGGTTCTCCATCGAAGCCATATTTATCTTTTTAAACAAATGAAAAAAATTGGAATAAGGAAAACTATTATGAATGACACTACTCTAGCCATAAGAGATACCATTGTTAATGTTTGAAGGTTCCTCGGGATTGCATATTCCACTGACATTTGATTAGATCTACGTTTAGTTAAAATTTTCAACTATGTTTTCCTGATAAATAAAAAAGAGCGGTCTTAGAATTATGTGAATCTCGAAAAGCAATGACGGTTAAATTTTATCAATAATGTAAAACAAAATAATTAGACTCCAACATGGTTGAGAGGTTCAATTCATTAGGTTAGAAGTTCTGGTTGATAATAATCCTCTAATCTATAGAGGCAAAAAGACTGCAATTTATTTCTAAACCATTTACTGGTTTTGCCATGCCTAAGTAACGTATAAGGGGTCGAGTAACTGTGGAGCTATATGGTATCATACCTTGCGGATTACGAAATGACGAAGAAGTATTGACTTCAAAGGCTGGTGAGGCACGCTTCCCTGAATGAATGAATCTATCAATGCGTGCATCCGGCTGCATCCACGGCAGCTAACTGGCACCCCATCCTTTGTATGATATTGAAATGCATCTATTACACCGATCGAACCAAAACCTTGCTTTGCGCTCAGTCGAACTAAAATGGCATTTTCCCCTCCTTCACAAAGCCTTTCCACGACTTGCTCCGCTCAGTCGAACCAAAAAGCTGCTCGATCGACCAAAAATAGCATTTTCCCCTCCTTCTCAACCTCAGTCGAACCAAAAATGGCATTTTCCCCTCCTCCTCTTGCTCAGTCGACCAAAAATCGCGTTTTCCCCCTCCTTCTCGCCTCCAATCGACCAAAAATCGCATTTTCGCCCTCCTCCTCTGCTCCAGTCGACCAAAAATCGCATTTTTCCCCTCTTTCTCGCCTCCAGTCGAACCAAAAATGGCATTTTCCCCTCCTCCTCTGCTCCAGTCGACCAAAAATCGCGTTTTCCCCCTCCTTCTCGCCTCCAATCGACCAAAAATCGCATTTTCGCCCTCCTCCTCTGCTCCAGTCGACCAAAAATCGATTTTCCCTCTCCTTCTCTTCCACGAGTTTCCTAACTCCGCCTGGCCATAAAAATTAAAAAAAAAAACCTCAAAATATAAATATTTTATATAATAAATAAAAAACCCCCTCCCCTCTAGTTATAAAGACAATATAATGTTTTTTGATTTTTTGATTTTTTTTACCCCAATATGAACGCACGTGATATAATATTGGTTTGTGAGTGACGCCCCCGTGGCGTTCCCTCAACCATATGTTGGTTATGCTGATGGAGCTAGTCGTAGTACCTGTTGAAGCCTCAAAAATCGCTGCTTCAAACATTGGCGGATAACCACCCGGTCGGGACCCTAGAACAACTCCTTTTCCGTTTCGTGTGGTGGCTCCAACTGGATTTATAGGACTAGTTTCCTAGTAATTTAAATGGGTTGGTAATGGGATGATTGGATGGAGGGAAAATGGGTCTAAATGACTGAAATAAAACTATCTAATCTAATTTAAATACTGATAAAATAATTCTAAAACTAACCTGGGCATCAAATGTGAATACAACTTTAAATTGTTTCAATTGAACAATAACCATAAAAATGTATTACAGTTTAATTGAAATATACAGTAACAAATAAAGATAACTCTGTTTAAGAAATTAAATAGAGTTATAATAACATATTGCATTCATCATCATATATCGCTGGCATATATTGTAAAAGATAAATATTTTTAAACACTCAGAAATGATATGTATAAAGAAATATTGTAAAGCGAATACACATAAACGATAGCAATTTTAAAAGAGAATATCACATAACATAAGAAACTAACAGTGAATAGATAGAAATACCATATCCATATCAATATTTTCCAATGCAATCTGATATCCAAATCCAACAACTTCAATGTAAAATCAACTTCAAGATACATAAATGAAATTCTTAAAGGCAATTTCGCACAGAATCACCAGATGTGATCCTTTATAAAACTATAGGAATGAATGGAGTACAGAAATGTAATCTCCAAGTCAAAATAAAATAAATTCAGGACCTCTTTCTAAATGCATGAAAGTGGTTTAAATAGGTACTTAACAAAAAATTACTAAAACTATTCCTACAATCTATCTAAATTAAAAATATCTAGAACAGAAATGCGATCTTGAGATAAACCGACTCATTGATTATCTGTTGTGTTTGATGTGCCCAGGTGGCAGATTTTGAGCATTTCCTTCACTTCCTCAGGATGAATAAGCTTTGAATGCAACCGCCCTGTATATGTGGCATCGGAGAATTTAGGAATGATACAATTAATGGCATTTGAAAGAAATTTTATTGCTGTTTGTTGACTATGTGGCTTGATAAGATAAGTCCACATTGTATCCCATGATATTCCTTGTAATTGGCCAATTTGCTGATTTTTATTAATTATCTCTTGTTTCCATCTGTGATCAGTTTCTTTTACCTTAGGTAATTGGCCGGGAGTACAATCTGCAATTAAATTGATTGCATATAAGTTATCATTCACCAGTTGTGTTACATTGTTCATTATGCCTTTAGCTTTGGATGTGGCTCTTTCTGCTTTGATCAAACGCTATTCCCATTTTGAAAAAACAATTTCTTTATGTCTCTCCATAATTTTGGGAAGATTTGCTTTTCTCCCTGATTCTGATTCTTGCCATAAAAGAAATTCAGAGATTTTTTCTTCAGCTTCATCAAAATCAATTTTAAGAGTGACTCCTTCATCTATCAAGGAAGATGTTAATTCACATAGGGATTCTGCTTCTTCAACTTTTAGACAAAATTCATTTAATTGTTGAGACAATAACTTGTTTGTCTCCAGGCATTCATTTTTGAATTGATCCAAACTGGGATAATTCTTAAACTTGTCTAATTTAGATTTAAACATTTTCTCTTGCTCAATATTCGAAGTCTGCTCATTTTGTAGAAGAGCCTGTAAGTTTGCTATTTCTTGATTTAGCTGTTGTTGCTTTTCTAGGGTCTGTTGATCAATCTTCTCTTTTTCAACAGCTAGCTAATCTTCTAATTGTTTAGATTTGAGCTTTTCATCCTGTAATCACTGTTCTAACTAAATGATCTTCTGTTGGTTTTCTGCAACCTGTTCTTCTAACATGGCTATTTGCACATATTTTTGCTTCATTAACTGTGTTACTTCAGAGGCTTTGTCTATAGTAATAGCACTATAGGCACCTGCATACTGGGATAATTTGGTGAGATCCTCAGATAGATTTACCTCAACATTCTTATAAACAATATTCATGAATTCCACCTGTGATGTCAAAAGTGTATCTTGATCAGTTCTCCTCATTTTCCTCTGTTTTCTTACAATAGCCCAATGTTTGGGACTGTAAAATATATCCAAAGGAGAGATTTCTTCTATCTTCAACATGATCTCACCTGTGGGATTTTCAGGGATAATTTCTATATCGTGGTCTTTTGGATCATCAACTTGGGGAGTGTTATGTTGTCCTATTTGCTGGGCAAATTGTTCATATTGGCTCAGCAAATGAGGAGAAACAATAAGTTTAGTAGCTTCTTGTCCTCCAAGTTGAGAATTTGCACTATTATTTATATCACTTTTAGGTGCCTATTCAGTATTCTTACTGTTTGTGCCTCCCTTTTCAGTGCGCACATTGGCATTAGTACCTGTGCTTTCTTTTCTTTCCTGGGCCGAAGACTGCTGTACATCAATTTTAGTAGTTGTTTCTGTCTTTTCAGTGTCAGCTTTGCTGCTAATATCTTTCTTTTCTAAAACAGGATTAGTTCCTGTTACTTCTTTGCCAAATGTACTTCCTGTATCTTTCTGCTGTGATTCACATCCCTGTGTAGAAACTCTCAATTGATCCAGAGGAACTTTGAGTAACCTCTGACTTCTAAATAACAAAAATTTATTCATTTCTTCGGCCTGAAGTTTGGACTTGGCCAAATAAAGAACTTGGGACATTTTATCTACAGAAACAAATAAATCATCAAAGACATTTGGTTCATGTTCGAACCGAGCAATTGAAACATAGGTAGTAAAATCATATGCCACCTTCCTGGGATCATATTGCCTTCCAGGAATTGTTGAAAGTTTAAGATCGATTAACTTAACAACTTTTTTTTCAGCATGGACAAAATTGCTGAGAGTATAGTCACCACATTTAAAAGGAAAAGTAGGCCACATAAGCTTCTTGCGGTTCTTTAAAGTTCTAGACATGCCTTCTACTGTCAGCTAATAAGAAATTTCCTGTGCTAACAGTTTGTATGGAACGTACAAAGGAAGGATGTGTGGCTCTACAATACTTCCAAAAACTATGACATATGTGAACTTTCCTTCCCCGAACCAATCTCAAATAGAGGACAAATAAACTCTAGCTTTGTCAGAAAGTCTAGGAGGGAATTGGCCAAAAATGATTTGGTAAATCGGAATAAGAAAAACATGACAGACTCTGTAAACATGACTTCTGAAATGCCCCTTCCATAAGAACCTATGATATATATGAATTGGAACAGGTTCTTTAGGAGTCCATTTCCATCCTAATAAGGGGAATTCCGAATTGAAACAGAGGGCATCTAGGATATAAGCACAAAAATAAAAAGGAGTGGAATTTCCTGAATTTTTGTCTTTCCTATACTCAAGAATTCTATTGGCTATCTTATCAGACAGAATGAAAATCCAATCCATTATTTCAGAATTAATAGCAGAATGTATTAATGGGACCATTTGAATGGAAAACCTAGTCGAGTTATCATTACCAAACAATCTACACATCATTGCTGCGGCATAACAATATGGAGGCAAAAGAGACTCCACAGAGTACATACTTGATGCCTCGTGTCTGTGCTTTTCAGGAGCCCTTCTCCATTCTCTAATTGGTTCTGACTGATTTTCATTATTCGCAGCAAATTCTTTGATAAAATCTTTGTTATAAATCTTCTGTGGGTCTGGAAGGTGGTACATCGCTTTGATGTCTTATGGTCTGAATGACCCGAAGATTGCTCTAGATGCAGAAACAAAAGTTATGTCTTTAATAGCCACATTATCAATCACCCATCTAATAACATCACAATATGGGAAAATGTTTGCCCGAGCTGCAACTCGGTGTAGAAATGAATTTGCTAATGCACCAAGAGGACTTTCAGAATCAGAGTCTGAGTCCGCTTCGTCAGGAACTATGGCCTTAGCTTCAACAATTCTAGGGTTTTCCTTTTCTAGTAGATTGTAAACATTTTCCCACGTCATTTTACCAAGTCCCTGGCATGAGGTATCTGTAACCAGCTTAAGCTTTGTTGGTTTCTCTTTAGGCGGCATAGTGATCACAAGAGCTTTTGCAGCAACGACGGCTTTCGATTTCCTAAATCTCTTCGACATTTCAGTATCAGGTAGTGTTTCTCCTGCTTTGCGAACAGAAAAATTGGATGTTCTATTGTTCTGCAACAGAGAAAAGCTTTTAGCCAAGGCGAAGACGTAATAATGAAAACAACGATACAAAAAGGATTATTCATTGATTTGTATTTATTATATACGTGGTTAAAAACTTAAATGCCCTCTAGGGAGTCACACTCATGCATTCAATAACAAAACAAATTATTGTTATTCGTTTGATTTGTGAATTAATGTTAATGTACAATCAGAGATTTGGCTTATTTCGAAATAAGTGTAGGTATATCACCTTTTAAATATTTGAAACACGATGAATAATAATATAAGTTGTATTCGCATCGTGATTCATTTTAAAAGGAAAATGAAATAATACTTATGCCAAAATCTGATTGTGAAGATCGCATCGGAGATTTTCAAATGAAAAGAACCGTTTAAGAGCTTCTCCGATAATGCGATTGCGATGAGGTGGGGTCCGCGACGTCAGATTTTTTAAACCAAATGAATATATATTTTTTAATTCTTCCGAAATGTGCTTGCGATGAATCGCATCGCATCGGGAGTATGTAAAAGAAACATACATTTTAAAGTTTATCGAAATGCGATAGCGATTGAGCGCGATCGCATCAGAATTTTACAAAGCGAAAACAAACTTTAAATAATTCTCTGATTTTCCGATTTGCGATTACTGTTCATATCGAACATTGTTAAATATAAAGACTTCATATAATATTTTCGATATGATTTAAGGCTTTGTTTCTCATCGGATCGGAAAGTTATTAAAGGTTTGTACACTTTGTAAATAAAAATATATAATGTATCATTTTATCAATGAATCTTTTGTTTCTAATAAAAATGATTGGGATTTTTCTAAATCTTTTATTTCTATCTAAAAAGAAAGATAAAAAGGGGACCTATTTCTAAATGGGATTTATTCTAAAATTTAAAAATATGGAGGGTTGTTGTACAGTACAACAATTGGCGATTCACTGGAAGAAACAGTTATCTCTGAAAAAATGAAATGAACACTATATTTCTAGTAAGTAAAAATTTCTAAAGATAATGAAAACTTATCTTAGGATAATTCAAATAAAATCTAACTGTGAAAAAGAATAGAAATCACTTTACAATTTCTTTCTAATTCCTCAAAGATCAAAATATTTTTGGGTTATCTCAAGCTTTGATTGGTTGATAATAATAAAGTAAGTGGATTTCTTCAAGTTTAGCTTTTGTAATATACTCTATTGTCACAGACATTGCCTCTGCTGCCAGCGAACGTTCATAGTCTAGACATGGTTACCTTTTAACCATTAACCATCCAACTAAGATTATGATTCTCTAAAAATAAATTCATAAGACATATTATCTCATGTTTTTTGTCTTTTATTTATTTTTTTAATTTAAGAGCCATTGTTCTGATTTGGTAGCCAGTTAGTAACAATGCCATTCACTAGTTGTAATTAAACTGAACAAGCTGGCTCGTGATGAGACCCCTTGTCTTACTTTTATAAGCCATTACCCTGTTTTGATATGCAGTATTGGTAATGTCAGTTTTATTACTTCTTATGATCATGGTAAGTAGGCTCGTGATGAGACCTCTTATCTTCTAAATTTTGTCATATAATTTCTTAGAATTACATTCTAAAAAATCACAACCGAAATGGATGGGGTGAAATAGTTGTATCCTTAAGAATAAACGGATGACAATTTTCAGAGTTTTTTGTTTGCTAAAGCTTGAAAAAGTCTTTACTTTTTAAAGATAACCTTTCTCTGCTTAATAAAATTATAATGATTTATATTTTCCTTAAGATTTCAAAAGATCATGCAAATGTTTTAAACAAATTTTCAAAATTTAACAATTTATTTTAAATTATCCAAAATTGTAATCATTTCCTTGAAAATTCTTATTTACATAAAATAAGTATTTATAACATTCCTTCGAAGACAATTTTCTAATAGTAAAAAGTCAATTAAAAACTATTAACAACCTTTATTTACAAAAATAATAATAAAATTGCAGAAAGGAATATGTACAAGTAAGGAGGGGTTACCTCCTTATGAAAAGAATTTCCTTAAGACAAGCCCATTTACAGGAAGAGATTCTCTCTTTCCTGTTAAATCTTGAAGTATGAATGTATATGAGCCTATCTTTTCAACAATTTGAAATGGTCCAAGCCACATCTTCTGAAATTTGGTATGCTTACCTTTTTCTTCATGTGTTTTATCCCATTTCAGAACAAGATCACCAATTGACAAATTTTTTGAGCCGGTGGAACTTGAATCAAGAGAAGATTTTACAAGCTGTTGATGTTTTTCATGAATATCTTTTGATTTTTCTCTATCTTCTTCTAATTTAAGGATTTGATCAAATCTCAATTGAATGGACGAGGAAGGATTTTCTTCAATAAATTGCACTAGGGCTAATGATGGAAGAGCTAGATTTGATGGTATCACAGCTTCTTTACCATAAACTAAATTGAAAGGTGAAGTTCCTATAGAAGTTTTAAGAGTGATACGATCAACCCACAATGCAAAGATTAAAGACTTGTGCCAATTCTTTTGATTTTGATCAATAGTCCTTTTAATGATTTTGATGAGATTTTTGTTAGTGGATTCAGCTAAACCATTACCTTGTGGATAATAATTTGCTGAATATTTCAATTTAAAACCTCTTTTAATTGCAAATTCCATTATACTATTACCAGAAAAATAAGATGCATTGTCGAAGACCAGAGCGTTAGGTACACCAAACCTGGTAATGATGAATTGATCGATGAAATCAATAATTGCATCAGAGTTGGCTACCTTTAGAGGAATTGCTTCTACCCACTTTGTGAAGTAATCTGTTGCTGTGAGGATGTACTTGTGCTTTTTGGAAGAATGAGGTACTATCTCACCAATAATATCAAGCTCCCATTGCTCAAATGGTTGTTCAATGTTTACTGGCTGCAAAGGAAAAGCTGTCTTCCTCTATCTTCCACTTGCAGTTTGGAAAATTTTGCATTTTCTCACATAATCATGTTTATCTTTAAAAAGGGTAGGCCAATAATATCCAACATGGATAATTTTGTGGGCTATGGTATCACATCCAAAATAACCTCCTGCTGGTCCATCATGTAATTCTTGCAATATCTTTTTTTCTTCAGTCTTTTCAAGACATCTTAATAGGATTGAATCATAATTCTTTCTGAATAACACATCATCAATGATTTCATATTTAGTAGCCTTCAATCTTAAAGCACGTTTATTCTTATAGCTGAGATTAGAAGAGCATATCCATTTTTCAAGTAAAATATCAGATCAACATACTGAGATTCAAAATCTGTAACACTTATCTGACTTATTTGAACAACATTTTCTGGATCTTGATTTTCTGGTATGTTATGAGCTCCTGCTAATAATCTGCAAAAACCTTGTCCTCTAACAATCTTTGCTGGTTTAATATCAATATCATATTCTTGCAAAGCTGTCACCCAATTAGCCCTTTTTTCTCCTACTTCTCTTTGAATTAGTAATTGTCTTATTGCAGAGAATGGGACAATAACCTTTGTGTGTGTTTTTAAGAGAAAAGGCCTAAAATGTTTGATTGACTTAAATACAGCGAAAGCTTGTTTTTCAACATCGGAATAATTCAGCTTAGCTACTTGTAGATTCGAGCTGAAGAAAGAAATCGGTGCTTCAATTTGTTGATCATTGAGCTGTGTTAAAATAGCAGCATATGATGTTTCGGTTGCCAAAGTATACAGAATAAAATCTTTGGAAAAATTGGGAGTATTCAATGCAGGTGCATCAATGATTGCCTTCTTGATTGCATCAAAGGCTTCTTTTTCTTTATATCCCCATTTGAATATTGAATTTTTCCTAATCATATTCTGCATAGGTAAAACAATTTGAGAAAAATCTGGAATGAATTTTTTTACAAATTAATCTGACCTAAAAATGATTGCATGGAATTTTTATTATGAGGCAAAGAAATATCAGAAATTTCTTTAACTCTGTCAGGATCGATATATATATATATATACCATCTTTTGACACAACAAACCCTAAGAGTTTTCCTTGATCGAGAGCAAAGAAGGATTTCTATGGGTTTAAGGAAATACCAAATCTTCTACATCTTTCAAATATTTGTTTAAGATCATGTAGATGATTGGATCTCTTCTTTGAATAAATTGTTATGCAATCAAGATAAATAACAATTGATCTATTAATCAGACCCTTGAATGCTATGTCCATGGCTCTCTGGAAAGTAGCTCCTGCATTTACTAAACCAAAAGGCATTTTCTGATAAGCATAGGTTCCCCATTTGGTTCTGAAAGTGGTTTTCAACCTATCATCTGGATGTACTAGAATTTGATTATACCCTGAAAATCCATCAAGGAAGGACATGAGTTTAGAACCAGCTACCTTTTGGAGAATTTGCTCTATGGTTGGCAATGGGAAATTGTCTTTTTGACATGCCTTGTTTAAATTCCTGAAATTAATACAGATTCTAATATCGCCATTTTTCTTCCTGACAGGGACCATGTTGGAAACCCAATTGGAATGCCTTACATGAAAAATGATTTTGGCTTTCAAAAGTTTGTTGAGTTCTGTTTTGATTTGATCCTCAAGATTTGGATGAATTTTTCTTAACTTCTGTTGAATAGGCTTAACATCAGATAGCATTGGAATTGTGTGTTGAATTACATAAGTATCATAAGTCTTTAAATCCTCATAACTCCAAGCGAAGACATTTTTATATTTACTCAGAAGTTTAATAAAAGCAGATATTTCTTCTAGAGTTAAATTGAGTCCTAGATTAACATTTTGAGGTTTAGAATCAGAGCCAAGATTAACTAATTCAAACTTCAAAGTTGAACTTTGAAGTTTGGCATTAGTAACTTTCTTGAATCCGTCTTTAATATCATAAAGATCCTCAAGTTTAACAACAGATTTAGGAATTGGATTTTCATTATTTCTTGAAGTAATTTGCAGATCATGATCATCTTCATCAATAATTTGTTCATCATATGATTTCTCAGAAGTTAAGAAATTCAAAATATCTTGATCATGGTAGAATACTCTCCAGTTAGTAATATTATCTGGGACAGATGGGCGAAAAATCAATTCTACTGAAAATCTATCAGGACTGCAATCTTCAGCAAGGAGGAGTTTGGATGCAACATTAGCTAACAGGTCAGCTGATGTGTTTTGATTTCTAGGAATAAAAGAGATATTAAATGCTAGAAATTGAGTGGTAAGGTCCTGTACTAGGGTTTGATAATGTTTGAGATGTCCTGAAAGACAATGGATGGTATTCCTTACTTGTCTTATGACAATTTCAGAATCTCCATACACTTTCAAGTATTTTACATTTAACCCTATGGCCTTATAAAGCCCTTGAATCAAGGCTTCATATTCAGCAGTATTATTAGTGCACTCAAATTCTAATCTACATGATAGCATGGTTTTCTCTCCTTCTGGATCAATTAGGATGCATCCTGCTCCTGCTCCATCACTATATTTTGATCCATCAAAATATAATGACCAAAATAAAGTTCTATCTATAGGTTTATCTACAAATGAATCAGAAATATTAACAATTCTAGAAGAATCAGATTGCGAAAAATTTTCAATTTGAGAAACAAAAGTATTTACAAAAAACGGTGATTGTGGTGCAGTAAAATTTCCAAGAAATGACTCAGCAGAATAACCTCCAAGAATATTATTGTTGAAAGCTACATGTTCGTTTGGTTGTTAAAATTCAGTTATAGTGTGCGTCATATGTTTTTCTCACTCGACTTTGATTTGATTTGGTTTCCCATTGTAGGGGAGCCACATATGTCAAAAATCGGTTGAGATATAGCCATTAAGTTTTGCAGACCAGTCTCTGCTTAAGACTAACCCATAGAATTCCGGAATATTTGCAATTAGAATATCAATTCTTTGGACAATCCTAGGATAAGAAGCTAGTCTGATGGTAACTTAATTGATTTATCCTACAACTTGAACTTTAGAGCGATCCAATTGTACAATATGAACAACAGACTTCTGTGGTTTGATATTCAATTTAGCACATACTGAAGAAGGCATTATATTAGAGGATGCTCCAGAATCAATTAAACAATTATGCAAATTCTTATTGTAGATTTCATAAGTCAACAAAAATGGAGGTGTCTGAGAATTTGATCTTTCTCTAATAAGAACAATGTCTGTTGCATCTAATTTGTCTGGTGGCTTACCAGTCCCTTTAGCTTCTTTAGCTACTACACCACTTGGTAGGGGAGCAATAGGTGTAGCATTTAACTCTTTTAATAGCAGCTTTTGTTGATGTTTAAGTTTGCTGAGTTCATGTAATGAGATGTTCACTCTAGTCTTTTTCATGTCCTCAATGATATTATAATCCATCGTATCTGGTACCACCAGAGTCTTAGATGATGAAGTGGGAGGATTGGGAGATGATGGCTGATTCTGAGTGGGTAAGGGAGAAGCTTTCTTTGCAGGGGTTTTGTCTTTAGTACTCGGAGTTGTAGTTTTCTTCTTTGGAACAGTTTGAACAGGTTCCGATGTAGATTTGCTCCTTGTACTCACAGGCATAGCTTCTTGTTCTATTTCATTATCCGAATTAGGGAGAATGAAATCCCACATTCCATTTAGTTCAACTATTTCTTCCCTTTCATCTTCTTCATTTGACATTAGAGGAGTTTCTTCTTCTTCTTCATCTTCTGATTCTGCATTGGATATTGCATTGGGAGGTTTTGATTCAACTTGATTTCTCTTGAAATTTCTAAATGGTCTCTTTGTAGAAGTCTCTGCCGCTTGCTTTTTGCTTTCAACCATCTCATTAGACATGGTTTTAAGGACTTTCTGTAAACCCTCCATGTCATATGGATCTCTTGGTGTCTTTTTTTTTTAATCATCTTTAAAAGTGACTTTCTTTGATTTATTTTCCTCAATAGCATTTTTCTTATCTAGAGCAATCATTCGTTTTTCAACAGAAATAGCTTCTTTCATATTCTCAGCTAAAGTTGGTTTTGCAGCTCTATCTACAAAAATTGCTATGTTTGAGGGCAAAGCATTAATGTACCATTCACTTCTAACCAGTTCACTTGGTTTAGACGTTGTAGGGATCTTGTTCAAGAGTTTATTAAATTGAGAGTTAAAATCTTTAATGGGTTCCTTGGGTTGAGTCTTTAAATTGGAGAGATCGTTGATTAGGGTAGAAATTGATCTATCATCTCCATATTTAGTTAAAAATTGCTCTTCAAACATATCCTAATTTGTGATAGAATCAGAAGGTAAGGAAAAGTACCATGATCATGTTGTTCCTTGCAAGGTATAGGGAAATAACCTCACTACAACATCTTCATGCACTACTTGATTTAAATTTATAGCAAGCATAAAGTTATTGATATGTTCTTCCGCTTGTATACCAGTATCTGGACAAAACTTTGACAACCATTTTTCAGGATGATCAGGAAGATCATGCAAAGGTGCAGCCATATTTACCGCTCCTGGTCTGGTCCATGGTCTTTGTGCCATTGTTGTGATGATGGTAGAAGAACTAGAAGTGATAACTGGTGTATGAGTAGTAATAGTTGAAGTACTAGAAGAGACAATTGATGTTTGAACAAATGTAGTTTGAGCAGATGAAGATGAGACTACTGCACTTTTCTGATTTAGAGCTTGGGAAACAAATGATTGAATATGCGATGAAGAACTAGTACCACTTTCTGCTTCCGATGGAGTTTTTCTTGTTTTGACTCTACTAGGTATAGGAAATTATTTTGGGGAAATTCCAAGTTTTTCACTCTGTGACCTAGTGAGAGGTCTGGAAGAAACAAACTGCGAGGTGACACTACCTTTAGATAGTTTTGATTCTTCTAATGATAACGAAAATCCTTGAAGTTTATGAACTAAAGCTTCAACTTCAGGGGATTTAGGAGTTGGATAATCTGATTGATCTGAGACTTTGGTAGTGGGTGTTTGAATACTTTTATCAATTTCTTCTTTTGTGATTCAAGATGTGGAATAAATTGAAGGTGATGAGGGTGATGTGCTCTTAGAATGGTTTTCAGGTTTGGATTTATCTTCCATTCATAGCTTTGGCCCTCCTTCTAGCACCAAAAATGTTGAAGCCTTGAAAATCGCTATTTCAAACATTGGGGGATAACCACCCGGTCGGGACCTTAGGACAACTCCTTTTGCGTTTGGTGTGGTGGCTCCAACTCGATTTATAGGACTAGTTTCCTAGTAATTTAAATGAGTTGGTAATGGAATGATTGGATGGAGGGAAAATGGGACTAAATGACTGAAATGAAACTATCTAATCTAATTTAAATACTGATAAAATAATTCTAAAACTAACCCAGGCATCAAATGTGAATACAACTTTAAATTGTTTCAATTGAACAATAACCATAAAAATGTATTACAGTTTAATTGAAATATGCAGTAACAAATAAAGATAACTCTGTTTAAGAAATTAAACAGAGTTATAATAACATATTGCATTCATCATCATATATCGCTTGCATATATTGTAAAAGATAAATATTTCTAAACACTCATAAATGATATGTATAAAGAAATATTGTAAAACGAATACACATAAACGATAGCAATTTTAAAAGAGAATATCACATAACATAAGAAACTAATAGTGAATAGATAGAAATACCATATCCATATCGATATTTTCCAATGCAATCTGATATCCAAATCCAGCAAATTCAATGTAAAATCAACTTCAAGATACAGAAATGCAATTCTTAAAGGCAATTTCGCACAGAATCACCAGATGTGATCCTTTATAAAAATATAGGAATGAATGGAGTACAGAAATGTAATCTCCAAGTCAAAATAAAATAAATTCAGTACCCCTTTCTAAATGCATGAAAGGGGTTTAAATATGTACTTAACAAAAAATAACTAAAACTATTCCTACAATCTATCTAGATTAAAAATATCTAGAACATAAATGCGATCTTGAGATAAACCGATTCATTGATTATCTGTTGTGTTTGATGTGCCCAGGTGGCAGATTTTGAGCATTTCCTTCACTTCCTCAGGATGACTAAGCTTTCAATGCAACTGCCCTGTATATGTGGCATCAGAGAATTCGGGAATGATACAATTGATGGCATTTGAAAGAAATTTTATTGTTGTTTGTTGACTATGTGGCTTGATAAGATAAGTCCACATTGCATCCCATGATATTCCTTGTAATTAGCCAATTTGCTGATTTTTATTAATTATCTCTTGTTTCCATCTGTGATCAGTTTCTTTTACCTTAGGTAATTGGCCGGGAGTACAATCTGCAATTAAATTGATTGCATATAAGTTATCATTCACCAGTTGTGTTACATTGTTCATTATGCCTTTAGCTCTGGATGTGGCTCTTTCTGCTTTGATCAAACGTTGTTCCCATTTTGCAAAAACAATTTCTTTATGTCTCTCCATAATTTTGGGAAGATTTTCTTTTCTCCCTGATTCTGATTCTTGCCATAAAAGAAATTCAAAGATTTTTTCTTCAGCTTTATCAAACTCAATTTTAAGAGTGACTCCTTCATCTACCAAGGAAGATGTTAATTCACATAGGGATTCTGCTTCTTCAACTTTTAGACAAAATTCATTTAATTGTTGAGACAATAACTTGTTTGTCTCCGGGCATTCATTTTTGAATTGATCCAAACTGGGATAATTCTTAAACTTGTCTAATTTAGATTTAAACATCTTCTCTTGCTCAATCTTCAAAGTCTGCTCATTTTGTAGAAGAGCCTGTAATTTTGCTATTTCTTGATTTAGCTGTTGTTGATTTTCTAGGGTCTGCTGATCAATCTTCTCTTTTTCAACAGCCAGTTGCCGTTCTAATTGTTTAGATTTGAGCTCTTCATCCTGTAATCACTGTTCTAACTGAATTATCTTTTGTTGGTTTTCTGCAACCTGTTCTTCTAACATGGCTATTTGCACATATTTTTGCTTCATTAACTGTGTTACTTCAGAGGCTTTGTCTATAGTAGCAGCACTATAGGCACCTGCATACTGGGATAATTTGGTGAGATCCTCAGATAGATTCACCTCAGCATTCTTATAAACAATATTCAAGAATTCCACCTGTGATGTCAAAAGTGTTTCTTGATTAGTTCTCTTCCTTTTCCTCTATTTTCTTACAACAGCCCTATGTTTGGGATTGTAAAATATATCCAAAGGAGGGATTTCTCCTATCTTCAACATGATCTCACCTGTGGGATTTTCAGGGATAATTTCTATATCGTGGTCTTTTGGATCATCAACTTGGGGAGTGTTCTGTTGTCCTATTTGCTGGGAAAATTGTTAATATTGGTTTAGCAAATGAGGAGAAACAATAAGTTTAGTAGCTTCTTGTCCTCCAAGTTGAGAATTTGCACTATTGTTTATATCACTTTTAGGTGCCTGTTCAATATTCTTACTGTTTGTGCCTCCCTTTTCAGTACGCACATTGGCATCAGTACCTGTGCTTTCTTTTCTTGCCTGGGCCGAAGACTGTTGTACATCAATTTTAGCAGCTGTTTCTATCTTTTCAGTGTCAGCTTTGCTGCTAATATCTTTCTTTTCTAAAACAGGATTAGTTCCTGTTACTTCTTTGCTAGATGTACTTCCTGTATCATTTTGTTGTGATTCACATCCCTGTGTAGAAACTCTCAACTGATCCAGAGGAACTTTGAGTAACCTCTGACTTCTAAATAACAAAAATTTATTCATTTCTTCGGCCTGAAGTTTGGACTTGGCCAAATAAAAAACTTGGGAAATTTTATCTATAGAAACAAATAAATCAACAAAGACATCTGGTTCATGTTCGAATCGAGCAATTGAAACAGAGGTAGTAAAATCATATGCCACCTTCCTGGGATCATATTGCCTTTCAGGAATTGTTGAAAGTTTAAGATCAGTTAACTTAACAACTTCTTTTTCAGCATGGACAAAATTTTTGAGAGTATAGTCACCACATTTAAAAGGAAAGGTAGGCAACATAAGCTTCTTGTTGTTCTTTAAAGTTCTAGACATGCCTTCTACTATCAGCTGATAAGAAATTTCCCTTGCTAATAGTTTGTCTGGAACATACAAAGGAAGGATGTGTGGCTCTACAATACTTCCAAAAAAGCTGACATATGTGAACTTTTCTTCCCCGAACCAATCTCCAATAGAGGACAAATCAACTCTAGCTTTGTCAGAAAGTCTAGGAGGGAATCAGCCAAAAATGATTTGGTAAATCGGAATAAGAAAACCATGACAAACTCTGTAAACATGACTTCTGAAATGACCCTTCCATAAGAACCTGTGATATATATGAATTGGAACAGGTTCTTTAGGAGTCCATTTCCATCCTAATAAGGGGAATTCCGAATTGAAACAGAGGGCATCTAGGATATAAGCACAAAAATAAAAATGAGTGGAATTTCCTGAATTTTTGTCTTTCATGTACTTAATAATTTTGTTGGCTATCTTATTAGACAGAATGACAGTCCAACCCATTATTTCAGAATTAATAACAGAATGTATTAATGGAACCATTTGAATGGAAAACCTAGCCGAGTTATCATTACCAAACAATCTACACATCATTGCTACGACATAACAATATGGAGGCAAAAGAGACTCCACAGAGTACATACCTGATGTCTCATGTCTGTTCTTTTCAGGAGCCCTTCTCCATTCTCTAATTGGTTCTGACTGATTTTCGTTATTCACATCAAATTCTTTGATAAAATATTTGTTATAAATCTTCTGTGGGTCTGGAAGGTGGTACATCGCTTTGATGTCTTCTGGTCTGAATGACCCGAAGATTGCTCCAGATGCAGAAACAAAAGTTCTGTCTTTAATAGCCACATTATCAATCGCCCATCTAATAACATCATAATATGGGAAAACGTTTGCCCAAGCTGCAAGTCGGTGCAGAAATGAATTTGCTAATGCACCAAGAGGACTTTCAGAATCAGAGTCTGAGTCTGCTTCGTCAGGAACTATGGCCTTAGCTTCCACAATTCTAGGGTTTTCCTTTTCTAGTAGATTGTAAACATTTTCCCACGTCATTTTATCAAGTCCCTAGCATGAGGTATCTGTAACCAGCTTAAGCTTTACTGGTTTCTCTTTAGGCAGCATAGTGATCACAGGAGCTTTTGCAGCAACGACGGCTTTCGATTTCCTGAATCTCTTCGACATTTCAGTATCGGGCAGTGTTTCTTTTGCTCTACGAACGGAAAAATTGGATGTTCTATTGTTCTACAACAGAGAAAATATTTCAGCCAAGGCAAAGACGTAATAATGAAAACAACTATACAAAAAGGATTATTCACTGATTTGTATTTATTATATCTGTGGTTAAAAACTTAAATGCCCTCTAGGGAGTCACACTCATGCATTCAATAACAAAACAAATTATTGTTATTCGTTTGATTTGTGAATTAATGTTAACGTACAATTGGAGATTTGGCATATTTTGAAATAAGTGTAGGTATATCACCTTTTACATCTTTGAAACACGATGAATAATAATATAAGTTGTATTTGCATCGTGATTCGTTTTAAAAGGAAAATGAAATAAGACTTATGCCAAAATCTGATTGCGAAGATCGCATCAGAGATTTTCAAATGAAAAGAACCGTTTAAGAGCTTCTCCGATAATGCGATTACGATGAGGCGGGGTCCGCGGCATCAGAGTTTTTAAACCAAATGAATATAATGTTTTAATTCTTCCGAAATGTGCTTGCGATGAATCGCATCGCATCGGGAGTATGTAAAAGAAACATACATTTTAAAGTTTATCGAAATGCGATTGCGATTGAGCGCGATCGCATCAGAATTTTACAAAGCGAAAACAAACTTTAAATAATTCTCCAATTTTCCGATTTGCAATTACTGTTCATATCAAACATTGTTAAATATAAAGACTTCATATAATATTTTCGATATGATTTAAGGCTTTGTTTCTCATCGGATCGGAAAGTTATTAAAGGTTTGTACACTTTGTAAATAAAAATATGTAATGTATCCTTTTATCAATGAATCTTTTATTTCTAATAAAAATGATTGGGATTTTTCTAAATCTTTTATTTCTATCTAAAAAGAAAGATAAAAAGGGGACCTATTTCTGAATGGGATTTATTCTAAAATTTAAAAATGGGGAGGGTTGTTGTACAGTACAACAGTACCCAAAACCTTTCTTTCACAAGATGGGAAATCTATGACCCTAATGATGAGTTAGTGAGTTTGCAAGGAATTTGGATCGGTCGCTCAACTAATAATATCGTTGAGTATGTCACAATGTTCAAAATATTGTATGATATCATTTCACATGGTATTCGTCATTTAGTTTTCAGACTTGATTCACAACTCCTGGTGCTGCATTTGAATAACGCTTATTTAGTGAGGAGTCCAACTATGTTACAAATGTTTTTGAGAGTTTTTCTTTTAGAGAGACATTTTAATTACATTGAATACGATGTTCCAAGATGTTTAAATACATTAACAAATGAATTGGATAATTATGTTTTAGACAAACATTTGCCATTTATAAACATACAATCATCATCACACATTATATAGGATAACACAATAAAGTAGAAACATCCATATTAGAAATTGTAAATAGTGTTTGAGTTTTACAAAAATTGTGTCTGAGACACATGTGGATCATGGCATACAATATCCAAATACATGAAAAAGACAAAATGTGGCTTAGAATCCCTATGTGACTAATCATAGTGATGGTTATAGTGACATATGACTGCAAGGGAAACCTTGCGTAGTAGTCGGCTAATTCGAGCCGACATCCCTATGGTGTATCTTTGTAAACGGATTGAGATGTAATCAACCCCTGTATCTGGAATGGTGCGGGTCATACCATTTACATGGTTCTCAAACTCGACTAGTATATATGTCAAGTCTAGATCTCCTAACTCTTCCACCTTTGCCCCACTTGATCCAACTTGTCCAAAATGTGGTTCTACTCGTCGACAGAATGAGGACATGCCCGTCGCAACGACCTAATGTATGCATGCAAAACTAATAGTTAGTCTTTGACACATTAAAAATAAAAATAAAAATTGTAAAACTTGAAAACACAAAATGACAATGCTTTTTACCTGCATCATCCCACTACTCACCCTTAGGAAAGATGAGCTTTGGATCACCTTGAAAATCCTCTCTAGCATAGGGATAATCTTCGATCATGATTAGTTTCTCTCGTATCCATCCGAAGAACGAAGAAGTGAACCTAATGATCGGTCCTTCGCCATGTCAAGCCATTAGGTTTACCCATTGTCTCATGTGAGGATCCCTTGGTCCAGGTAGCTATCTTGATATCCTTTGGGGTCGCAACAATGCTACCCTTTGTAGAGCGAATGAAACTAGAATAGGTCCATACCCGAAGTTGTTTAACTGCCCAGTCTGCGCTCTATTCAACTGCTCCTTTATGTTGGCCAAAAGCCCTTCACACCAATTAAAGACCATAGGTGCCAGACACGCTAATGCATATTGCATTTGAGTTTTGGTAGCCATGTCAGGAGCAACTCTACCAGCCAACCGTGTGATAGTAAACAAGATTGTTTTGAGGGGAAGTTGGTGAATGTATTTTATTTTGATCTTCCCATCCTTACTAGGCTAAGAGGTAGGTTGAAAATGGTTAGCTACATAATCCTTTACTGTCTCTGCACCTCTCTTGTATCCAGAAAAGGAAATAGGAGCCCCACTTCATGAAAGCTCTGTCAAGAAATATATGTCTTCAAAATATTTTATGCCCATGTGCTCACCAATCTTGAAGAATTGCCCCTGTACATCTCAAGATCTAACTAGATACTACAACAAATCCGTTTGAGCCCTCACACCCAAAATTTGGAATTTTTTTAGTAAAACACAATTTCTTAATGCATGTAATGTGTTTAGATCATTTGTTACCATCATATCTTGCATCCCATGTTCCCTTTCTCTCCACTTAACTTCATTTTCACATCGATAAATACCTGCAAAAATCAAGGAAAAACACATAAGATCAACAATGTGAAATATTTTGGGAAAAACCAACTCAAAATTGAAATTTTAGAACCCTTTCTATGCCCATCGCACATACCCTTCTTGGTAATTGCATTTGGATGCACTTTTCAGTGTAAATTAAAAAGACCCATCACACCTCTCGATTTAGGAAAAGTTCACTAGGCGAGGGCGAAATCTAGTTTCTAAAAATTCTAAAAACTTTTCAAAAGATACATAAAAAATGAAAACGAAAAATGTGAAAATGTAGAGAAAGGACATATCTCTTACCTGGCACTGACGACAACAAAAATCGCCCATGTAATTAGCTGTAATCGTCTGCTGAAGAATCAAGGTGAAAACCACTAAGAGCTCTCCAAAATGATTAAATTGTAAATGATAAAAATAAGCTTACTTTTACCTCTTTTATGGTGAAAATAAGTCATTATTTTAATATTTTTACCTAATTTTGTAATTTATCATGTATTTTTTTATTATATGTTTTTAATGTTTTATGAACATGCTAAATGACATTTGGAAGGCGTAATGTAGGTTATAAATCATTTTTTAATACAGGTCATTTTGGTAAATGAGAAAACTTTTATCGCTTTTTCGGGCTCATAAAACTTACGAAAAATGAACTTTGTTTAAGCTCTTTTCAATCTCCTAAAATTTGAAAAGATTATCGACCACTTGTCTCTTTTGAGCTCGTTAAAGTAAATTAAGGGACATATGACCAATATAAGTTTAACCCTTTTCTAGAATTGATGGACTATTTACAAAAAAGGAATACTTTATTCAAACATGGCCAAAAGGTTCTCTTGGGTATTGTTTTATGCCTTTTTAGGCCCAGGGACTAAATTTATGAAAAGGAACCTCTTAGATTTTTCCTTTTCGCATCTTTTTCAAACTCTCTAAATATGAAAAAGAAGTCTATTTACACCTTCGTTGGACTCGTAAAAACATAAACAACGCATGACGATGACAAACCACTCCTTCTCAAGGTTCGTTGAAAATACTCAGAAGGATTTATCAGAAGGATGAAATTATAGATCAAGCATATGTTATTCTCCTCGAGCTGTCAAAAATAAAGATGTACTCGCTATAAATGGTGGGGAAATTGGGGAAATAATACATGAAACTTGTTTATAGAAGCAAGTCGCTCTTGAACATGGCACTCTTTCACCCCCGTGACTACTTTGGGTTGGGAATCCGCTTTCCTCTTTGTTGGTCATACCTCACTAAAATCCTTCGTGATGGGTCCAAGTCAATGTTTCCAACTCCATATAAGTGTCTTTGATATATTCAAGAGAAATCCCACCCTCAGTTGAGATATGTTACAATACCTTAATTCTGATTTCTCATTTTTCGCCCCTAAACCGACTTTGAATCATCAGATTCTGTCTCAAATCTTGATACTCGTTTCGTGTCATTGATGGGGGATGCATCAAGGCGCTCCTATGACGGGTCACTTCCTATCAACATCAATACATTATCTACAAAGTTGACTTAGGAACTCCCTTTGGTGCCTTGGAACTTCCATACCTCAATGACAAGTCTCATCAATTTTAGTGTCATGTTCTCATCACTGGCCTTCGACTGGAAGATTCTATGAGGTGTTCAACTTCAGCTCATCTATTCACAACTCATAGATTGAACTTGGTACCTAGAAGGCCATTGTCATAATCAATGGTTCCTCTCACATTTGTTAAATAATTTCATAATTGGTCAGTAATTAGATGGTGCTTACCATGTTCGACTCTAGCACATATTTTCACATGGTTAGATTTGTACTATTGAGATACAAGGTAGAAGACCCAAAATCTAGTTTCATCCATTTGGGTTGCGATTTCAAGGTTCATACACGATTTACAAAGTATGGTGGATATGGTCATACGGACAATCATCTAAGCATGGGTCCACTATATGTAATCATTGGACATGAATTTGATCATTGTACATGTAAACAGGCTTATACGCTAAGTATGGGTATGCCTACCTCAACAATGATATCATGATGATAATATAGTGTAGTAGTCAACTAATTTAGAATGAATGTGGATTTTCCTAGCCTTTTCATTTCCTGGATAGCCATGGTGTTGTTGGTTTATTCCATTGATTGTTTCTGGTTGGTTTCATGATTCCTTTAGCTATTGGGTTGAGTTATTAGTTCATGGAGCCTTGGTTGGAAAAATGCTCTGGTGCTCGATGGACAATTGTTGGGTTGAGTTACTAGTACTAGAGCCTTGGTTGGATAAACACTCTGGAGCCCTAGGTGGGTTGAGTTACTAGTCCTGGAGCCTTGGTTGGACAAACGCTCTTGAGCCTGGAAACAACTGGGGTTGAGTTACTAGTCCTGGAGCCTTGGTTGGAACAAAGACTCTGGAGCCCTGGAGCAGCTTGGATAGAGACCAATCCATGATGGTTGTGATGTACGACCATGAGGTGGAATCACTGGTTGAGGGTTGAGGTGCTTTGGCCTCTAGAAGCCCTGGATTGATTATGATTGATGTGTTTGATGAGTACCCACATTCATGCTTGGAATATGGCACGAGGTTGATTGGATGAAGTAATATTTGGCTCAACCAATTTATAGTCGGGTGGAACGTGGAAGTCCCATCTCTGGTTGGGTTTTACATTCAGTAATTAAGAGCTCATTCCTTTGGTATTTGGTATGCAAATGTACTGGTTTATGTATGGATTTTGTTATTGTTGTATCCATTGTAATTTTGTTGTTATTGTGCTGGTTATAAGCATGTATTCGATTAATGATGATGTATGGATCTATCCATGTTTTTACCTGTAAATGAATATACAATGTGTCTATGGTCAAATAGATTGTATTGCAGATTATGATGTAGGGGAGAAATGCCTCTTAGCGATTCTCAGATAAGTATGAGACTCCTATGTTTAAATCTGTTGTTTACACCTATAGATGCAATGTTTGTGACATGTTTGAAAAAAATGCCTTTCATGGCTAGGAAGGGTCCAGATGAGTTCCTGATGATGTGATTGCTTCTATACCTTTGTTTTAATGTTATTTATCATCTTCTAAGTTTTCATGAAGTTATGGGCAGTGACCTGGGCTCTGGGCCTAAAAAGGTGGCTCAAATCCTAGAGTTGCAGGCACAAAATTGATTAATTGGGGCCATGACTGCATTCTTGCTGTGTTGTGCCTACGATTATAGCCTCCCAGCCGCTACCTTGTTGTGTTATGCCTGCTGGTAAGGCTCAAAATGGTAAAAAAGTTAGTTTAACCCAACGATAAAAGGCCTGAATGGTTGGGATACCTCCTATAGATGTTGTTGATGTTGTGTAAGGATGGTTTGTCATGTTTCCGTCAGTTCCACTTCCTCAAGGTCATCCAGGAGGTTGAATCTCGTAATAGTAGCCTCTCGTCACATGTTTACCCCGGTTTGTCGGTTACTTGGGTAGATGTGGGAAGAGGGTGCTACAAGGATTGGAAAGGAATTATGTGTCGATGCTCAAATTGTTGGATTCAAAATCAAGGATTCTATGCTAGATTTGCTCTCTTACGTTAGCATCCTGCCAAGGAAAACTTGGGAAGCTCTTGGGAAACCAGAACTATAATCCTCCCTAATTCAGTTGCGTAAGGCCAACCAATATTGTATTCTTCCCATTGGGCATCTGGAGGATGTTGAAGTGGATATTACAAGGGTAAAAACATATGCATGTTTGAAGTGATATATATTATGGGAGACAAAGACCCCTATCCCGCATTACTGGGATAGATTGGGCCTTTGAGAATTACATTTTCATATATATCAAACAAGAGGCAATGACCTTTTAAGTGGATGGAGTCAGAGTGATTCAACCATTAGATCCTTATGAAGGTCCCATGTTTACATAACCAGTGGATGATAGAGAAGATACTAGTATTCTGGACCAGATTTATCAGTTCACTGCAAGGAAAAGAGAAGATTATATGAACCCCAAAACCGATGTTTCTATTAGTTGGAGTAGCGTTCAAGGTACAAAGATTGGTTTAGAGGTTGTGTGGGATGTTTGGCAGCAGGGAGGTCACGAGTTACATTCCAGACGATGCACAATTGTTCGTTGTGCCTGTTGGATTAGTATAGAGGTATGATATTCTCCTACTTTCAATGGTATATCTTACGTTATTAATTTTGTTAATTAAATTGGCTTGAAAGTCGAGGAGACACAAAATATCCCCTTGTTGGATGTTTCCCTTCAAACAACACTAGTGTGGTGGTAGGGAGTTCATCATAACCAGATTCAAGGGTGGGAATTTGTTAGGTCTTCCTTGCTATGTCAATTTGGTCGCCCAAGGGATTATTCAGCTAACATTCCTAAATATGAGGGATACATTGATCCACAAACATATTCAGAATTCCAGAAATAAGTGGATTGAAGGACTCCATGAAGCAATATGGGTACATCAATTTATTCATAGCTTGGGAACGTTTCTATAGCCTTGGTATGTAAAGGAGGAAATGACGAGATAGAAAATTGCACGGGAACCAATGGTAGCCCACTTTTCCAGTATTTCTCTTTTTCAGACGAAGATGAACATATTGCGGGAGCTTGGAAATCAATTAAGATGGTTATGTTCCCAGTAGGGAATCCTGTTGAGGATTATACTGACCAAGATATTTTTGAACACATATATGAATAGGGATTCCATGAGGTTGTTGCTTGCAGGAAGGTAAATCGAGATCCCGGTGATGATGACTTGGAATAATTGAGGCACTTGACCTTCAAAGAGTCGAAAGGGGAGCGATATATAAAGGATGGGCCTATACAGATGCTCTGCATCTAGAGCCATTGAAGTTGTGGAAACATAGTATTGGCACTGAGGAGAAACTTAAGTTAGATTCTACTGGTAATTATTTGGATGATTACACTACAAAATAAATATTTTATATTCTAAAAGAATACAAAGATATTTTCTCTACTTCAGTTGTAGAGCTCAAGGGAATTAAGGGAGATTTAGGAGAAATGAAAATCATCGTGAAGTCAGATTCAAGACTAGTGAAACATCGACCTTATAGACTGAATCCTAGGGTGAAGGAGAAAGCAAAGAAGGAAATAAACAAGATGTTTACGACTAGTCTCGTTTTTCCGGTTAATGAATCTGAATGGATTGGTACCATTTTAATTCAGGATAAGAAATATTCAAATGAAATTCGGGTCTATGTGGATTATCGTAGTCTTAATAATGCTTGTGTACGTGATCAATTTCATACTCCTTTTTAGATCCCTATATTACTAGTGTAGTCCCTTATTGTTGTTAGTGTAGCACCATTATTGTTATTGGTGTACCCCTGTAGCCCCCATATTATTATTGTTGTGCCCCATAAAAATCCACTATTATTATTGTTGTGCCCTTACATTATTATTTTTAGGTCGGCTAGGATTATATTGTGACCTCATGGACTCTTATATATAGAAAAGAGATTTTTCATTTGTATCATCCAAGAATTGTTCATTTATGTAATGTAAAGGAGGTTTCCCCCTCAAAGTGGTAGATTTATAAGGCGTTGATATCTCTTTTCTTCTATCTTGGGAGTTGGTTTCATAACATTTGGCATCAAAGCTTTGGATTCTGGGATTTCGTTGCTTCAAACAGGTCATCGTGGAATTTTCGCTATATGTTTTTTTCTACAAAGGTTAAGATGCTAAACAAAAAACCCATTTGTGCAATATCCTGAGGAAGTTCGTGTAAAAATTTCAGATCATGGTTCGCAATATTTTCAGAGATATGATTTGTGGAAGTTAGGATTTTTGTAGACTCCCGAATTTCATCTCAAAGAGGTGACCTAGGGAAAAGCGTCATAACTCTCTCTTTGAGCATCATATTGGAATTCTATAAAAAACAGCTGAAATAAAATAGACTGTAGTTGTCTGTGTATCAAATTTAGAGCCGAAGGAGGAAACCTTGACACGTGACATGACGTAGAAGTTAGCTCTACTTCAAAAATCCATAATTAGGTCATTGTGGGATATTAGGAATAACTTTGTCTTGAAGAATCCAAATTAGATCAGACCTTTGGCATTGGAAAGAATAGTCAAAGGGATATTACAGGACTGAAGCTTAAATCTTGGGGATCCAAAATTATAGAGATACATCAGTTTCAATATCGAGCTCCTTAAAAGCAAGAAAAATGTGTGTATTTTTTTCTTTCAAATTGCATAAGTCTTGTTCGAAAAATCAGTTTGAAGTGATTCCAAGGGAATATTGAAACATGGATACCAGTATTGGGTTCTAAAATGTCGCATAAAAAGAATTCAACACTCATTAAGCCTTCAGAAGGCTCTACTATGACTCCTGAAGAGTAATAAGTGCAACATGATATATCAAAATTACAAGAGCAAGTGCAACAACTTTCGCTCTCGCAAAGAGAAACAAAAAATGAAATGGAGGTTTTGAAAAAAAGAGTGGAAGCTAAGATGGATGGTTTGAAGAAAGGCATGGCACCTAAGATGGATGGCTTGAAGAATGGCATGGAAGACATGGAAGAAGAAATGGAAGACATGAAGAATGATCTAAAAGCGGACATGGAAGGTTTGACAAAGTTGATACAAGAAATGATTCCTACTGGTGAAAATATAGTAGAGGAAACTCATGATGAAAACAAAATAAATGTTAATCGTGATTTCATAAACCCTAATGTTGGATTGGAGATCCACCATATTCCAAAGATTGATATGAGGAAGTTTGATGGCAAGGATCCCATAACATGGATAGTACAGATGGAGCAATATTTTGATCTCAATAATGTGCAAACACACACAAAAGGTACGCATTGCAACTTTATATTTAGAAAAAAATACATTTTTATGGTATCTATGGCTTCACTCTCATAAAAAAAATTGTCACTTGGTCAATTTTTATGGAGGAAATGATAGCACATTATGAGGATACTAAGAGCAACACCTTCTTTAGCCAATTGATAAATCTAAAAAAAAAGGTTCAGTGGTGGAGCACATTGAAGACTTCTAAAAATTGAATATAATGGTAGTTGATATTCCAGAGGAACACGAGATTGATGTCTTCATAGGGACTTTAAAAGATAACATCCAACATGAGGTTTGCCTTTGGGAACCTGATTCAATGGAGAAGGCATTCAGGTTGGCAAGAAAAATTGAATGTAAAATTATGGCGACAAGGAAGCCTACCACTCACATCTATAAAGATGGAAGTGTTGTTACTCCTAGACTTCCACAACCTACAAGGTTGGCACCACAACAATTGGAAGAAAAAAATATCAAAAGGGCTTTGTTATAGTTGTGATAGCAAATATAGTAAAGGTCATAGGTGTGCTAAAAAGAAATTATTTTACATAGATTGTGAAGAGGAGGAGGAAAATGAATAAGAAACTTCAAAAGAAGAGGATATACACCGGGAACCAACCCTAGAGAAATAAGAAATGAGTTCAACCATATCCTATAATGCATTGGCAGGAATTACCACTCCTCAAACTCTCAAGATAGAAGGACATATCAAGAAGAAAAAGGTAATAGTGTTGATTGATTCAGGTAGTACCCATAATTTTATTCATTATAAGGTAGCCAAGGAATTGAATTGCTTCCTATACCCAACACCAGAGTTTCAAGTGATGGTTGCAAATGGAGGAACTATAAATTGCTCTTGAAAATGCCATAATATCAAGCTAACAATGGGGGAATATGTATTGAATATTCCAATACTTTCCATTCCAATGGGAGGTGTTGATGATGTACTAGGAGTACAATGGTTACAATCTTTGGGGATTTATTTATTTATTTTTTAGAAGAAAGGAAGTTGAATTACAGGGTATCGCAGGGAAGCCAGGAAAGATAATAAGCTCTAATGTCATGACAAAGCTTCTAAAGGAAGAAAAACAAGGAGTAATTGCACAATTATGCTCACTAGAAGTTCCCACATCAAAATCATCTATTTCTCAAGATCTCCAAAAATTCTTGGACAATCATCCCATGGTGTTTTAAACTCCCAAAGGACTCCCACCTATTCGTGGTCATGATCATGATATTCATTTGATTCATGGAAGTGTTCCTCCAAACATCAGGCCTTATAGATATCCTTATGTCCAAAAGGGAGAAATTGAACGTATGATTGCAGAAATGTTAGAGGCTAGTATAATTCAACCTAGTCAAAGTTCTTTCTCTACTCCAGTAATATTGGTGCACAAGAAGGATGGATCATGGCACATGTGTCTGGATTATAGGGAGCTCAATAAGCTCATTATTAAAGATAAATTTCCCATTCCTGTGATTGATGAATTATTGGATGAATTACATGGAGAAATTTACTTCACCAAGTTGGATCTTCTTTCAAGATATCATCAAATTAGAATGAAGACTGAAGTTATTTTGAAAACAACATTCAGAACTCCTGAGGGTCATTATGAATTTTTGGTCATGCCGTTTGGACTTACTAATGCACCTTCCACATTTCAAGGTTTGATGAATTCCATTTTCAAACCCTTAGAAAAATTTTGTTAGTATTTTTTGATGATATACTAATCTACAATAGGTCTTGGAAGGATCATGTTCAACATGTTGATGGGGTGCTCAAACTATTGGAGGAGAAACAATTATATGCAAAAACCCCCAAATGTTCCTTTGGAGTACAAGAGGTGGAATATCTTGGTCATGTTGTATCTCATGAGGGTGTTAAGGCGAGCCCTAACAAAATTAAAGCCATTAAGGAATGGAAACTCCCCACAACCATAAAGCAGTTGCGAGGATTTCTCGGATTAACAGAGTATTATAGCAAGTTTGTTAAAAATTATGGGAGAATAGCAACACCTCTAACAACACTATTGAAGAAAGATGAATTTTCATAGAATATTGAAGCAACTAAGGCCTTTGAACATCTTAAAGAGGCAATATGCCTAGCACCAATCTTAGCTATGCCAAACTTCACAAAAACCTTTATTATGGAATGTGATGCCTGGTGAAATGGAATTGGTGTTTTTTTAATGCAAGAAGGAAGACCCATTGCTTTTGAAAGTCGTACAATCAAAGTAAAGTATTTACAGAAAAATATTTCTGAGAAGGAAATGTTGGTAATACTACATTCACTAAAGAAACGGCGACCTTACCTAATGGGAAGACACTTCAAGGTAAAAACTGATTATGGTAGTCTTAAATACTTTTTGGAACAAAGGCTATCTTCAGAAGAGCAGCAAAAATGGGTCACAAAGATGTTGGGTTATGACTTTGAAATTGTCTACAAAAAAGGGAAGCTAAATGTTGTTGCAGATGCACTCTCAAGAAAGGATGAAGAGGTGGAAGCATTGCTTTGTGACATTTCAATTATCCAACCAGATTTGATAACATAAGCAAGGGATGAATGGAATGACGTGCGAACCTGTGGGACACTCATTCAAAAGTTGCAGCAACATCCTAGTACATCTAATACATTTAGTTGGAAAAATGATTCCTTATGGTACAAATATCGCTTATATCTTTGTAAGGATTACCAACTAAAACAAAATATTCTTTTGGAATTGCACACCTCTCCCTTAGGAGGACAATCATGATTTTTAAAAACTTACCACAGGGTGAAGAAAGTTTTTTTTTGGGATGGCCTTAAATCTTATATTCAAAAGTTTGTGGTGGAATGTTTGCTTTGCCAGCAAAATAAAGGTGAGACAATTAAGACCCTGAGTCTTCTACAACCTTTGTGTATTCCAAGTCAAAGTTGGGAGGAGGTTTCAATGGATTTTATCACATGTTTACCTAAGTCCGAAGGAAAGAGTGTCACTTCCATGGTGGGGTTGATAGGATTTACTGGCAACTAGGTCTCTCTTCATGTTGACTATGTATTTATGTAAAGAAGAAGACAAAGATAATATGTAATTTAGTGTCATGTGTGTATGAAGAATCTGGTCTAGTATATGCTCCAAGACCTTGTCAAAGAAATCATGGAAGGATGATTTATTCAACTCTCAATACACGTTGGAAGATAAGCTACAATACTAGGTTATAGTTGGCCTAAAGTACAATATTGAATTCGGCCTTCATCAACAATATAAGTCAATTTTCATTCAAAGGTATGGTCGGCCTCAAGGCAGATAATCTGTCTCTATAAATACTATTGCTCTGCGGACCATTAGAACATACAAGCTTCGATCATCTTTGAAGTTCAAATGCGATTACTCTCATAATTGCGGATATATCACAATCCTTAATTATGGTGGAAGAGTCCGGGGATATAAGACATACAAGCAACGTACATTTTCCAAAAGAGACAAGGATAAGTGATAACATACTATGTATAAAGGACAAACAGAATGATTCTACGTGTTGCTGATGTAAGCATGGTTAGTATTGTAGACTCTTTTGGGAAGAATATTCTCGAATATAAACATTAAAGTCATATCATATTTACGTAAAGATGAGAGAGAATTTTGTTAGACACTAATATTATAGTATGGACATTTGGAAGGTATAAACGTATACAAAAATTTTACATGCACCATAGTAACTTATGACAAGACAAACAATCAGGAGAACAATAAATGTAATAAATGCGTATAAACACTAGAAAATGTGTCCCAATTATCACTTCGTCGCTATTCCAACACATAGTCATCGCAAGAGCGATAGTTCGAGGACGGACAAAACGTGGTTCTCATTACGTCGCAATTCCGATGCCTTGACAAAGTGTCGCAATACTGATAATTTTTCCGTCGCTTCCAAACAAGCATCGCTCTTCCGACGTTTCCAAAACCGTTGCTCTTTAGATGTTTGTAAATTGTCGCAATTCCGACGAAATGTGGTCCGACGTTTTGAACGTCGCTCTTCCAACGTTTTTATACTATCGCTCTTCTGAAGTTTCTAAAGTATCGCAATTCCAACGCTGTACAAAAGTGTCGCAAGACCGACACTTTTCAGAAGTGTCGCAAGACCGACGCTTTGCAGAAGCGTCGCAATACCGACGCTTTGCACAAGCGTCACAATACCGACTCTAGGAAGAACTGTCACAATACTGACGGACATTTAAAAATTTAATGGGACGTCGCAAGACCGACGAAAAGGGAAAACGTTCAAGGCGTCGCAAGACCAATGCTTATAAGGCGTCGGAAGACCGATGATTATAAGGTGTCTAAAGAGCGACGCTTATAAAGCATCGGTATACCAACGGCGGGTTCAATTTAAAAAAAAAAAAAATAATAATAATAATAAATAAAAAAATGAAAAATGAAACTTTAAAACAGGACGGTAAATCTCCAATATTTGTTATGAATTTAAGGCTATATCATTTAAATTATGTAATCGTGTATTGAAGTGAAGTGTTATAGATACTACCCAATTCGCTAACCGACAAGGCGATTTAGGTAATTCCGGCGAAGGCATGGACGATGGCATTTAATTTATATAGAGACCTACCCAATTCTTGTTAAGAAAACAGACGATTGCATTTAATTTATATGACTGTCCTACTTTACTAAGAGGATGCGGTAACTAAAGTCTTATGCATTCTTACCCAATTCGAGTCACGTAAATTGAGGGTCTATACTGTATTGGAATACATAATAAAAAAAGTATTGGAATACTGTAATATGTCTTAGCATGGACTTTACTAATAATTTTGACTCTTGAGATTGTTTTGATATCAATTAAGTATTTTTTGGATAGCACTTTCATGTAATTGCAGAATATTGGAAGAAAAATTACTTGATTAACAAAAAAGTAGACAATCTCATCTATTTGTAACGTGACTTGAGCGACTTAAGAGAGTGCTCTTTATTCTCTACTGAAATAAAGAAAGCATTTTTTTCCTTGGAAGGAAATATTGTAAACACACAAAGGTATATAAAATTTTTAAAATGTATAGATTTTTTGATATTCTTTTGCACAGAATGTGATTTTCCTGGGGAAACACACCTGCACTTTCCTTCATTCCATGGATGGTAGCCATAGTAAACCAGATTCTTTAAAACTCAAGGTTAGGTCAGCATCTTAATAACAATTGGCTCACTAAGTAAGCATATCACATAGTGGGATTTGAACCCAAATTAAGCAAGGGAGGAAACAACATTCCCTCTTAGCCACTCAAACTACACCTAATTGGCAACAAAAGTTGTCACTTAATTTCGGTTAAGCCGTGAATGAGCACAAAGGATAACCAACTTTGGGTGAATACAGAATACCAAACAAATTCGTTTTATTTTCATATTTTAAGAAACCAAAATTGTTGGATCCACTTATGAATCATGATGCTTGGAATTCGTTTCATGGATGAGGGATCTGTCTCGATCTACACAGTAGACAAGTACGAAACATATCTCAGGAAAATCCTAGCGGATCAGGATCCAGTCTGGGGATCCATCCCTCAGGACCAACAGATCTAGTAACACAACTTTAAGTGCTATTATGTTGTTGAGGAAAATATACAATGACTATAAATGCCACCATAAATGTAATATGTTCATGCACTTCAACCATGTAGGAGGCAATGGGAAGGAACTAGGGATGATTATACAATCGAAGTGGACAAGGTTGATCCAAGTAATAATTAGATACTCAACATTAGGAAGCTAGCCTTCTCAAATGAGGCCAGAGAGAATTGGAATCGAAATTAATAGCACCATTGGAGAAAGATGTGTTGAGATTCTTGTTTATGAGCTCTCAACCCAATAGTAATTTGCCTATGCTTCATGACTCAAACACTAATGCCATAGCCCATGGTCCATCATTCATAGTTCTTGACATTTGATGAGATTTACCAATTTTGCTGATTTAACAACTGTTTTTGTACACCCTCGTATATACAAATTATTAGAATATCACAACAATAGATGTTTGGTATATGTATGTAAAGGTGTATGCAGACATTAGTATATACAATTAGCAACACAATTCAATAATTCTGCAGTGAAGGTCACTGTACAAGATAGCCTTTCTGTTAGTTTCTTGTACCATGTTTCATCCAAAATGAGGCATGACAACAAACAGTCCTGTACTTAACATTCTAAAACTATAGTTATATTTCTAATTTTTGCATGAAAACTATACCCATGTCAACATTCTTAAGTCATGACTCCTGCAGATTATAACACAAATCACACCATGTCATAATCTTAACGATAACATTGTTAGGTCATAGCCTCTGAAAATCAACCATACCCATGATCATCTATATATTCCAATGTTAGTGTTTCATGTGCATAAATAGCATGATGCTCTACCATAGCCAGAGTTAAGCTTATACTTCATTTTTCTTGCCTAAAGCCTTAAAAACCAGACCACAATGTATCATAGAAGCACTCAGCGTTAATGCAGAAAAGTATTAAGCATTTATGCATGACATAAGCGTTGTGCAATGTGCCGTTGCAAAGTAAAAGGAATATTCATGCAATACATCCACTAGTAAAAACAAAAGAATTCTTCCCTTAGTGTATCTAACCAAGATTCAACATCCCAAAAAAACCTAGAAACAATAATTCCATTTGACTATCCACCTAGTCCGGGGTTACGCAACCCTCTCCTGAAAAGTGCAGGGGCAAGCAAAGGCTAGCAGGGTTGACGCAAGCAGCTTCAAAGAAGTGTTGAGGTTTCTAGAGGTAGAAAAGGGCCTAGTTCTGTAAATCCTGTTTGAGGGTGTGAATCATTCCAGTTTTTTGTCTCCAAAACAGAGGTATTGCTGTAGATCTTATATTTCTCTCTCCGGTTAACCAGTAAGGTGCCCATATTTGTTGTATTCAGAACCTACTTAATAATATAAACCCTGCAGCAACCAGAAGACCGGTTTTTCTAGGGACAGTTGTCTAGAAAATCTTGTGTGTCACTTTGTCTGTGTGCATGTATTTTTGCTTAGATATGAATCGGTGAAGAACTGTTATGTGTTTACTTCGATGTTAATCTGGATTTTCAGCATTAATAACTTGATTAAGTAGAAGAAGTATAACCAGATCTAATAGTAGGGTTTCTACATAAAGTAATATTTAGAAATTTTCACAAGAGCTACATAGCATTGTAGTTTCATAGTATCAAGGGATAGTTTCCTAGTATCTGCGGCTAGTTGAAATTTTCAATGGCATGGCTAAGATATTTTCTCAACCTAATTTCTTGTTTTAGTTCATAGATCCTAATTTGTTGTATCTAAAAAGTCCTCTCCCTGGTTTGTTAAGGTCATTTAATTTTGTAAAAGCTATATAAGCAGCTTCTTTGTTCAATAAAAATTAGTCAAACATTAGTATTTTCGCACTCCTTTTATGTGTAGAACCCTATTTGAGTGGGTTTAAACTTTACCCACATCAATAAATGACTGTGTTTGGTCAAAATTTAGTGTGGTTAATTCTGGGAAGGCTTTCACCATGATTAAATGCAGTTGAATCCCATTCTTTTAGGCTCCATTAAACTAGTCATTTTGGTGTCCAATTTAATATCTAAAGTACTGCATAGTGGCAATTAGCTTTTATAAGTTATTATTTTGGTGCTAATAGAAATATAGATAGATAGATAACAATAGAACTAGAGAAACAATATGTACATCAAAATAAGATAAAAATGTTAATATATTGATCCGAAGTTGATATTTGTTAAACTTAAAAAGACTGATTGCAGGGGTTTCCTCCCCATCAACCTTCTTTTACAAAGTACAAAAAATGTTAATATTACAACAAATAGAAAACATATTAATAAAAATCCACTTTTGTGGCAAACATTTCCTATAAATTTGGATGCGACTATACATAAATGATTTAGTTTATTTATCAATAGCATGTGTGTGCATGCATACATGTGTCCCTCAAGTTCTAATGATATGAGAGGAAAATAAAGACAAAATCCTTAAAACAAGAGATCAATCACGTATGAAGGTATCTTCTCAAGAATAAGCACAAATCAAAAAGTATTTGAAGAAGTAAACTTTCCAGGATTAGAAGTAATCTCAAAGAGAAGAGTGTGGGAATTTGACAGCAGAACGAAAAGAATATAGAAGAAAAATCAGTCTGAATAAAATTCTATATGGTTTAACATTCCAGATGGGCCGATCCTTCACTTAACAAGGGCAAGGAAATATGGTAAATCTCTATAGCTTAGTTTTGTTATGATACATCTATAAAACAAAAGCGTTCTATATTTTAAAATATACGATTTACAAGTTTATCTCCCTCTGAAGTTTAATGCTGCAAAACAAAGAATAGTGAAAATACTTCTCGCATAGCGAGATGTTGACTCTGCAGCTTGTTTTAGAATGTCCGAAGAATCATAATTTATGAAAATGGACATGCCTGCATAGGACTTTGAGGATTCTTCAACTGCAGATAAAAAGCGCTCTGCCACCTACAAAGAAAAAAATAGAACAAATAGATTTAAGCATTGCACTCATTATTGATATGCCATATGGCATAGAGTATAAATTGTGAGAATTGCTAATTATATGCATCGTACAATGAGGATGTGGCAGAAAGTTGTAACGTAACTCTGTAGGGGGAAATTATAAAAAAGTGCAATTTAATAGCCCATATTACATATGACATATGACATGCCTACAAGTGTGACTGGGTCACCATGTGAGTACCATTGTTGGTGTAATATTCCTTGATGCATAGGCTCTTGAAAAATCACGAATCGTCCAGCGGTGGAAAAATGGCACATTTGTCGTTAAGTCATTTAAAGAATGTTCAGGAAGGCAACTTAGAGCCTTATTAACCTGTTCAGGTGGAGGAGAAATAAGATCAATGGATATTGCTTCATGTTCTTCAAGCTCTAAACAATGCAATCCAACCAGATGGCATTTACTCCACAGTTATTGGTAATGGCCATGAAAAAAAATTAAAATGTAATTCATTTTGTGTTTCATAAATTCAATATCATTTGCTCTAACTTTTAAAAAAGAATGTGAGCTCAAACTTGCAACTCAATGACATTGACATAGTCTCAATTAACCATTAATATGTGCTTATAAGAAAGATTAGTTCAACAGGATATATGAACATGTTAAAGCTCCTTCCAAATTTGTGGGGGTGGTGCATGGAATAATACCTTCATCAGGATACTTGGGAAAATACATAGGACGCTCCATATAATGTCCATATGTAAATAACTGTAATAAATGAAGAAGAGATCCAAGTCATTAACGGCTCATATACAAGTAGCATGATTCAGCAATTATAGCTGCAGTTAACACTCACTCCTACTTTGAGAAAATTAAATGTGCTCCTAATCCATAATACAACTATTTTTGTACACGCTAGTAAATACAAATGATTAGCATATCACAGCAATAGATGTCTGGTACATGTACGTAAAGGTGTATGCAGACATTAGTATATACAATTAGCAGCACAATTCAATAATTCTGCAGTGAAGGTCACTGTACAAGATAGCCTTTCTGTTAGTTCATTGTACCCTGTTTCATCCAAAATGAGGCATGATAGCAAACAGTCCTGTACTTAACATTCTAAAACTATAGTTAGATTTCTAGTTGTTGCATGAAAACTATACCCATTTCAACATTCTTAAGTCATGACTCCTGCAAATTATAACACAAATCACACCATGTCATAATCTTCAAGATAACATTGTTAGGTCATAGCCTCTGAAAATCAACCATACCAATGATCATCTATATATTCCAATGTTAGTGTTTCATGTGCATAAATAGCATGATGCTCTACCATAGTCAAAGTTAAGCTTATACTTCATTTTTCTTGCCTAAAGCCTTAAAAACCAGACCACAATGTATCATAGAAGCACTCGGCCTTAATGCAGAAAAGTATTAAGCATTTATGCATGACATAAGCGTTGTGCAATGTGCCATTGCAAAGTCAAAGGAATATTCATGCAATACATCCACTAGTAAAAACAAAATAATTCTTCCCTTAATGTATCTAACCAAGATTCAACATCCCAAAAAAACCTAGAAACAAAAATTTGCTGAGTTGACTATCCATTTTCACTTGAATTTTGGGGAAACAATAATTCAGGCTTTTGTTGAAGCGGTGTTTGCACATTTGGAAAGCCTTATCTCCTCAAGTGAAAAATAATTTTGGGGTGATGATGATGAGCGAATTTTGATTGAAATGGAGGAATTTAATTCTATTTATGAACGAAAAAATAAAAAACAAAGAAAGCACAACAATGATTAACAATTAATCTAAGGGGACAGAACCGGAATAGTTTGCAAACAGCAGTTAAGATCTGCTTAAATTTGAAGACGGGATGAGATGCATTTTATGGAACTGCATTACCAAAAAAAAGAAAAGGCATTCATATCTCGAAATTAGCTTGTTGTATTCTTCGCAACGGAGGGAAGGATGTCATGCAGGGGACTCAACTCAAAGGAAACACTTGTAATCAAGCTGGCCTTTACATTCTTAGTTTCAGACGTAATTGATTCCTGAGAGATTCTTTGTTAGGTCAACACCATTCTTAATATTTATAAACATGCTCGTGGCAATGTGTCAACACAATAGGTGGTTTATCCTATAGCTTAGAAGAATGATTATCAATACGTGGTCGAATGGCATTGGAAAAAAAAAGCCCAAGACGGTGTCGGGTTAATGAAAAGATAGAAATGTCAATTGTAATGGGATCACTCCGAACGACATTTAGAAATTGTTTCTGGGTATGCTAAGTCTCACCTCAACAATCAGTGAACTAATCGATTCAAGCTCCAATGGGTTCGAGAAAAGGCAAGGATTAATGTATTGAAGGGTTGTTGTGTGAATTTGGGTCCGTTTTAATTTTAAATAAATACATCTGAGCATGAAAACTTAGGTGTAAAAAGAGAAGAGTAGTTTTTGCAGAGTGGCACAACGGAAGTGTTAAATACTGAAAGTTCTGCATCATTAATTTATTATTATTATTATTATTGTGAAGTGGAGGAGCAAGATGTGGGATGGAAAAGAAAAGGTGATTTGGGTGTTGGTGGCCATATAGTTTGGCATCACTGTTTCTTAATTTTATGAGTATCACATTGGAGAAGCGGATATACTAACTAATGAAAATGGTTTCCATTTTTTATCCTAAAATAGCAACAGTCTTATGCCAAATAGGCCTCAAAACCTTGCATCCGATCACCAGCTAAGGCTACCGATCATATAACAGAAATGATGAGACGAGTGTAGAAATGATCAACTCTCTAATAGTGCTTAGAGAAAACTAAGCACTGACTATATGAGAAATGACCGAGCACTCACTCATATAGTCTCGTATGAACAACTTGGTCATTTTTGCAGAAAACTAAGTGATTCCTAAGTTTATCTGAACACTCTGCTCACACTGCCCACCCTCTTGATTGGATGATCCCTACAATGCCTTTGCATTAGCAAGCATTCACTTCCATAGATATTAATGGAGTACCATCATATGATTTGTAGTGAACCTTCCAAGTCATAGGTGGTGAGATCATACACCATTTTCTCAAAGTGGAGTGGGACAATTGAATTGCAACAATGAAACTAGTAGCTTTTAGTTTAGTGGGATGGCACATTGGTGATAAACATGCTATATTGGATGAGATAGACGCTCTTATAGTTTCTGAAATCTAGCATTCACTTCCATAGATGTTAATGGAGTACCATCATAGGTTTTTCTGTGAACCTTCCAATTCATAGGTGATGAGATCAGATACCATCTACTCAAAGTGGAGCGGGACAATTGAATTGCAACAATAAAACTAGCAGCTTTGAGTTCAGTTGGATGACACATTGGTCATAAACATGCAATATTGGATGAGATGGAAGATCTTATAGTTTATGCAAATGTGGCCCTTGGCCCAAGCCTAAAACCCTGAGGTGGAATATATTTCTGGCAATGAGAGACTGGTCACCTCCATTAAGAAGTTCTATACTTCTCTGTCATTGATCCTTTGGTTAGTATATAAATGACTTGGGGAGTACTAGTCATCTCAGGTAAGATATTTTCTGTAACAGGGGATTGAAATGCCAGTGGTAGACTTCAACACATTTACTGGATGCTTATGTGGACGCTGGTTTGAATTCCAAGCCAACAAACATTGTTTGTTATACAAGTAGATGAGAGTGAGTAATAGAAGAAATGGAAATCTAATGAAGAAAAGGTAACTAAGTTAATGGATTAAAATGTTTTTCTTATTTGAGAATAATCATATGATTGACTTGCTATAAAAACTGATGACAAAGATAAATGGTGGTTGTGATTGAAAAAACTATGCCAATAATAGTCGACAAAATTATATAGCCAACAAGACTTTGTGATGCTTTCAATTAAGGATGCCCCAAACCAACAAACTTCATATATCAATCCAATTATTAGTCCCAACTATGCCCAGAATATGGAGTCATGCTCAATTCATACATCTTTTTATCATTATAGCACAGTTTGTCTTTGTTGATGGCATCCAAGCTAAGTAACTAAAAACACTCCAAGAGGACCCCAGAAATGTTGTTTGCCAAATCAGAAACAGATTCCGGTGTTTCACTACTTTGAAATGTTGAAAAAGTGTTTTGGTGACATTCTGGCTTTCTAAAATGTTTTATCAGTTTCTTGAAATGCGCAAGATTTATGTTCCATCTTGAAATGTTTTACAAATTTTGGAAACATTTCAACAACAACCAACAACTTTTTGGGTAGAAAACTAAGCAACAAATTTAAAACACTTAGGAATCACTAAGCAAAAAACTCTCTGTAAATTTTTGTAGATGTTCTATGCTTGATGCAACTTTTTGTTATGTTTCTATTATAAAGATAACATCAAGTACAGGTTGATCCTAAAGCTTAAAATCATTATTTCACTTTTATCCAACAACATCATTATGTTCTACGATTGCAATCCAAGGTTCGGTCAACAATTTTAAAGGATTCCTGTAAACCTCCTCCATCATTTGTTTTGTATCACCCTCAGTTTCCCCCACACACTATCTTAGAGGAAATTCTACAAACTTGTTTCTTTCCCATTACAGAGTTCTCTCCTTACTTGAAAGTTTAGATTTGGTGGCCTCTTCTCATTGGTTCACAAGTTACAACCCAGTTCAACATCAGCCCTTGTATATATTCATAAATATAAAATAGTTGTAAACGGAAGAATTGCGAAGGAAGTCCCTATCAGCCTTTTAGTCTTATAACTTACAGGAATGACCTCCAATAGGGCCTATGAACCACAACCCATTCTAATTTTACTTTTTGTATGGTAAAGAATTTGCGTAGGCCCTTTATGGAATACAATTCCAATTGATTAGCTTGAGATCATCTCTCCTTCCTTGGTTACTCTGCCAAGCCCATTGTTAATTACAAAATTCATAGATTGATTTTTGAAACTCCAACTATTAGATAAGGTGGTAGACAGTGCATTCATATTCAATGATACAATGTTTCTAGGACCAAAAATTAGCCTTATAAATAATTTAGTTTCTGCGAGAGGTATATTTTTCCCAAGAACAAAAGAGATTGTAAATATGGTTGTAGAGGGCTTGGTTAGTTTATATGATCAATTTTACTGTATGCATCAGTACCAAGGCCCAAGAGGCAGATTAGGAGGTTGCCATAGCCCCAATGTCATTGAAATTTCAAGACTAGGCAAGGTCCCAAATTGTTGCGCGACAGAAAGGCATCTCTAACCATTCCATTCTACTCACCATGGACTATCATGGCTAGGAGGAGAAGTCCAAGTCTAAACCTTATTCCTTGGGGAAAATTAGGTCCATGTTATGTCTGCTCATTTTCATTTACAAATATAAATGCGCTACTGTCCTGTAGCAAGGCCATTAGAGGTACTTACAAGCCACAGTAAGGCCATAAATGTCTCCAATAAGAACACATAAAGAAGAAGGCTTACAGGTGGGAGGAAGGGTGGATTTGAGCAGGGATAGGTGGCCTAACCAAGGCCGAGTTCTTCAAAAAATACAAATCACATTTTAAGGAATTGGAAGAGAAGTT
This sequence comes from Pinus albicaulis, assembly GCA_034641835.2. NCBI lineage: Eukaryota > Viridiplantae > Streptophyta > Pinopsida > Pinales > Pinaceae > Pinus > Pinus albicaulis. The sequence continues at coordinate 26,823,458 of MU968450.1, forward strand.
TGTGGAGAACAGATGTAGGATTGGGTTTGAGTCTTGTGATAGCATTATGTGCTTGATGGTGTGAGGGTCACCTTTGTCTAAAAGACCAAAAAGGGAGGTAAGGGCTAGAAGAGTGCCCTAACTGGTCTTCTAGAAGCACATAATTCAAGGGCAAGAGGGCAACAATAGAGAGTTGCAAATTGCCTCTTGGATGATGGCTTGAAGGGTGTCCTAGGAGATGACTCCAAGGAAATGGGAAAATCCTCATCTATTGCAAAAGGGATTTCTTGTCCAGAAGAAAAAAATTATAATAGAAAAATCATGAAAAGAAAAGGCTCAAATCTCTCTTCCAGACTGGTGACATGGCACAAGCCCACATGGACCACTGTGATTGGTTGACATAACACATTAGAAGCATGATGTTAGCATCTAAAATATCTAGGACATGTGGCACTCCATGATAAAGACACATGGTGTGTGGATTTGAGTTTTTCAGGTGGTCAAGTGGGCCGAAAATAGGTGAAATGTGGCACCACTCAGAGATTGACATGTGCCAATTGGTACAAGTCGTAGAAAATTGGCATGCTCAAACAACGAGGTGATGCAAGAATGATGTGAGGGAGAAAATATCAGAAAAGCCCCAATTCTGGAGAACTAAAGCTCATCACCAACTTGAGATTGACAACTTTACATGATGTAATCTATGAATTTGTAAATGGAGAAATCATAGTAACAATAAAGTAACCTATGTAACAATAAATTCGGATTCATCCTCGGAGTGGTAAATGGAGAAATCATAGTGAACAACAAGAAACATGCAGATTTGCTTACAATCAAATAGATGAAAAAACACATACAAAAAACCTAGATAATAATCATGAACAAGCTTAATATTGAATTATGAATTGTAAAGGAACTTACAAAATGTGACATTACGAACCTGGTCAAGCACACAAGCAAAAATATCCTGGACATGACCCTGGTTGACAAGTTGTATTGCTCATGATGTAAGAGGATTTGTACCTACACTGCCAAGTCAATCAAAATCCATCATTATCTATACAATAAATACAAGTAATTGATGTAGTATTTTTTACTCTAAGATGCATTCTTATGATAATGTTAGAACATATGTTGAAAATGTCAAAACATACTTGAATAAGCTCCTCTTCATTTCAATAATAATTTATTGGAGTTGCATGAACTTGGAACAAGCCTCCCATGATCTAAAAGAGTAGCAACTAAGTCAACAGTGACTTTTTTGTTGCTACGTTGGATCGAGGGAGGTTTGCTCCAAGATTAAATCGCTCCAATAAATTATTCTCTACTAAACAGGGCCAACCACGTGAAGGTGGAAGCTCTTATGGCCCCTCCCCCCCTCACATCACTCTCAATTCCCCAATACCCAATCTATATTTCATTTTTTACTTTCATGATCATAAAAAAAAGCATTCGATAACTAATAAAAAAACAATGCAACAAAAAGTACGCAAGGAAACATTGAAATTAGTGCTTGACATAAAAATAGTATGATAAATGAGTTTTTTATATAATGCAAAAAACGTTCCAAGTATGGTAACGTTTGTCTTATAATAATATAATATTTTACATTATCAAATTTTATTTTTCTTCTTCCTATTTCTAAAGCTCCTAATTACATCATCAATATCATCGTGCTCTGCTCTTGTTTCGTGCCTTTCGACCCACACTGCTGACCTAGTTGCGTAGTCACAATGTCTGGTCTCATCCAGTGACGGGGCATCGCCTACAAAAACAGATAATATTAAATTTTAATTGTCGGTTTTTAAATATCATTGAACTAGTTCGGTAATATTAATAAAAAAAATTGCAATGAGATTATTTACCTGGTGCACCAGTTGTCGTCGTTGGGACTGTTGCCCTGTCTTCCTCTCTGGTGGTAAGATCCTCAAGGGAAACATTCTCTGTCATTTAAACAAAAAACGTTATAAAGACAACCATCAAGGTATAATTAGAAAAAATTATAAGTGGAAATTAATTACCATCACGACCCTCACTGATAGTAGCATTGTCGGCCTGGTCCCCACTACAATGATCAGGTTGCACGTGAGGAACATCTACATCTTGCTCTACAACTAGGTTATTTGCCTCGTCGGTAGTGCTGCTCCCCTACTTTAAACAAAGTTGTTAGACATTAAATTTATGGACGAAAACAAACATATTGAAAGGTTAACGTTTTACCTTATCAGGTATTCTGGATCTTGGGACCTACCCTAAGCTTCTGCGATGTTCAACTACGGCTTGATAGCCGAAATGGAAAGCGATTTTTTTATCTTCCTCTGTAGTTTATGTTCTTAAGTCATCACCCTACATTACATATGATTGTGTATTTTTAATGTTATATGATAGGATTACAAAAACGTTGGAAGGCGATACAATTAATTATAAGATGTTTAGCTACTTACAATTCTTGCGACTAATTTCAAGTATCCGCCCTGGCCTAGCTTGTGATGGACATTTTTTTCAATCATAGCTTTGGTTGCCTTCGAGGTGTCAGGAAACCTATCATCAAAATATTGAAGTCAAATATGACATAGCACACTTTTATTTTAGACATAGAGAAAATTAAAGCTATTGAATTAAAGTTGTAATTTACCTTGTGGGTCCAGTTGGCATTTTCCCTTCTTTCTTTGCCCTTTTCTCTTTTCCGTCATGGATGAGTGCTCTTCACTCACTCTCTGGAACTGTGAGAGGACGCTCTTATCTAGGGTTAAATTGCAATTGCGTCCTATAGGAGTCCCTGGTATATTTCAAATATTTTCCGGCTACCCGAGCCACCGCTATTCTGTCAGATGTGCAGACCCTAAAAAGGGCTTCTAGATAATCTAGAAGTTCTTTTTTCAGTTTGGAATTCTGGGAATTCCACCTTGTGCGTATGGTTGGGCAAAAAATTACCAACGCATGGCCATATCAATAATGTAGTTGGCCATATCAGCCTCATCACTGCCAACACGTTTAGCGGTTGGTTGGGTGTCTACTTGGGTAGGGTGTGTTTCTTAGCTGGCACCTAAAGGAGTAGAAGGTGTACAAGAGGGTTTCTAGGCAATCTCTTGCCCTTGTGTCCCACTACCACCAACACCGGGTTCAGCAAGTGTCAGATAATGCTACATAAAAAAGAACTTTTTGTTAGTTTAGTCAATGTAAAAATTAAAAATCAAACTATCACAATTCATCTCATGCAGAACAAAAAAAATATCCTTTTGAATTTTTATTATTACCTGATATGTTTCTAGCTAGGTCATAAGTTGTTTTATCCTCTCTTCTGTTTCAGGTGTTTGAGGCGCATCTATCAAAGTATCAAATTCTGACCTTGATTTTCGCGCCTTTTTTCGCAGCAAGAGCAATGGAGATAGGGATGAAGAAAGCTCTTCCTCATAGAGGGAATCATCAGGCATACCATGGCCAGGTGTCTGCATATTTGAACAAAATTAATATTATTTCAATTATGTAAATAACTAAAATACTTGAAGATAGAGAAATGCTGGCACTTTACATGTTCTTTTGCTGGCCTCTTTCCGCAATCATCCCGTCTCAGAGTTGTTCCTGTACTGCCCTGATCAGTCTGCCACATTGTAATAAAATTATAAATGTAAAAACTTGAAAACACAAAACAAAAAATGAAATAATTTCTAATAAGACACCGGAAGACAAAGTTAGAGTTTCAAATATGCCTTGCATTGAATTCAGCCCTAGAAACATGTCATTGCACATTAAGGCACCCAAAAAAGAGACGAGTTGACAATGAGACTAAACTGCGTTATTTGTAGTGAAATTTTAAAATCTCAAAAGGTATATTAATTATCGAAACAAATTAGCTTCATAATTTCAGTATTATTGAGTCTGTTGTGTATAAATCACAAAAAATTTGAAACAAAACACTAGAAAAGCAACAACATAATCACATTCTGCTATAGCAGTGATCTGACCTCTAAAGTAGAATTTCTACTAGTTTCATCAGTACCATACAAACAGTGGAAATGAACACAAGATACAACCACAGATGTGTATTTATCCGCAAAACCATCCACCTGCCAACCTCCTCTAGTAACCTACACTAGAAACAAATGTATGGGGTATTTTTATAAGGGGTTCCTCAAAAAACATCCGCTAGAGGTTCTTTTCCTTGTAGTGATTCTAGCCTATCACATCCAACCAATTTAAATTAATTGAAACTTTGAAATTCATAAAATATACTCTCCATTTTCACAACACAAGAATTTTGACAAAATCCTTTTCAAATTTGACATGTTGACCATGTCATGGGTAGACTTTCCATTTGTTTCATCTCAATAGGATGTGTCAGACCTTGAAGGTCATGGTCTAGGTGTCTGCTCTTGCACGATTTCACAAAGTAGTTATTTGCATGAATGCAATGTTTTATGCATGAACCAGAGGAGCATTGGATATATAGTGGGTGGGCTAGATTTCCTTGTGCATGCAAAAGTGCCAAGGGGATTCACACCAAAATGTATCAAGCATGTTATGCATGATTGGAAGGCTAAATTTTGGTGCAAGAAAGTTTAAGTGGATTTTTGGATAGTGACTTAACATGGCATGATGATGGTAAATGGTGTCAGAGGTAAGCGTGTGACCAAGGAGTTAGCATAGCATAAGATGACATGACATAGTTTGGTGCAATGTGTGTTGAGAAGACACATGGGTTAGCTTGATAAGTTAAGTGGGTAAAACAAGTTGGCATGCATGTTATCTTGATAATTTAAGTGGGTGAAATGAATCAGCACATGGGTTGACAAGGCAAGTTATATGGACCAGTGCATGATGGGAATGGGCAAGCTCATTTTATGTGAAACAATGTGATGGACCAAGGAGTGACATGATTGCATATAGGTACTTGTTGTGAGAGACAAGGATGATGAAGACCAAAATGTAAGGCATAATTTCTGAAGTACAAGATGACAGTATAGGACAAGGAGCAGAAGGTTCCATGTTGTTCTTGTCTATAAAATATATGAAGTAATTATTGCATGAGTACTGTCGTAACATTTAATAAATTTTATGTTAAAATATTGTATGTTATTACCATGATGGTTGTTTTCATAGGGATTTACTAAGTATTTGTACTATAGATAAGCTCAACAATAACAACTGTGACACTTGTTGATGTCACTAAACTTTCTATTGATCATAATTGAGGTTATCTACCTTTAGGCCACTTAATGTTGAGTTAGCTTTTGAATGTGGATGGCTGAAGTATTTAGTATTTTGTTAAGCTGTGAAGTATCAGATTGAAATTTGTATATACTCCAATAGAACTCACATTAATAGGCTCTCATTATGGATCACAAGACCACCTCTGTGTAAGATGATGGCAAGGCCTAAGGAAGCTTTACTATTGGAAAAAATAGTCTGTTGGCTAAATATATACACTGCCTATTCCATGCCTCTTTAGATTCTTGCTACCAAAGCACACCTTGAGCAATGAGAACACTATTTTTAAGAGTCGGGTCACAAGGAGCAAGGTATAATTACCATAGAAACACCCTACTAGTTTTAGAGAAACAAAGGCTTACAGGCTGAATTACAAGGATGATGAAGACCAAAATGTAAGGCATAAGTTCTATTGACCATAATTGAGGTTATCTACCTGTAGGCCACTTAATGTTGAGTTAGCTGTTGAATGTGGATGGCTGAAGTATTTAGTATTTTGTTTAGCTGTGAGGTATCAGATTGAAATGTGTATATACCCCAACACAACTCACATTAATAGGCTCTCATTATGGAGCACAAGACCACCTCTGTGTAAGATGATGGCAAGGCCTAAGGAAGCTTTACTATTGGAAAAAATAATCTGGTGGCTAAAGATATACACTGCCTATTCCATGCCTCTTTAGATTCTTGCTACCAAAGCACACCTTGAGCAATGAGAACACTATTTTTAAGAGTCTGGTCATAAGGAGCAAGGTATAATTACCATAGAAACACCCTACCAGTTTTAGAGAAACCAAAGCTTACAGGCTAAATTACAAGGATGATGAAGACCAAAAAGTAAGGCATAAGTTTTGAAGTACAAGATGACAGTACAGGACAAGGAGTAGAAGGTTCCATGCTGTTCTTTTCTATAAAATCTATGAAGTAATTATTGCATGAGTACTGTCATAACATTTTATACATTTTATGTTAAAATATTGTATGTTATATGAGAATTATTAAGGCAATATTGTATGTTATACTTTGAATCTAGTACAGATTTCAGGATTTTTCATAATTGCAGACTCGAATCAGCTAGAAATTTTCAAACTTCTTATCTTGAAGACCTATAAATTTGTTTTTGTAGATCTTGAGACTTCATACCAAAATTGCAGACCTTAGGTTGAGCTAAATTTTGGGGTAGTTCAGAAAAATTATAAAAGTTATCTCTTGCAAATTTGGTCTCTTATTGAGCTCTTTTATTTGCAGACCTCAAACCTCAAATTGTTACAGATTTTGGGCTAGTTGTTGCATACATTGCATCAAGGAGTTTGGATTTGTGCACTGTTTGGAGATCCTCTTAATAGATCTATTTTTTTTAGTAGCCTTACCTTGAACAAGAAGAAGACCTTATTTGGAAGAAGACATTGGGCTTGGTTGAAAATAGAGTTTGGTTCTTCTTGAAGCAGACTTCAACTCATATTTATTAAATATATTCCTTGCATTATTGCTAATCCGTGGATAAAAACATTATTAAAGGATTGCTAAAACAAAGGAGCAAGTAACCCTTGTTGAAGACCTTATTGAATATATTGTTGGAGCAACTTCTAGTAAACTTGTTGTGAAAACCTTGAGGACATTTTTGGAGCAACATTGTTGAAGCTGATGGTATAGCATTGTTGGAGACGATCTTGAGGGGCCTTGAAGTGAAGCTTTTGGAGCAACTATTGAAAAATCCTTAGAGCATTTAAGTAAGGCACTTTCTATCTTGCATCACCTTTTTCCTTTCAATATCCTTTAAACGATTTTGTTGATATTTAATGTTTGAAATCACGTTATAATTCCTTGATTATATGTGTTTGGATACTTTCCGTTTGAAATTACCCAAAAATACCTTGGCAATTTTATCTTCAGGATGCATGTCTGACCCTATTATTTAATATTTTGATTGATAGTAGTAAACGTAGAGATTTAGGGGGCTCTTGACTTGGTTTGGTTGGGCCATTAGATCCCTAACATCTACTAAGGAGAACCCCCTTGAGTTGGAGGAGAGCTAGCCTGAAGTGAAAAGAGGTTGGTGAGGTGACAATGGGACTACTGAATTACACATGGTGTCACACTTTAGCTTTAGGACTTTATCTTGAGAAGTGCAAGATTTTGCTATATCAATTCTCAAATTGTTTACAACATTATTGTTAAGAACTAATAAGAAGTGATGTTGAGGGGTTTTTGGGTATAAGAAACAATACCATTTAAAAACTAGGGTTCTCAGTCCTTGGCATTCCTTCACCTGGGCCTAGGGGCACACAAGAATAATTTAACACTAAACCATGCAAACTTAAAAGTAACTTAACAGATCCATAAATTAATAATAATCATAATTCCTAATTTCCTATTGTACGATATAATGCAAATTATTCAAACATGAAGCAATGAAGACATGCAATGTCTGAATTTCAAGATTGATGAACCAATACAAGAAGTTAGAAACTACAACTATGATTCAATACTCTGTGTCTTAACTCCATGAAGGAATCTAGTTTGTAGTACAGAACATGCATCGTGTATTATCAATTCTTAATTGACAACAACTAAAGGTCATCTACCTCATCAATTCCTTCCCATTTTGTGTTTTTATGTTATATTCCTTATAAAAGTGTCAAATTTCTCTCAAAGTAAGCAACCATTGAATAAAATAAAAAATAGTTGAGATATGATTGAGAAATGGTCATTTATTTCTTGAAAGGATCTTCATGATTTCTTCGGTGGATTTTCATCTCAAGAAACAAGAAATGACCTAAGAAACTATCGTGATGTAATATAAGAAACAACACGGTGCAATGGCCATTTTCAAAACCAAATGATGTCCATTGAGGACATGGCCTTTATTTGGTTCTTGTTTCATAGGAGTTTCAGGTAGAAATGGAACGTTGTTGTACCATTTCCAGTAGTAAAAAGGGAAAACCTTCTTTTTCCATGGGAAATAATTTACCTTTCCTTTTTCAAGATAATCGAAATCACAAAAATATGAACTATACTACACACATTCTTGGATAATGTGAAAGTGGAAAAGGAATACCCTACACAAGTGATGCACACATGTACACTTGAACACTAATAGATTTTTGTAGTTGAAAAATTTATGCAATGCTTGTTTTCATTTAAATGTAGGGTTTTTAAAGCAAGGAGAAATAATGGCTGCCAATTTAATAAGTGTTTCTTTGGGAAAAATTTAAATCTTGTATTGGGTGATGAAGATAATAGAGGGTATTGAATCTTGATTCTTGATATTTGTTTAACTTGAATAACTCAAATGATTATAAATATTAGTGGATGAGTTATTTTTTCAAGTATGTCACTCAAAACTCTTATGTCAAAGCATTGTATGATGGCTAGCATTTGCTTGTTTCCCTTTCTTTAGTTCAATGTAAAAAGTATATTAATATATTGGAGCACGAATGATAACTACAATTGTTTGCTCTGCAGTATATCCAACCCCAAGATTATGAAAAGCTTTCTCAAGTGGAGATATTGGTTATTGATGAAGCAGCTGCAATTCCATTGCCTGTTGTAAAGGCTCTGCTCGGGCCATATTTAGTGTTTTTGTGCTCTACTGTAAATGGGTAATAATTATAAATGAGCCAACCCCAATCATAGATTCTGTAACCATTCTGTTTCAATATAAAGCCCAGGTATTGAAACCCTCCATCCATATTAAGAAGAAATTGCAAATTTTTATAACATTCGGGACATTACAGCTAAAGGATTGGTGTATGCTTACCATTTTGGTGGTCGAACCAATGGGTCCCCTGCTAAACCCTCAAACCAACGAACAACTGACCGGTTGAACAAATAGTCGAACTCTCAGCACCATCGTTGCAGAGATAATGAAATCGATTAGGTCGAACTCTCAGCACCGTTGCAAAGATAATGAAATCGATTCTGTAAGAATTTTTGTAAAAAGGGCATGTGCGTAATGAAATGGATTGGTTTGGTGTGACATCCACTAGATATATGGTACATTCCTTCGATATTAGTATATTTCCATAAAAGATAGGATGTTTCCTTTAGGAGTGGGAAAGGAAGGCCCATTAATGAGCTAGAAATTATGCCATTTACCTGAAGTATTTCATATGTATCTAGAACTAAATAAGTTGTATGACAATTGTTATGGCAGATATAAGATGTGTATTATAGTTTATATTTCAATTTTTCTTAAGTAGCATGCATGTGAGGTTCATATAGTGACTACAATTACCAAATATATTTCAGTGAAGATGTGAAGATGATCTCTCATTAGGTCCTAATTACTTAAAGCATCATTAATTAGCTTTCCAAATGGATAAAATATGTTAACAAATTAGTAAAAACTAGGAAAACAAATCATGCTTTAAAAAAAATATGGCACAATGAGTCACACTCTGGGATTTATTTAATTACTCATCAAGTGTCGTTACAACATATATATGATCACCATTACCATACAAATGGGACATGTGACCATCATTTTGGTTTCACCAATGACATTCCACATCATGAGCATTGTTTATGGTTGATTGTGTTTATTTTTTTTAAACAAATCATTTATACATTTTATGGAAATCATAGACACAATTTATAATCACATTACAAGATCATGATGTATGGATATTCCTTATCATTTCTTAGATACTCACAACTTACCAGCACCTAATAGATTGATATACACATCATATGGAATTTACCCCTAGAATTCCACATGTATCCTAAAACAAATTAGTTGTATGGCAATTGTTATGGTGCATATATGATGTGTATTACAGTTTATCTTATAATTTTGTTGAAGTAGCATACAACAATTTACATAGTGATATGAGAACCACTCTCTAGAGTATACATCGATTTTGTACACATGGATTTTCAGTTGCTTTTTAAGATATATCATTGGTGATGACATGATTTTATAATGAACCATTAAGTTGAACTATGAAATTATTCCTCACAACACACACACACACATATTGATGAATTAATAATTTTTCTCATATAATTTTTTTAATCTATTTTGAAAAAAAATATATATTATATATAATTATTTCTAAGAATAACAAGAGAGAATTCCTTACCATATATTCGTAAAACATATAATAGCAAGAAAGTTAATCTATTGAAATTTCATTTCCAAACATATTCATGGAGTAAAATGAAGATTAAAAGGAGATATTCATGGATTTACCTATAACATCACCTCATAAGAATGTAAATGTACAATATTGATGATACATAGGTTAGGAGAAAATTAATCTATTGAAATTTCATTCCCAAACATATTCATGGAGTAAAATGCGGATTAAAAAGAGATATTTATGAATTTACTTATAACGTCACCTCATAAAAGTGTAAATGTACAATATTGATAAAATTTATTTATATATGATAAATAATAAACCTTTATCTCACATGTATCATATAATATTATAAACAAACACATTCTATAATATGCAATAAAAGTGAAATTACACAATCCACATGGAAATAAGACTTAGTTCAAGCAAAAGAAAATAAAAAATAAACCATAAGTGACATGGATTTTGCAAAATCCTTGATCAAAGAATCAAATAAAATAGACATGAATTTAAATGTAATTAGATATAACTAAAACCATAAGTGACATGGATTTTGCAAAGCCTTGATTCAAGAATCAAATAAAATAAGCATAAATTTAAATGGAATTAGATGAATTAGGTGAGTGACCGAGCATAAGGTATACCCTTTAAATTAAAAAAAAAAAAAATCAAACCAAATTTGCTAACTAAAAGAAAGTACAAAAACAAGCAAAGTGAGAATAAAATGATAATGGCTATTATACCATTTTCAATTGTTTTTTCGGATGGATATATATATATATATATATAATGTAAATGATAATGTGATAATACAATTTTAAATATATATAAATATTATCATCACTAATAACGTGCACAAGCTGGCACATGAGCGGTCTCAAGTTAGCAAATGTGACAAAGGCACCCTCGCACGAAACAGCTAGGCCCGAGCGCCCTTGGTCATGCGACGTCACACGACGCGACACGGCGCGCCCGACCGCACAGATGCACAAGGTAGAAAATGGTAAACAGACCACCCGAACGTGCACAAGTTGGCACTCGGGCGGTCACAAGTTAGCAAATGTGACACGGGTGCCCTCACACAAAACAGCCTGACCCAGGCGCCCTTGGTTGTGCGGCGTCACACGGCGCGACACAGCACGCCCGGTTGCACGGAGGCACAAGGTAGCAAATGGAAAATGGGCCGCTTGAATGTGCACAAGCTAGCACCCAGGTGGTCACAACTTAGCAAATCTGACACTGACACCCTCGTATGTAACAACCCAACCAAGGCGCCCTTGGTCATGAGGCGTCACACGCCGTGCCCAGCCGCCCGGAGGAACAAGGTAGCAAACGACAAACGGACTGCCCGAATGTGCAAATTAAGACACTCAAGAGGCCACAAGTTAGCAAATATGACACAGGCGCCCTCGCACGTAACGGCCCAACCCGGGGGCCTTGGTTGTGCGGTGTCACAAGGCACGACACGGTGCGCCGACCGCCGGGAGGAATAAGGTAGCAAACGGAAAACGGGCCACCCGAATGTGCACAAGGCACCTGGGTGGTCACAAGTTAGCAAATTTGACATGGGCAACCTCACACGAAACGGCCAGACCTGGGCGCCCTTTGTCGTGCGGCGTCACACGGCACGACACAGCACGCCTGGCCACATGGAGGCACAAGGTAGCAAATGGTAAATGGACCGCCCAAACATGCACAAGCTGGCACCTAAGCAGTCACAAGTTAGCAAATGTGACACGGGTGCCCTCGCATGAAACGGCCCGACCTAGGCGCCCTTGGTCGTGCGGTGTCACACAATGCGACACAACGCGCCCGACCGCACGGAGGCACAAGGTAGAAAACGGCAAATGGGCCACCCGAACGTGCACAAGCTGGCACCCGGGCTGTCACCAGTTAGAAAATGTGACACGGGCGCCCTTGCATGAAACGGCCAGACCCGGGTGCCCTTGGTCGTGCGGCATCACACGGCGCGACACGGCGCGCCCGACCGCACGGAGGCACAAGGTAGAAAACGATAAATGATCCGCCCGAACGTGCACAAGCTGGCACCCAGGCGGTCACAAGTTAGCAAATGTGACACAGGTGCCCTCACACGAAACGGCCCGACCCAGGTGCCCTTGGTCGTGCCACTAGTAAATTTGGCCCAATTTCCAACGGCCAAAGTGTCATTATTCCGACACCCCGTCATCGCAAGAGTGACAATTTGATGCCGGTTAAAGCGTGGTTTTCCTTATAGTCGCAATTCCGACACTTTCATAAAGCGTTGGTATTACGACGCTATCCAGACGCGTCGGGCGACCTCACACGGCGCAACACGACGCGCTTGAATGAACGAATATCCCACAAGGGAGAAAACAGAAAATGGGCCACCCGAACGTGCACAAGGCATCTGGGCGGTCACAACTTAGAAAAACTGATACCGGCGCCGTCGAGAAAAACAGCACAAACTGAATGCGCCCGGTCGGGCGACCTCGCACGGCGCGACACAGCGCGCCCGACCGAACGATGCCACAAGGGAGAAAATGACAAACGGGCCGCCCAAACGTGCACAAGGCACCCGGGTGGTCACAACTTAGCAAAACTTATACGGGTGCCCTCGAACGAAATGGCCCGACCCGAACGCGCCCGGTCGGGCGCCCCTCACATGCATTAAGAGAGAACCTCCTTGGTTGTACAAAAGAATAGATCCACAACCCATTGGAGAAGTAGAATAGATATATTTTAATTCATTTCATTTATGTTGTTTCTTTATCTGTGTTAAGATTTATTTCTTATGGGTGGTGTGCACCTTTCACTTATATTTCATAACATATAGTTAACATTTAACCATTGAATTACATAGTGAACCAATCAAATCAGAGTATTGTTACAAGACAACTTTAAAAAGAGTAATAGCATATAAGTGTCGTTATTACGACACCCCCAAAGTGTCGCTATTGCGACGACTGCCTCCAAACGTCGCAATTGTGACACTTAGAAAAGTGTCGCACTTGCGACGTTTGGCAGTCGTCGCAATAGTGACGCTTTGGGCCATAGTCTCGCAATTGCGACGTCTTCCTCCATACGTCGCAATTGCGACACTTTTCTAAGTGTCGGTATCGCAACACTTTTTTATAAACGTTGGTATAGCGGCGGTTTCGGGCGGGATGGAAAAAATTTGGGGAAATTTCGACATTTGGTCAAAAGCGTTGGAACCAAGTGTCGGAATTTCCACCAAATGTAGTAGTGATTGTCCCAAGGAACAAAAAGAAGAGGAGGATATGTCTCGTGTTCCATATGCAAGTGAAATGGGTAGCCTGATGGATGCAATGGTTTGTACTAGACTAGACATTGCACATGCAGTGGGAGTATTTAGCAGGTTTATGTCAAAACTAGGGAAGGAGAATTGGACAACAGTGAAGCGGATTTTCAAATATTTGTGTGGCACTAATGATTATAGTTTGTGCTACCAGGATGACCCGAGGATTGGAAAAGAGTTAAAGAGGGTTGGACATTCATGGTTTTGTTGATGCGGTAAATTTGGAGATGGACCAAAGAAGATCTACAAATGGGTATGTGTTTAGCCTATTTGGAGGTGCGATCGGTTGGATGAGTAAAAAGGCAGGTCTATAGTGGCTCTTTCAACTACGAAGTGAATACATAGCGACCACTCATGCAAGCATGCAGGCAAGGAAGCAATTTGGTTTCAGAAATTGTGTTCAAGTATGGGGTTGTTGCAGTAAGCTATAAGGATATACTGTGATAGCTAAAGTGAAATTTTCTTGGCTAAGAACCCTGCCCATCATTCAAAGACAAAGCATATTGATGTTCAATATCACTTTGTGAGATATATAGTTGAAGCTAAAAGGGTGTTGTTGGTAAAGGTGGACACCTTGAAGAATGTTGCAAATGCATTGACAAAGTCTGTGAGCACTCACAAGTTCTCTTGGTGTAGAGAAATAGTGGGTGTTACAAAGTTGGGCTAATGACTCAGCTCTCCTATGGCCCCCTATGGAAAGAAAACAAGTGGGAGAATGTTGGGTTTGTGTTATATTCTTTCCATGACTAGTCACGCGTGAGGGCGATATCCATCCATGTATGTTGCATCAGGTGCAGCTGGGGGGTCACAGGGGGGATAGTAGCCCTCCCTGTCGGGGTGTGGGGCAATGCCCCAGGAAAAAAAAATTTGGTCCTTATTTTCCGGTGGGTGGACCCGCCCATTGTTTTGTGCATGGGTTTGCACATGGTTTTGGGGCATGATGGTTTTCGTCCCCTTGTATTTTGTAGATCCGGTCAAGGGAACTACGGTTATGTTATAATATAGGGTTAATGGATTGGGGTTTATTTATGCTTCGACATGTATATATGTGTTGTAACACTAAAAGGAATATAATGAAAAATCAAACTGGTCGTCCTGATTTTGGATCCAGGGGAAAATCTATGTGTTTATCTATTTTATATTTTATTCTCTCGCTATTGTTTATTTTATGTTTTAAAGATTCGTTTGTAGATAATTTCTATACAGGGCTAAAACCTACGGGAACATTGTAACATATATTTGATATGTGTGTGTTTTTTATTTATAAATGCGTCATTTTTAATGACCATGTGATTTTTTCAATTATATACCAAGTGTGCTCCCACCATGTAAAACGCAACTTGGTGAACTTCACATTTTTATAAAATTAAAATGTGAGGACTTCAACAAATTTTTGTTTAAATTGAGTTTCACACATCAATTAGTTCTTTGAAAGTTTTGTTTTACATAATTTGTGTGCTAAATTACATTAATTTTTTGAAATCTTTTGAATTTATTTTAAATAGTAATTTAAAAATAATTGTAAATGTCCACTGTAGATATATCCATATATATCATGGATGATGAAAGGCGGAGATCAATAGAATCCCATGCCTCTATGCCAAAGGGGGATCATGGATCGAAGGATGTTCATGGTCTTTATATAATCTTATCTCCATACAGACATGTGTGTATACATGTCGAATTAATTTTTTTATTGACTATATATATAATTTATCCCCATGTACATACATGTATACATATGGAATTGATTTTTTATCAATTTTGTGAGTTAAATTAGTTTTTAATAAGTTTTATTTTTTATTTTTTAAGAATTAGGAGGACAAGGGTGTCTACTCCATCAATGGAGCATGGCCATGGTTCACACAATTGTGGTATGGTCACGCAATTTAATCAATCATATGTACATGTATTTATATGTATGAATATATTTTTGAATTGATTATAAATTCATATTTTTTTATGAAGCTTCCCTCTCGTCGCGTGAGGTTGGTGGTGGTACACATTCCCCTGGAGGCAGGTGGTGGCCAATTGAGTGAGGGTAATGATATGCATTCCCCCGGAGGCCAACCAATGGATGGTCGTATTGGTTCTTAACCAATAAGTGGTCATTCTGGTTCTCAACAGTCTTAGTGTGGGTATCATGTTGGCCAACCATATCGAGGTGGCCATCAATCTTAATATTGTTTTCATTCAATTTGTACAAATTTGTTTACATGTTTTTTTTTATACAAAATTTTATATATTGATGCAGAGGGTGAAAATGTTGCTCCAAAAAGACGTAGGATAGAACGCGTTATTCAAGAAGAAGGTTGTACACCAACCACGACTTATCCGTCTGACATTTCCGATATACCTTGAGAAACAAACATGCAACAATGCACGTGACAAATGTGTCAACATCTTCATTCAAAATTGAAGAAATATCTTGTTTCTTTGAAACTCCCTACTGAGAGTCGAGAAAGCTTAGAAATAGTTACTCACTCTTTAAGCGAATTAGTAGATGTGTACCTAAGGCTTGGGCCAACCACTGATACTTTTGTAGAAGTGATGAGAAAAATAAAGGAAACAATGATGGGTCCCGATACATGGGAGGTTTTTAAACAATTAGTTACAACAGAAATGGCCAAGTCTATGTTTAATTTCAAAGGAGGGCTGAAAAGAAAGATGTTAAAGGTGCAATATTACACACCCTGATATAGTTGGCCATTTGTATGATAGGCACCTTGTTGCCTATAAAAGACTTCCATGAAATGACGAGGTTCCACTTTATTTTGAAAAATTATTTTTGAGAATGAAACCCAATTATAATGACCTCCCCTCTTAAATTTTTGGTCCTAGGAAAGGTCGATTATGTGACCGTAGGGGCATTGAGCGTGATGTTGAGTTGCCTTGCCCCGAGCCACCATTGGTTAGTCGACCTCTTCGTGTCGAAACTTTGCGGACAGAGATGGATGCCACTTCTCAAATTAGTCGAGAAGCAAGGGATGATATCATTGACAATGTTCAGAGTGGACTAAGTGGAGTTGATGTTTGTCTGAATCGAAAAAGAGAACGAGAGAATGCACATGCTAATTTTGTGTATCAGACAGATGATGAGATAGATAACATAAGTGTTGTGGATCTTAGAACATATATAAAGAATTGTCGCAATAGTTCGCAGGACCTAATTATTCATGAGCAAGAGGGCATGGGATCGGTATGTGTTAATGGTTAGGGGGATTATTTTAACACATGTGCAATTTGTAATAAATACATATATACATACATTTATTTGTATACATTAATATAACAAAAATATATCATATATGTTAACACCATTTGCAGTTCTCATGCTTGATGAACAAAGATGTTAATCTCACAGTTGAAGCCTCCAGTTCACACAATCAAGATGGTTCTCACCATCAATATGATATTTTGGCACATGTTAGTGTTTTTTAAGTGAACATGATGATGTACAATTATTTTTTTCTATTATTATATATATAGAAACATGATGACATATTTTTAAAATAAATAATTGTGCACACATGTATATGTATATAATTAAATCCTAACAGATTTTGATTCCGTTCGATGTTTTTGGGATGGAGGTACCTTCTTCTTCCTTGGGAGATGTGTCAAATCCACCATCACAAGTATGAACAATTTTTCACTTAAATATGTTTTTAAGTTATATATTGTAGCTCAAAAGTTCCATTAAAAAATGAGATCTAGATCTTGAGTTATTTTACAGTTTTAATTTTTTTGAATTTTAGGTTTCTAGAGATTTTCTTTTGGAACCACCCTTAGGAGATGTGCCCAATCCACCATCACAAGTGTTCAATTTTTCACTTATATGTTTAATTTATAAGTTATAAATTGAAGTTCAAAATTTTTATTATAAAATGAGATCTAGATCTTGAGTTATTTTATACTTTTAAAATTTTTGAATTTCAGGTTTTTGGAGATGATTTTCGTTCTCCATGGACTCTAGCGATGGAGTGTATGATGGAGATAGGAACATACATACCATTTGAACAAGTTGTCTAACTTTTTTTTAATATTATTGAAAATTAGTTTATATGCATTTTATTTTGAAAAAAAAAATATATATATATATATATATATATATATATATATATACTTGTACATGTATATTTTACAGTTTACTGTGGAAGATGTTACTGTGGAGGATGTTTTAATGGACGAGCAACAAAAGACAATGGAGAGAGAACCACATGAGGTATTGCATGATTTATTTTTTCATTTTGTTTTTTTACATGAAGTTCTATATTCTCATTCAACTTTAAAACATTAAATTTTAATGTTTGTACACATTATGTACATGTTCCCCATTCTTAACATGATAGCACGAGGATCGGGACTTTGCTGGTAGAGACACTAGATCCATCTGTATTTGATTGATGATGCACATGTGTGCAACATTATACTTGATAGATCTAGTCTTAAATTTAATTTTTTTTTATATATAGTCTTATCTATGCAGTCATATTTACTTTTCTATATTACTTGATACTTGTAATACTATACATTGAATTAGATATATATTTAATTTTATCGTTCATGTGAGATACAAATTTTGGATGTATTTTACTATTTGGATATAGTTTTAAACTACATTTACTTTTATCAAGTATGATTTTAAATTTTGGATAGTTACATTCGGCATGTGATGACATGTTGTGATATATAATGTTTTGTTTTTAAAACTCAAGTTGTCATTTTATTTTTTAAATATAAAATGAATCTAGACGGAGATTTCAAATTAAAAAACACATGTACATGCGTATATTTTGGATAGTTGAACTACATTTAGCATGTGATCACATGTTGTGATATAATGTTTTGTTTTTAAAACTCAAGTTGTCATTTTATTTGTTAAATATAAAATTCAAATCTAGATGGAAATTTCAAATTACAAAACACGTGTATATTTTGGATAGTTCAACTACATTTGGCATGTGATATCATGTTGTGATGTAATGTTTTGTTTTTAAAACTCAAGTTGTCATTTTATTTGTTAAACATAAAATGAATCTCTAGATGGAAATTTCAAATTACATTTTCACAATGTGTATATTTTGGATGGTTGAACTACATTTGGCCTGTGATTGTGATATAATGTTTTGTTTTTTAAAAGTTGTCATTTTATAAATGTTAAATATAAAATGAATCTCTCTAGATGGAAATTTCAAATTACAAACCATGTACATACATGTGTATATTTGGGATAGTTGAGCTACAGTTGGCATGTAATCACCTATTGTGATATAATGTTTTGTTTTACGATATAATGTTTTTTTTTTCAAATTCAAGTTGTCATTTTATTTGTTAAATATAAAATGAATCTCTAGATGGATATTTCAAATTACATTTTCACAATGTGTATATTTATTTTGGATGGTTGAACTACATTTGCCATGTGATTGTGAAATAATGTTTTGTTTTTAAAAAGTTGTCATTTTATAAATTTGTTTAAAATATAAAATGACTCTCTATAGATGGAAATTTCGAATTACAAACCTGTATACATGTGTATATTTTGGATAGTTGAGCTACATTGGCATGTGATCACATGTTGTGATATATTGTTTTTTTTTTTTTTTAACTCAAGTTGTCACTATATTTGTTAAATATAAAATGAATTTGGCATTATATTTTTTCAACATAAACTAGATGGAAATTTCAAATTACAATTTACACAAAAATGTGTATATTTTGGATAGTTGAACTACATTTGGCATGTGCTCACATGTTGTGATATAATGTTTTGTTCTTAAAACTCAAGTTGTCATTTTATTTGTTAAATATAAAATGAATCTAGTTGGAAATTTCAAATTACATTTAAGACATCCATACATTAGTACATGTTATGCATTTGAACACGTGTGTGAATGTTATATAATTTTAGGATGTACATCTATTATTTAGGTGATATTTAAGCACAAAACATATCAATGTTTTAAAATCTAAAAAAAATCATAAAATGTATAGGTCAGAATCCATACCATGGCCCCATGCCACTGTCAAGAAACCCATCAGAGGGAGCTACAGAGGTGCGTTTTCAGGCCGATCTCACTGTGGCAATGACCAGTGATTGGAATCCAGCGAGGGCTCTGCATCTGATAGACATAAGGTGTTGGCTCCTCGAGTGTTTGATAACATTCATGGGGAGACTATTTTTCCTTTGGAGAAGCCCAAGGGTAGAAGAGACAGGAAATCCACTATTTCGCAATCTGTGCAGCCTTTACCCAGGAAAACCAACTCGCTTCTAGGTTATGAGCCCATGATGGAGGAGATAGGAATTTGGGTTATGGAATCAGATGGTGTCTGGACCAGAGTGTTATGAAACCAACTCAAAAAATAGAAGAAAAGAGATATAAACGCCTTAGAAATAAGCCACTTCAAGGGGAAAACCTCCAATACATTACATAAATGAAAAATTCTTAGATGATACAAATGACAAAACCTCCTTTCTATATATAGGAGTCCATGGGGCCATAATGTAATCCTATCTGACCTAACAATAATAATATAAGGGCACAATAATAACAATATGGGGGTTACAGGGGTACAACAATAACAATAAGGGGGTTACACTAACAACAATAAGGGACTATACTAGTAATATAGGGACCTAACATGCTCCTATCCTTCAAAAAAATGTTGTCCTCAATGCTTGAGTAGCTCCAGGTGCTTCTGTATAAAATTCTCATCCTCCCATGTAGAATCTTTAGTGGGAAATTTTTCCATTTGATGAGATACTCTTAAATTGATCGATTTCGTAGCTGTCAAGTTCTTATTTCTGTGACTGCTTTAGGTTCCAATATGGTTTTTCCTTCCTCATCAAGTTCTAGAAATATTGTTTGAATTGTAAGTTTGTCCCCTATAACCTTCTTTAAGCAAGAAACATGGAAAACTGGATGCACTCGCGAAGAAGCAGGAAGCTCCAATTTGTATGCCTTAGTACCAATCTTTTGCAACACCTTGTAAGGACCATAGTACTTTGACAATAATTTATTATCCTTCTTAGCTTTCTTGAGGGACATTTGTTTGTATGGTTTTAGCCATAAAGATACCCAGTCTCCTACATCAAAACTTCTCTCACTGCGATGTTGATCTGCCTGTTGTTTCATTCGATTTTGTGCCAAATTTAGGCTATCCTTTAAGAGTTGAAGAACTTCTTGTTGATATTTGATGTGATCTTCCACTTCTTGAACCCTAGAATTTTCCCTTAAAGAAGATGTGATGTACGGTGGATGATATCGAAGTGCCATAAATGGGGTCATTTTTGCTGCACTATGGAAGGAAGTGTTATACCACCATTCAACGAGAGTTAACCACTTGAACCATTGTGACTGCTTATCATACACAAAACAACAAAGATATCCTTCCAAACATTTGTTCACTATCTCAATTTGACCATTGGATTGAGGACGATAAGATGAGCTATGAGCTAGTTGAGCACCCAAACAAGAAAATAATTTCGTCCAAAAATTTCCTATAAAAATGGGATCTCCGTCACTTACAATAATCTTCAGGTTTCCATGTAGCTTTTGAATTGTTTCTATAAATTCAGCAGCAATTTTACTTGCTTAAAATGAATGAGATAATGCACAAAAGTGTGCATACATGGTAATTCTATCAACTACCACCATGATGACACTCTTTCCTTTGGACTTAGGTAAACCTGTGATAAAATCCATTGAAATCTTCTCCCAAAGTTGACTTGGAATGGATAAAGGTTGTAGAAGACCCGAGTCTTAATTGTCTCAACTTTATTTTGCTGGAAAACGAAACATTCCACCACAAACTTTTGAATATCAAATTTAGGGCCATCCCAAAAAATATATTTCTTCACCCTGTGGTAAGTTTTTAAAAATCCCGAGTTTCCTCCTAAAGGAGAAGCAATTCCAAAGAATATTTTGTTTTAGTTGGGAATTCTTACAAATATATATGCGATCTTTGTACCATAAGGAATCATTTTTCCAACTAAATGTATCAAATGTACTAGGATCTTGCCGCAACTTTTGAATGAGTGTCCACACTTCTTCATCCTTCTTCCATTCATCCCTTGCTTCCGTTATCCAATCTGGTTGGATTATAGAAATGGCATAAAGAAATGTTTCCACCTCTTCATCCTTTCTTGAGAGTGCATCTGCAACAACATTAGCTTCCATTTTTTGTAGATGATTTCAAAGTCATAACCTAACATCTTTGTGACCCATTTTTGTTGCTCTTCTAAAGATAGTCTTGGTTCCAAAAAGTGTTTAAGACTATCATGATTAGTTTTTACCTTGAAGTGTCTTCCCATTAGGTAAGGTCGTCATTTATTTAGTGCGTGTAGTATTTCCAACATTTCCTTCTCATAAATAGCCTTTTGTAAATACTTTCCTTTGATTGGACGAATTTCAAAAGCAATGGGTCTTCCTTCTTGCATTAAAACATCACCAATTCCATTTCCTATGGCATCACATTCCACAATAAAGGTTTTTTTGAAGTCTAGCGTAGCTAAGACTGGTGCTAGGAACATTGCCTCTTTAAGATGTTCAAAGGCATTAGTTGCTTCAGGAGTCCATGAAAATGCATCTTTATTTAATAATGTTGTTAGAGGTGCTACTATTCTCCCATAATTCTTAACAAACTTTGCGATAATACCCTGTTAACTTGAGAAATCCACGCAACTACTTTATGGTTGTGGTGACTTTCCATTCCTTAATGGATTTAATTTTTTTAGGGTCTACCTTAACACCCTCATGATATATAATATGACCTAGATATTCCACCTCTTGTACTCCAAAGAAACATTTGGATGCTTTTTCATATAATTGTTTCTCCTCCAATAGTTTGAGCACCCTCTCAACATGTTGAACATGATCCTTCCAAGACCTGTTGTAGATTAGTATACCATCAAAAAATACTAGCACAAATTTTCTAAGGAAGGGTTAGAAAATGGAATTCATCAACGTTTGGAGGAACACTGAATCAAATGAATATCATGATCATTATCAATGCATTAGGCAGAGTCCTTCTTTGAGATTTTCAAATGCCTGGAATGATTGTCCAAGACTTTGAGATTTGGAGAAACAGATGTGTTGGGAAAAATACTGAGAGGGGGGGGTGAATCAATATTTAGGGTTGAACACTTTTTCTTTGCTTTCTCTTAAAACCATATGTTACAGTACTGCATCCAATATGTATTTCTAGATATCTTATTATGTCTTTACTTAGAGTATTGCATCAGATAAGCATTAAGCATGAACAGAAATAACAGAACAAACCATCAAACAAAACAACACATATGAACACTAGGATTTAAGGTGGAAACCCAATTCGGGAGAAAACCACCGTTGCTGTAATCTCTGTCTTCAATATTGTTATAGAGAAAACTTCTTAAAATATATGATGGTGCAGACTTATACCAGCACGCAGGCACCCACCTGCAGAAGGCTTCAACCTTCTCTTGTTTACCAGCCTCTCCTGGAAGGCAGATACTACCCCCTACTCTCATTTACCAACTACCACTGGAAGGGAGCTACAACCCCCTCTCTGAAGGCTTCGACCCTCAGCACCACTGCGGACCACGTTTCATCAACTTTCATACTGGATCCACCAATTTCCATACGACATACCTTGCCAGTCACCAGATTTATTTATTTTCTATATACTCACACCAATTCCTCATGATTTCGTCTATCATTCACACCAGAGATTCATCATTATGTTCATGGATGTATCGTAGTTTCAGATTTATCAGTTAAGAACAGAGCTCGCCCATACAAATATTCTTTTTAGAAATTTTTATTCACCACCCTTACAATGCACACCACGTTCTTTATTTTTTTCTTCTCCTTATATAGTTTTCCCTTTATTAAAACCATGAGTCAAAACCACGAACCGCTAATGGTATTCCTTTGACAGTATTCCTCTTAGTTTATCCCACGGGTCTTTTGGATCTCTTTTTAATTTTTATTTATCAATTTAAAGAAATTGATAAATAAATATATTTACAATTTTGAAGAGAACTTTAGGATTAAAGTTAACCCTTTGCATTTTAACCCTTCCAAATAATATGGTAAACCTTTGACCCCGGGCCCACAAATATAGTCAATAGCCAATCAAATATGCGCATGGTACCATAGGTAAACTCCACGCAAGTCCAGCGTCTGATCACCGTTAGATTAGCAAGCTTCCATATCAACGGCGTATATGCATATCGCTCGACCTCCGATACCGATCGTTAATGTGCGATGGTCTGCCGTACCTGTGTTAATCTTCGCGCACCTTCAACAAATGACGACCATCCGATGACCCCTTCCCAGATCAACGGCGCTCAACGATATCGCTGGGCATCCTGGGTCAAACTATAATGCACGATGGCGCATAGTAAAAAGTGGTTTTGTAGAATCGTACAGGGACGCGTGTCGCCTGTTCTATGGAATCGCTCCCCACCTCTTGAATACCGCTTGCCCGTTGAAAGCAGTGCGATGAAAACCATAAACCGCCTTCACTATTCCTCCTTCGTGGTTCCGCCCTTCGCTCGAGGTTCCGTTCATGATTCCAAAGGGTTAGTCTGGGTTTGCACTACAACTCTGGTCTATCTTTGGTAGGATTTCCAATAACCAACGAACAAATGTAGTTCTCTTCCGACAGGATTTCCTTACAAACATTAACTAGTGACAATTCAATGTCATTCCTCAATTCTGCTATGATATATATAACATGTCAACCTTCCATTTCGGAGTTCTATCCTGTCACAGTTCTGCTTCTACTTGTACATTCAAAAACATCATATCTCTGCCACCATTAAGTTCTTCAATGGATACACTAAATGCCTCGAGAGCCCCCTATATATTCAACCAAGTAGTTCCACGACTGAAAATATCAAACTAAGCCAGATCTTCATTACAAGAAGGTCTCATCCTGGAATTCGAATCCTACCACCATGATTCCTCAATAGGGTTTCACTTTTAACTCCATTCGCAGAGACTCATACAGACATTCAGGGGATTCCACACAAGAATTACATCAGTCAATACACATATAATACACATATCCCTAACAATGATTTCATTCTTCTCCGGGCACCGTAGGTATCCTCTGCCCATTATGAAATTGATCACACAGGTCATATATATTCCAGATTTACTCATACTTAACACAATTCCACAGTTCTTCATTAACATATACAAATCTTAGCCAGATATTCAATTTGTCCTTCAATCTATTACCTTGTCTCTTCCTAGCAGCTCTCCCTTTTGTCATCCCCTTTGCAAACTGTATTAAACCCCTAATTCAACTTACCCATTTGCCTTTTTTCCTTATGATAGTTTAAAGTGTCTCATTCTTCCATTTCCTTTGCTATCAATGACAATATTTCCAACAAGATGATTTTGATGTTGGAACTTCTAGTGAGCATAATTGTGCAATTATGCCTCGTTGTTATTTCTTTAGAATATTTGTCATGACATTAGAGCTTATTATCTTTCCCGGCTTCCTTGCAATACCCCGTAATTCAACTTCCTTTCCTTCTGAAAAATATTTCAAGAAAAGTTCTTGAAAATTAAAAGCTACCATCCCCAAAGATTGTAACCATTGTACTCCTAGTACAACATCAGCACCTCCCATAGGAATGGAAAGCATTGGATTATTCAATACATATTCCCCCATGGTTAGCTTGATATTATGGAATTTTGCAGAGAAATTTATAGTTCCTCCATTTTCAACCATCACTTGACATTCTGGTGTTGGGTATAGGAAACAATTTGATTCCTTGGCTACCTTACAATGAATAAAATTATGGGTACTACTCAAATCAATCAACACTATTACCTTTTTCTTCTTGATATGTCCTTCTATCTTGAGATTTTGAGGAGTGATAATTCTTGCCAATGCATTACATGATATGGTCGAACTCATTTCTTCTTCTTCTAGGGTTTCTTCCTAGTGTATATCCTCTACTTTTGAAGTTTCTTCTTCATTTTCTTCCTCCTCTTCACAATCTATGTAAAATAATTTCTTCTCAGCACCCTTATGACCTTTAGTGTATTTTCTATCACAAGTATAGCAAAGCCCTTTTGCTCTTTTTTCTTCCAATTGTTGTGGTATCAACCTTGTAGGTTGTGGAAGTTTAGGAGTAGCAACACTTCCACCTTTATAGATGTGAGTGGTAGGCTTCCTTGTCGCCATAATTTTACATTCAATTTTTCTTACTAACCTAAATGCCTTCTCCAATGAATCAGGTTCCCAAACGTGAACTTAATGTTGGATGTTATCCTTTAAATTCCCTATGAAGACATCAATCCTGTGTTCCTCTGGAATATCAATTACCCTTATATTCAATTTTTGGAAGTCCTCAATGTGCTCCACCACTGAAATCTTTTGTTTGAGATTTATCAATTGGCTAAAGAATGTGTTTCTCTTTGTATCCTCATAATGTGCTATCATTTCCTCCGTAAACATTGACCAAGTGACAATTTTTTTACGGGAGAAAAGCCATCGATACCATACAAATGTATTTTGTTCTAAATGTAAAGTTGCAATGCATACCTTTTGTGTGTTTTTCACATTACTGAGATCAAAATATTACTCCATCTGTAGTATCCATGTTACGAGATCCTTGCCATCAAAATTCGTCATATCCATCTTTGGAATATTGTAGTTCTTCAATCCAACATTAGAGTTTATGAAATCACGATTAACATTTATTTCTTTCTCATCATGAGTTTCCTATACTATATTTTCGCCATTACGAATAATTTCTTGTATCAAATTTAACAAACCTTCCTTCAAACCTCCTATTTTTTCTTCCATACCATTCTTCAAACCATCCATCTTAGCTTCCATGCTTTTCTTCAAAACATCTATTTCATTTTTTGTTGCTCTTTGCGAGAGAAATATTTGGTGCACTTGCTCTTGTAATTTTGATGTGTCATGTTGCATTTCTTCATCTTCATGAGCCATAGTATAGCCTTCTAAAGGCTTAATGGGTGTTGAATTAATTTTAGGGGGAATTTTAGAACCCAATACTGATATCTATTCTATAATATGACCTTGGAATCAATTCAAATTGATTCTTCAAACAAGACTTGTGCAATTCGAAAAAACAACACACACCTTTTTCTTGCTTTTTAGGAGCTTGATATTGAAATTGAATTATATATGTGATTTTGGATCTTCAATATCTGAAATTCAGCCTTGTAGTATCACTTTGAATCTTCTTTCGAATGCCACAGGTCTGACCTGAATTGGATTCTTCAAGGCAAAATTATGCCCAATCTCCCACAATGACCTAATTATGGACTGGTTCAGTAGAGCGAACTTGTACGGCATGCCACGTGCCACTTTTTCCTCCTTCAGCTCTAAAATTTATACACCAGAAACTAAAGTCTGTGTAATTGTGGCCAATTTTTACATAATCCCAATTCGACGCTCAGAGAGAGAGTTATGACGATTTTCCCAGGATCACCTCTTTGAGATGAAATTTGGGAGCCTAAAAAAACCCTAACTTCCATAAATCATATCTCTGCAAATATTGCGAACCAAGGTCTGAAATTTGTACAGGACATTCTACAAGATTTCAGCTTTGCTCTGTAAAAATTTCAGCTTCTGAACCTTCATAGAAAAAACTTTATAGTGAAAATTCCACGATGACCATTTTTAGGTGAAATTTAGAAGCCTAAAAAAGCCCTAACTTCCACAGATCATATCTCTAAACATATGGTGAACCAAGATCTAACATTTTTACACGACATTCCTTAGTATTTTGGCTTCGCTCTGTAAAAATTTCAACATCTGAACCTTCGTATAAAAAAATTTATAGTGAAAATTCCATGATGACCTGTTTGGAGCAGCGAAACCCTAGAATCCAAAGCTCTGATACCAAATGTTATGAAACTAGTTCCAAAAATGGAAGAACGGAGAGATCGACACCTTAGAAATAAGCCACTTCGAGGGGGAAACCTCCAATACATTACATAAATGAAAAATTCTTGGATGATACAAATGAAAAAACCTCCTTTTTATATATAGGAGTCCATAGGGCCACAATGTGATCCTAGCCGACCTAACAATAATAATGTAAGGGAACAACAATATCAATATGGGGGTTACAAGGATACAACAATAACAATAAGGGGGTTAAACTAACAACAATTTAAAGGGACTATACTAGTAATATAGGGACCTAACACAGAGATTACGATGTGAAGTACGCAGTCGCTCTCATCTTCCATGAGACCCCTCCGAAGCCTCCTCGAATGCCCACCACTGAGGAGGAAGCCATTGCTAGAGAATACGGGTTCTTGATAGTGGAAGAGGATCAGGTGACAAACAAAGATGAATGAACTCCATGATTGTCACCTTAGGATATAATTCAGCTCCTTTTTTTTTATATGGGCCACTAAATATTTTGTATTACAAGACTCGATGACACTCTTAATGGGTTGGTTTCTTCCTTTGAGGCAGCGCCAAACTTGGTTTATTTTGAATACTACCAAGGCAGGGATAGTCTAAGCACTGCTTTCTATCTCTACCCATTGCCTCTGTACATTTTTTCATGATTTTAATATAGTTTAGCCCAAGTTATAGAAAAAAAAAAGTTCACATGAATATATGTACATAAAAATGATTGAAGTACATGTTTGAATATAATATGTTAAAATGATTGAAGTACAATACATATCGATGTATATATCTAAAATTAATCATAAAATTATAGGTGTTCTTAGATGTGTCAAACAATCATAAAATTTTAAAATTGCATTACAACATATATATCCACTACACAACATTTTTCATTAATGTACATAGAAAAGCTACTTTCAGTTGATAGTAAACTGGAAATTACAAAACACGTACCACACATTTTGAATTCAAGAATGAATAATATAGTTTACTTTTAATAGACACATGTCTAAAACAAAAGTGTGCAACTTCAAATTTGCATTATATCAACTATGTTAGATACACAGATATGTACATTTTGCAATAATGACATTATGACAAATTTTACCAGAGAATGTATGAAATCATTTAGACCAAATAATCTAGACATATATATGTGTACACGTCGATAAATTACTTATGTGCATGAACCAAAACAGTGTACATGTGCAAACACTACATATAACGTAAAAAGGTAGTTCAAGTTTTAGTTGAGTTTTGGAAGTTCTAAAAGATGAATCCAAAGAGAAGAAATTGTTGGGCAGTTCAATCAAAAAAATTCCAATGGAATGCCATTTGCAATGATCCATTCATGATCGGCTTTTGACATTTTTTATTTCTTAATTTTCATTTTTTTCTTTGATTGAACTTTTATCAACTTTATGTGTGCTGCACACACCAAGTGACTATATTGACAACTTATGACATCAGGTTCATAGCCTTGAAAGTAAACAAAAATCTCCACTTTGATTAGTTTGTTGGAAAAAATAACCTTTTAGTATAATAGACCCTCTGTCATATGTAAACCGTGATCAGCATAGTTTTCTAATAATTCCATCTTTTGTTCAATGCAACACATCAAATAATACTTCACATCTTCATTGTTCATAGTAGGTGCAACTACAACAAACATCTCCTCCACAATAAAAAAAACTTATGTATTTAAATTTAGATCATAATTAACATGAAAAATTAACTTTAAATTAACATGTGTACTTGATTTTATTATCTATTTCAATATCTCTATCATTTGAAAGCAATCGAAATGTTACCTTCTCTAACAAGATCATAAACTCGATCACCATCAGATGATATTGTAGTCTCCTCTGATTGCATTTCTTCAAAGCTTGCAACAGACATTTTCCCCTTTGTATTTAGTTTTTTATGTTGCCAACCTTTTACATACATTTCATTTTCATAAA
The DNA here is from genome assembly GCA_034641835.2 of Pinus albicaulis. Taxonomy (NCBI): domain Eukaryota; kingdom Viridiplantae; phylum Streptophyta; class Pinopsida; order Pinales; family Pinaceae; genus Pinus; species Pinus albicaulis. Next base: position 26,852,896 of record MU968450.1, read on the forward strand.
CATAATTGGATTCTGTGTTGTCTATTCAAACATGACAAAAACAATAATATTTTCTTTTATCCAATGCAAACACATTTATGGACAACTTTTTTTTAATTGAATGCAATTTTTGAGTCCCTTTTATTGTTTAACGTCATCTCCAATCCATCTATCTACATCTTGGACCCCAATATGCCAAAGAAACATATATGGAAAATTCAAAGAAGAATATAAATATGATATCAAAATACCATCAAAGATAATCATTGTGATAAATGTACTATTTAAAATTAGAAATCCAATAAAAATTAAATTGAATGTAACTTTGTACTTCCCTTGATCGGTTATTCTCATGGCTTAGTCCAGCGATGCACCATTGAACAACTTTTTCAGCTAAGACAAGTCGGTTTGCAGAGTGGTCCATTTGATATCTTTGAAGTGCTTGTTTTATGCATGCCCTTGCAACGTCATGCTCTCCTTTTCCATGACCAGACTCAAAGAAATTCCAACAATGTTTAATGTAAGTTTTCACATGAAGACGACACAACCAAAATAATGATCGTGAAGATTTGAATTGACCTGCACATCCATGTGACGATATCAACTGTTCATTGAATTTTATTTCACTACTTTTCAAAGAGTCATAAATCTTTTCAAAACAGTGTTGTACAAAATATGTATCATGTGTATGATCGTCACTGATATAAAAGTGATATTCTTTAATAACATGTTGATTTTCACTTGTGATTTCTATATGATCAACATTTTTTTCAGCATGTCTATATAGAATATGGATGAGCATGGAGACTTGGTCAGAATGATAGTATTCACTCTGAATTTATTTTTGTGGAACAAATGTGTAGTTTTATGCAAAATCAACTATTGACAAAATGGTCCCTGGTGGAAAAAATTCACAGGAGTTTTTGAATTACAAGTCCTACCATTGAGCTCTATGGGAATACTTGGTGTATTTACAAATTTCTGCCTCAAACTTTCTCAAACAATCTATCACAAAAAATTAGTCTTCTTGTAAATCAATTCTTTTAGCACTTGAACTTTGAATCGGTGTATGGATATATTCATATCTCTTCCATTTCACTTTCATGTTGGACAATTATTGATCATTTATATCATTGCGATATTTTTTATGAAATTTAGTTAAATTTCCACAATCATCGCATTTTTTGCCACCAAGAAATTTCTTTTGGTAAAATAATTCATTGCTTTCTCTTCCACATAGAATTTGAGATACGAAATCATGGATAGTGGAAGGAGGAGGTGAATCTTTCCAAAATGCTTTACCAAAATTAAGGAATGTGTCATAATATAATTGAAACTCCCCATGATAATGACAACAACAAGTGTCGCGTACAGCGATAAGTTTTACATACCATAGTTTCTGTTGCACAAAAGCACTGATTGAGACATAAATTTCACGATTCTCTTATTTGAACTTGTTGAACAACTCTATCTGAGTGGTGTCCAAGAAATGTTTTGGATGTTCTTCGTACTAATTTCGTGTTATTCTTCTTCGCATCACATCCCTTGCTTTTGGTGAAACACATGAATTTTTCATCCAATATTCATATATTATTTTTTAAACATTTTCTCCAAGTCTAACTTTGTATGGTTACCTACAAATAGTTGTAGGTACAAGCGAGTTCATCATTTACATCTACTTGCAACTGAAATTTCTAATGTTTGTGCAATGTTTTTCGTGAGGTTCTTAATGCTCGTGCCATATATTTTACCAAGCGATTCTCTTTAGTACTTGATGAAACCACTGCCATATGTATTTCTCTATGTGCATCTGAATCACTTTTCTTTCTAGATCTTCTAATTGAATTTAGAGCACTATTTATATTTTGCATCATATTTTCCTTCATTTTTTTATCTTTTGTTGATTTTCAAATACCCAATAAATTTTTAGCTTCTTTTAATTTCCTTGATATTAAGAGACTTTTCAACAATTGAGATCGAACTGTTACAGTTTCATCTTTTAAGAACGAATCAATAATCTGATAAACATGACATCGTATAACATGGTTAGATTTTTTATCTCCATATGTGTGAGCGTCAACATTTTCTAACATCTCATCATCGATATCGATTTCATCTGTACATAGCAGAATTAAACCTACACAATAAGTTTACCTATTCAATAAATAACTAAATTAATAAATATGTATAATTTCAATAATACACGTGTTCAACATATATATATATATATATATATATATATATATATATATATATATATATATATATATATATATATATATATATATATATATATACTTGGTGATTCAATTTCTTCACTTGAATTTCTTTCAACATTTTCACCGTCTTTAATCATTGGTTCAATATCTCTTTCACTTTCTCTTGCAAAATTGTATATCTCATCATCAATGTTGTGAGGTATATCTCTCTTTGTTTACATTGCAAAATATTTTTTAAATTAGTTCATCAAATAAAAATTAAGTTTCAAAATTTACACTAGGCAAATTTTAAATATCAAATTTATAATATTTACATTTACATACCTGCTTCAACTTCTAGTTGAGGTTGATTTTCTCTTTCAACATGAGCGTTCTTATCTCTTTTTTTTGTGATATTCTCTCTCATGTTCTCTATGTTCCTCAGGATCTCTTGTTTGATCATATTTTCTCTTTTAATTCCTTGGATTTCCCATGATAATTGAGTATGAAGCTCAAAAAACTTCCTTCAAAAATTTAGACATATTGCACAAAAAAAAAACCTCATTTTAAAAATATTGCACAAAAGACATACATCAACCCAAAACACTTACTTTAAAAAGTCTGAGAAAAAAATGTTTTCTAAAAATGAAATGAAAGTCAAAATATTTCCTTCCAAATTCTGCAAAAGAAAAAATTCATTTAAAGTTTTAGACAAAAACTCATTTTAAAAAATCATTATAAAATATTTACTTCAACCCAAAACATGTACTCTAAAAAAATGTCACTTTAAAAAATACCTCCAAAAAATGTGCATTGAAAATTAAGCCCAACCTCTTAAAAAATGTCACTTTAAAAAATACCTCCAAAAAATGTCCTTTGAAAATTAAGCCCAAAAGCCTCTAAAAAAATGTCTCTAAAAACAAAATACCTCCAAACAATTTCTTTTAAAAATTAAACCCAAAAAGCCTCTAAAATATATCATTTTAAAAAATACCTCCAAAAAATGTGCTTTGAATATTAAGCGTAAAAAGAGTCATTTGAAAATTAAGCCCAAAAAAAGTCCAAAAATGCCTTTTGAAAATTAAGCCCGAAAACCTCTAAAAAAAATTCTTCCAAATAAATGTCCTTTGAAAATTAAGCCGAAAAACATCTAAAAAATATCACATACCTCCAAAAAATGTCCTTTGAATATTAAGCCAAAAAGGGTCCTTTGAAAATTAAGCCCAAAAAAATTCCTTTGCAAAATCAGCCCAAATGAAGAAATGTGCGAAATTATACGAAAATAATGATTTTGTTTTCGGCTATTTATATAGCTGCGAAATATTTTTTTGGAGCGGCTTCATCAAATTTTATTAAATTGATTTAAAGTCGGACAAAACTTACCAAACTTTAAAGTTTAATAAAAATAGATGCCTACACCACGCAACAAATATATACATTTCTTCAACTTTGGACTGATTAAACTTCATGAAACTTTATGAATTAACTGTCAAAACCAATACAAGCATTTGCATAATTCAATCTACTTTCAAGAAATATAACTTTTATGGAATTTCATAAATATTTACTAATTTCAATTAATTTTGTAATAAAATGGGTGCAAACAATTTATGAAGGTCATTATGATTCAGTGAAATCAATATTTTGTATCTTCCAAAATACACTGTAAAAAAATTGAAAAAATTACGGTGCATTACATTGGTTCGTCGTCTGTAATGGGTAGTTTTTAGATTTTTAGTTTATAACTTATATGTTGAGAAATTTTGTGTGAGCCGAAACATATTCAAAATATGCAGTTTTTTCATATTGGATCAGTTTAAAAAATTCTAGTAATTATGATATGCATCAGTTGGTTTCGTAAATATAACGAAATCAAAATAGACTCTGTCTAGATTGTTGTAACACATTTTGTTCATCAAAAACACAAATTTTTCAAAGAATACACCAACGCGTTTGAACATGAATTTTTATGAATCCTTTGATAGTTAAAGAACACACACTCAAAGAAATGTTAAGTTGACATATCAAATGTGTATAAACAAATTCCAAAAAATAAGTAATAAAAAGCTAATAAAATTTCTAACAAATTTTATTTTTATCGTAAAATGAAATTTTAAACAGAAAAATTGTTTTAGCTTGCAGAAAGTTGAAGAAACAAAAATGAAAAATGGTATTTTTTTTTCTCATAAAAGGGAAAAAAGTCTAACCCAACTTCACATTTTCACCCCATTACTAAGTATCTGATGAGAGGAACCTGAACATTTAATTTATGCAATTTAAGTTCTAATAATCAAACATTACATCCAACTTTTGGCTGTTGCCTACAAACATTAATAAGATATAGATTTCTTGAAATGCCAACCAGAGTAGATATTTTTGTGGGTATAGCTAGCTTTTGGCTAAACATCCCTTGATATGGAAAAAAGGATCCTAGTTAGCAACAATTTAACGAAAATGTATACATATTAATAAAGTGGTGATCTGAACAAGAAGACTGCACCATTTAAGAAAATAGAAATGACAAAAGAATCAGAATCATGTGAATATAGAAGGCATTTTCTTATGCATGATGTTCTTCAAATAGTCTGGGTCAAAAACACAACAGTTGAATCCAGACAGGAGGCAAAAATGACCAATGTCCAGTCACACCAGCTGGGAAACCAATTTGCCACCAACAGAATTCTAGTGGAGCACTTGAGTACTTTTAGTAGCATAATCAACACATTAAAAACCACATATGCATCTTTCAAGGTGTTTTTCCACTTTTTAAAAATATACTTAATACAGGAATCTCATCAACCTAATACTTTTCTTAAAGATTTTCATGTAAAATAAAAGGGAAAAAGGTAAAAAATTAAAAAGGTACAAAAAAGTACCAACACATTTCTATAATCCTTTAATATTTACTACTTTGGAATAATAGTAAGGCACTGAACAAAAGAAACATACCTCATGGAAGTTGGCCACAATAAGCTGCCTTGTTTAATTACTTTTCCCACATGGATTGAAACACAAGTGGAACACACAGGCAACGAGAAAGCATCCCAAGCTCCAGTGCCTTGAAATGCTGCAACATCATGTTAAAACACATTAATCTACATACAATTTGAGTATTTTTTTTAGAACTGATAAAGTTATAATAGGAATTCTTCTGAACCTAATTGTAACTGAATAGGGGGGAAATAGTTCTTGCCTGACTAAGTTGAGCTAGAAGACGATCATCAACACCAGAGCAGGAAACACTAAGTTGTAACATTGGCCTCAACCTCTCATCTCCACGACATGCGCCCTTATTTTGTAAATCTAAAGCTTGAAGCCACTGCAACATTTTGTTTTCCCTTTCAGTTTGTTGACGAAAAAATCCCCATCTCCTGTGCCCTACAACACTTCAGTGAGCTTTCGTGAAATACTAATATGATGCCTTGTATCATTACTAGGCTACACCTCGGCGTCACCATTCCCACCATTATGCTCGTTGCCAAGATCTAATCCGGGCTCCGCGGGCATTCTGCGTTCTACAACAGGGGAAGAAAGAGTGCAACGACTGAATACCATCTGGTAACCTTGATTTTGCATTTTCTAGAGGGGGGAAGAAGGAACGAGACGTCGAAGCGACATGAACCACTGAGGTTGCAACTGCCTTGCAACGGTCGTAGCTTTACCCAATAACCGGCCTCCCCACACATAATTAGCACTGTAAGCTCACAAAATAGACAAATCAATAAGAGATGTAAAATGTGGAACACTCCTGGAAGGAATGAAATCCACAACAGAGCAATTTCATTCATCCAAAACACGTGGTGCAGGAAACAAAAACATTGACAATGTGGGAATGACTTTGCGGCAAGCCGCTACAAGAACCTCTGAAGTCTGGCAGATCTTGAAAATTGTTTGTTCGTTTGTAATTTCCACACTATTTCCCCCCGGCTTTCCTCTGAACCTTACGACTCAGAGGACGAACCCTCTGACTGCCATTAGGGGAATTTTGAGGTCTAAAATCGACCTCATAAGAAAAATGTACAACAAAAATAAACTTTATAACAACCAATAGGTTTCAAGATGATGATGTCAACCATGGGGGATGATTCACCATTTTTTAAATAAAAGGGTAAAAATATTAAAAAATAATAAAATAATAAAACTACTTTTTCAACTCGTATTTTCAACTTATCTCCCAAAATTTGTACTCAAATTTCGAGCGGGAGTACTCGTTGGATGCGAAATTTAATTCCTCATCCAAGGAGTACCCATGTTGCATACTTTCGATGAACTCTACTACACGAAAAATGAGAAATACATAAAAAAACGTGATTGTAATCATGTTTTTTTTATGTATTTCTCATTTTTCGTGTAGTAGGACCCATCGAAAGTATGCAACATGGGTACTCCTTGGATGGGGAATTAAATTTCGCATCCAACGAGTACTCCCGCTCGAAATTTGAGTAAAAACTTTGGGAGATAAGTTGAAAATATGAGTTGAAAAGTAGTTTTTCCATTTTTCCCTCTAAAATTTGATGATGTCATCAAATCTTATTTGATTTTTTCCACTATTATTTTACAATTTCCTTAGGAGGCCCATTTTAGACCTCAAAATTCCCCTAATGCTGGATTCTGCATCATCTTTCTTTAAACAAGCCATTTTGTTTTTCCGATTGTGCATCTTGGTGAATTTCCTCAGCTTTGAACCGTCTGAAGTGGGTTCAAGGATATATAGCGCGATCTTTTACCAAAATAACTTCCTAGGCAAGAATCCTTGCAGGCTTTCAGCAATACCCAAAACACAAAAAACGAAGATGTTAAACACGATAATTTACATGAAACCTCAAAACTCCGACAAAAAGATTCACCGAGAATTTAACGCTATAAAAACCAGTGTTTCCCATTACAGTCAATTTCCATAGCATAAATTAAAGCCTATACCACCAGTTCTAAAGACACAAACCAGAGAACCCAGATTTCAATGAAATTTTACCTTTCCCGGGAAAATATGTAAGCCACATCCACAAAAAAGAGACCTGCAGCTGAACTTTACACGAAAAGCATTTCACGGCCGAAGACCTTCAGTGCAAGCTATCTTTCAGTGAATTTCAGCAAGGTATAACTTCAAACCCTTGCGGTACCCTAACAACTATACAAAATGTGCCGATAGAGAGAGTAAATGACAAAAAATAAAATAAAATAAAATAAAATGGAACCTTCATACTAAGGTCAAGTTTTGCATCTTCTCGGTAAATACCACTCTTGAAGCAACTATTTCTGTAATGTCAAAACCCTCTGAGAAGGAATAGGTCGAGGAATTTGAGCAAAGATGGAAGAGTTTTACATAGGTAAATTGAAAACCCTCAGGGATCAATGCACTTGGCCATTCTGATTGGCCTTTAGGGGAGAAAGAAAAGTGAGAGAAATTTGTAAAAATATTCGATAATGTGAAGCAGGCTCAATTAAATAAATTTTGGCATCTGCTGAATCGGTTGAACTCATAAATGACACCTGTGGACAGATATCAAAACTGATAAATAATGTTGAAATGAGAAACTTTGCTATGGACAGATGTCACGTTTGTCTAGTTTGGATGGTTTAGACAGATGTGATAAGTAGTCTAAAAGTTTTCCAAAAATTTGAGGTGATTTGATTCAAAATAAAAACCTATCGGCCTAAATATGTAAATAAAAATCTACGAGTAGCAATCACTTTGGAGGGACCGCTATACCTCTCATTTCCGGAAAAGGTATGACATAAGTTTCTTGAATAATAATAAAATTAAATTAAATTATCATGGTAGAATTTCAGCAGAAACAAAAAAAATTAGAAAATCCCCAACTTCGAGTCTTCTAAATGAAGAAAAATCCAAAATCTTCCATGAACACATCCAACGGAGGAATATCCTCTACATTGAAATTTTCGTCACTCTCCATATGTTCAAGTGGTACTGAATGTCGAAATGTGGGACTCTATTACGAAATAGTCTCTTGTTTGTGAATGTCACATTTCTCTTCCAAATTGTATGATGAGGATGTCGCGCCATTTTCATAAAGAAGCTGGAATGGAGTTGTCTTTAGTGTGACTTTTTGGAGTTTCAGGTGCTGGAATCCAATGAAAATAATTGAGGTAAAATCTTGATTTCTATTATTTAAACTGGGTTTTTCACTTTTTATATGGATTCAGCACCCTAAAAAACCCCTAGGGCACTTTGATTGTGCAAGGTTACCCATTAAACTTCTATTTTCACTAAATTCCTACCAGAATTTAGAGAAATTTGACCAGAAAAAACTACCGTAAAAGCCTTCAAAAAGTCGTATTATAGACTACTCGAGCTGGAATTCTTCTGTGGCGAACTTGGCTGCCGCGGTTTGAATTGGCTAAGGTGATAGAAACGAAGCACAAGAAATTTTCGGCGGAGAATGGGGAAAATTGAGGTTGGCCTTGTAGTACAAGGAAAATTCATATGCACGGGAATCTTTTTCCCGGGTGTCATAGAACCCAACCAAATTCTGGCATTGGAATTGCGAATTCAAACTTCTGACACCCATTTCCCCCATTTTCTTTATCGGATTCCCTTGAACTTCTGTGACTTGCAGCAACTCTGGTTTCACTAGGGTTTAGTCATTGCAAGATTTTGCAGGGGAGTCGCACTAAGGACATGACGATAAAGTTTCAAGTCTCTTAAGGGAGGAAGTAGTATGAAGGTGAGAGGATTTGAAGTGAGGAATCACAGAGCTAGATGGTGGTAATTACTACAGTTCTGCAAGTGAATGTCTGCGGCGTGAGATTATTTGATGTAAGTGGCAACATAGATACAGAGAAGGAAAACGTGTTGAGAGCATGGAATATTTTGTGGAGTGGTCTAAGAAGTTAACATGCGTGAACGCGATTTAGAATTATAAACATGGGAACCGGCTTCAGCTTGGTGTGAATGTGTGTTGGACGAGTGTAGACAAGAAAGTTTAGACAACGCTAATGTGGAATATTCCCAAAATTCAATGGTTACTTTCATCCATCGCAGTCATTCCAAGTGTAACATAGTTGGCGTTCAAATCAGCGCATTTCGTTGTGGCTGACTTTCCACATGTGACCACAACTCGATTTTAATGTGCTTTCCATGTGTTTTACTCCATCAAAATGTACCAGCAGAGGCAACACTTTAGGCCACACAGATTGTGTTGCTATGTAGTATTTAAAGCTGCTCTCAGTCAGATTTTAAATTAATAAAAATTTAATGATCTATACATTAGCAATATCCATAAGTGGCCTGATCATAGATCGAGTCTGTAAAAGTTTGTCTATGTATTGTGTGTTCTATAAAAGAACTCTGAGACAGACTCTGCAACTAGCCAGGAAGCCTCCAGTATTGCTCGCTCATTCACTGAGTAGCTAATCTAGTAAATGCCACTGCAGTCTATCTCTGGAAAGAGATCTTGCTGAGTCCATTGTAATCTGATCTCCATTGTAAAATCATTTCTGAAATCAATAAAAGAGAGAAAGTTTTGTTCCACATTTTAAGAACTGTAACTCTGAGCTTTATGAAAATCCACTGAGGTAGTACTGTCTTATTTCTAATCGCCGAAAGTTCGCCAGAGGTTCGCGAAATCACCGAGGGACACGAAGTAGGCCAAAAAAAGGCGATGGAAGCCGCAGCAAGAGCCGAAAGAAGTGTGAAGATGATAGTAGGTTCGTGTATGGGTTCGCATAGGGTCTCTTAAATAAGCAAGAAGACATTCAGTGAGCCAGTCTTCCTGTTGAACAGTTTGCAGTGCAAATCTGTGTGAGAGGTCCCTGTAGTAAATTGGTATCAGAGCCAGAAGTCAAAA